>CALYLW010000347.1:0-579696 GCA_944989445.1 Ampullaceana balthica
TGACTGCAATCAGGCTTATAGATATGTAGATAGATGTCATATGGGGTGAGACTTCAATCAGGCTTATAGATATGTAGATAGATGTCATATGGGTGAGACTTCAATCAGGCTTATAGATATGTAGATAGATGTCATATGGGTGAGACTTCAATCAGGCTTATAGATATGTAGATAGATGTCATATGGGGGTGACTTCAATCAGGCTTATAGATATGTAGATAGATGTCATATGGGTGAGACTTCAATCAGGCTTATAGATATGTAGATAGATGTCATGTGGGTGAGACTTCAATCAGGCTTATAGATATGTAGATAGATGTCATATGGGGGAGACTTCAATCAGGCTTATAGATATGTAGATAGATGTCATATGGGTGTGACTTCAATCAGGCTTATAGATATGTAGATAGATGTCATGTGGGTGAGACTTCAATCAGGCTTATAGATATGTAGATAGATGTCATATGGGTGAGACTTCAATCAGGCTTATAGATATGTAGATAGATGTCATGTGGGTGAGACTTCAATCAGGCTTATAGATATGTAGATAGATGTCATATGGGGTGAGACTTCAATCAGGCTTATAGATATGTAGATAGATGTCATGTGGGTGAGACTTCAATCAGGCTTATAGATATGTAGATAGATGTCATGTGGGTGAGACTTCAATCAGGCTTATAGATAAGTAGATAGATGTCATATGGGTGAGACTTCAATCAGGCTTATAGATATGTAGATAGATGTCATATGGGTGTGACTTCAATCAGGCTTATAGATATGTAGATAGATGTCATTGGGGTGAGACTGCAATCAGGCTTATAGATATGTAGATAGATGTCATGTGGGGGAGACTTCAATCAGGCTTATAGATATGTAGATAGATGTCATATGGGGGAGACTTCAATCAGGCTTATAGATATGTAGATAGATGTCATGTGGGTGAGACTTCAATCAGGCTTATAGATATGTAGATAGATGTCATTGGGGTGAGACTGCAATCAGGCTTATAGATATGTAGATAGATGTCATATGGGTGCGACTTCAATCAGGCTTATAGATATGTAGATAGATGTCATGTGGATGAGACTTCAATCAGGCTTATAGATATGTAGATAGATGTCATATGGGGGAGACTTCAATCAGGCTTATAGATATGTAGATAGATGTCATATGGGTGAGACTTCAATCAGGCTTATAGATATGTAGATAGATGTCATGTGGGTGAGACTTCAATCAGGCTTATAGATATGTAGATAGATGTCATATGGGGGAGACTTCAATCAGGCTTATAGATATGTAGATAGATGTCATGTGGGTGAGACTTCAATCAGGCTTATAGATAAGTAGATAGATGTCATATGGGTTTGACTGCAATCAGGCTTATAGATATGTAGATAGATGTCATGTGGGTGAGACTTCAATCAGGCTTATAGATATGTAGATAGATGTCATGTGGGGTGAGACTTCAATCAGGCTTATAGATATGTAGATAGATGTCATGTGGGTGAGACTTCAATCAGGCTTATAGATATGTAGATAGATGTCATATGGGTGAGACTTCAATCAGGCTTATAGATATGTAGATAGATGTCATGTGGGTTAGACTTCAATCAGGCTTATAGATATGTAGATAGATGTCATGTGGGTGAGACTTCAATCAGGCTTATAGATATGTAGATAGATGTCATGTGGGGGAGACTTCAATCAGGCTTATAGATATGTAGATAGATGTCATGTGGGTGAGACTTCAATCAGGCTTATAGATAAGTAGATAGATGTCATATGGGTTTGACTGCAATCAGGCTTATAGATATGTAGATAGATGTCATGTGGGTGAGACTTCAATCAGGCTTATAGATATGTAGATAGATGTCATGTGGGGTGAGACTTCAATCAGGCTTATAGATATGTAGATAGATGTCATGTGGGTGAGACTTCAATCAGGCTTATAGATATGTAGATAGATGTCATGTGGGTGAGACTTCAATCAGGCTTATAGATATGTAGATAGATGTCATATGGGGGTGACTTCAATCAGGCTTATAGATATGTAGATAGATGTCATATGGCTTTGAGACTGCAATCAGGCTTATAGATATGTAGATAGATGTCATATGGGGGTGACTTCAATCAGGCTTATAGATATGTAGATAGATGTCATATGGGTGAGACTTCAATCAGGCTTATAGATATGTAGATAGATGTCATATGGGTTTGACTTCAATCAGGCTTATAGATATGTAGATAGATGTCATATGGGGGTGACTTCAATCAGGCTTATAGATATGTAGATAGATGTCATATGGGTGAGACTTCAATCAGGCTTATAGATATGTAGATAGATGTCATGTGGGTGAGACTTCAATCAGGCTTATAGATATGTAGATAGATGTCATATGGGGGAGACTTCAATCAGGCTTATAGATATGTAGATAGATGTCATATGGGTTTGACTTCAATCAGGCTTATAGATATGTAGATAGATGTCATATGGGGATGACTTCAATCAGGCTTATAGATATGTAGATAGATGTCATATGGGTGAGACTTCAATCAGGCTTATAGATATGTAGATAGATGTCATGTGGGTGAGACTTCAATCAGGCTTATAGATATGTAGATAGATGTCATATGGGGTGAGACTTCAATCAGGCTTATAGATATGTAGATAGATGTCATGTGGGTGAGACTTCAATCAGGCTTATAGATATGTAGATAGATGTCATATGGGGGAGACTTCAATCAGGCTTATAGATATGTAGATAGATGTCATATGGGGTGAGACTTCAATCAGGCTTATAGATATGTAGATAGATGTCATGTGGATGAGACTTCAATCAGGCTTATAGATATGTAGATAGATGTCATATGGGGGAGACTTCAATCAGGCTTATAGATATGTAGATAGATGTCATGTGGGTGAGACTTCAATCAGGCTTATAGATATGTAGATAGATGTCATATGGGTTTGACTGCAATCAGGCTTATAGATATGTAGATAGATGTCATATGGGGGTGACTTCAATCAGGCTTATAGATATGTAGATAGATGTCATATGGGTGAGACTTCAATCAGGCTTATAGATATGTAGATAGATGTCATATGGGTTTGAGACTGCAATCAGGCTTATAGATATGTAGATAGATGTCATATGGGGGAGACTTCAATCAGGCTTATAGATATGTAGATAGATGTCATGTGGGATGAGACTTCAATCAGGCTTATAGATATGTAGATAGATGTCATATGGGGTGAGACTTCAATCAGGCTTATAGATATGTAGATAGATGTCATGTGGGTGAGACTTCAATCAGGCTTATAGATATGTAGATAGATGTCATGATGGGTGTGACTTCAATCAGGCTTATAGATATGTAGATAGATGTCATGTGGATGAGACTTCAATCAGGCTTATAGATATGTAGATAGATGTCATATGGGTGAGACTTCAATCAGGCTTATAGATATGTAGATAGATGTCATGTGGGTGAGACTTCAATCAGGCTTATAGATATGTAGATAGATGTCATGTGGGTGAGACTTCAATCAGGCTTATAGATATGTAGATAGATGTCATGTGGATGAGACTTCAATCAGGCTTATAGATATGTAGATAGATGTCATGTGGGTGAGACTTCAATCAGGCTTATAGATATGTAGATAGATGTCATATGGGGGTGACTTCAATCAGGCTTATAGATACGTAGATAGATGTCATGTGGGTGAGACTTCAATCAGGCTTATAGATATGTAGATAGATGTCATGTGGGTGAGACTTCAATCAGGCTTATAGATATGTAGATAGATGTCATGTGGGTGAGACTTCAATCAGGCTTATAGATATGTAGATAGATGTCATATTGGGGAGACTTCAATCAGGCTTATATATATGTAGATAGATGTCATATGGGGGAGACTTCAATCAGGCTTATATATATGTAGATAGATGTCATGTGGGTGAGACTTCAATCAGGCTTATAGATATGTAGATAGATGTCATATGGGGGAGACTTCAATCAGGCTTATAGATATGTAGATAGATGTCATGTGGGTGAGACTTCAATCAGGCTTATAGATAAGTAGATAGATGTCATATGGGTTTGACTGCAATCAGGCTTATAGATATGTAGATAGATGTCATGTGGATGAGACTTCAATCAGGCTTATAGATATGTAGATAGATGTCATGTGGGGGAGACTTCAATCAGGCTTATAGATATGTAGATAGATGTCATGTGGGTGAGACTTCAATCAGGCTTATAGATAAGTAGATAGATGTCATATGGGTGAGACTTCAATCAGGCTTATAGATATGTAGATAGATGTCATATGGGTTTGACTTCAATCAGGCTTATAGATATGTAGATAGATGTCATGTGGATGAGACTTCAATCAGGCTTATAGATATGTAGATAGATGTCATGTGGGGGAGACTTCAATCAGGCTTATAGATATGTAGATAGATGTCATGTGGGTGAGACTTCAATCAGGCTTATAGATAAGTAGATAGATGTCATATGGGTTTGACTGCAATCAGGCTTATAGATATGTAGATAGATGTCATGTAGGGTGAGACTTCAATCAGGCTTATAGATATGTAGATAGATGTCATGTGGGGGAGACTTCAATCAGGCTTATAGATATGTAGATAGATGTCATGTGGATGAGACTTCAATCAGGCTTATAGATATGTAGATAGATGTCATGTGGGTGAGACTTCAATCAGGTTTATAGATATGTAGATAGATGTCATATGGGGGTGACTTCAATCAGGCTTATAGATATGTAGATAGATGTCATATGGCTTTGACTGCAATCAGGCTTATAGATATGTAGATAGATGTCATATGGGGGTGACTTCAATCAGGCTTATAGATATGTAGATAAATGTCATATGGGTTTGACTGCAATCAGGCTTATAGATATGTAGATAGATGTCATATGGGTTTGACTTCAATCAGGCTTATAGATATGTAGATAGATGTCATATGGGGGTGACTTCAATCAGGCTTATAGATATGTAGATAAATGTCATATGGGTGAGACTTCAATCAGGCTTATAGATATGTAGATAGATGTCATGTGGGTGAGACTTCAATCAGGCTTATAGATATGTAGATAGATGTCATATGGGGGAGACTTCAATCAGGCTTATAGATATGTAGATAGATGTCATATGGGTTTGACTTCAATCAGGCTTATAGATATGTAGATAGATGTCATATGGGGGTGACTTCAATCAGGCTTATAGATATGTAGATAAATGTCATATGGGTGAGACTTCAATCAGGCTTATAGATATGTAGATAGATGTCATGTGGGTGAGACTTCAATCAGGCTTATAGATATGTAGATAGATGTCATATGGGGGAGACT
Source organism: Ampullaceana balthica (assembly GCA_944989445.1). Classification (NCBI taxonomy): domain Eukaryota; kingdom Metazoa; phylum Mollusca; class Gastropoda; family Lymnaeidae; genus Ampullaceana; species Ampullaceana balthica. The sequence continues at coordinate 5,378 of CALYLW010000347.1, forward strand.
TCAATCAGGCTTATAGATATGTAGATAGATGTCATGTGGGATGAGACTTCAATCAGGCTTATAGATATGTAGATAGATGTCATATGGGGGAGACTTCAATCAGGCTTATAGATATGTAGATAGATGTCATATGGGGGAGACTTCAATCAGGCTTATAGATATGTAGATAGATGTCATGTGGGATGAGACTTCAATCAGGCTTATAGATATGTAGATAGATGTCATATGGGGAGACTTCAATCAGGCTTATAGATATGTAGATAGATGTCATGTGGGTGAGACTTCAATCAGGCTTATAGATATGTAGATAGATGTCATATGGGTTTGGACTGCAATCAGGCTTATAGATATGTAGATAGATGTCATATGGGGGTGACTTCAATCAGGCTTATAGATATGTAGATAGATGTCATATGGGTGAGACTTCAATCAGGCTTATAGATATGTAGATAGATGTCATATGGGTGAGACTGCAATCAGGCTTATAGATATGTAGATAGATGTCATATGGGGGAGACTTCAATCAGGCTTATAGATATGTAGATAGATGTCATGTGGGATGAGACTTCAATCAGGCTTATAGATATGTAGATAGATGTCATATGGGTGAGACTTCAATCAGGCTTATAGATATGTAGATAGATGTCATATGGGTGAGACTTCAATCAGGCTTATAGATATGTAGATAGATGTCATATGGGTTTGAGACTGCAATCAGGCTTATAGATATGTAGATAGATGTCATGTGGGATGAGACTTCAATCAGGCTTATAGATATGTAGATAGATGTCATATGGGGTGAGACTTCAATCAGGCTTATAGATATGTAGATAGATGTCATATGGGGTGAGACTTCAATCAGGCTTATAGATATGTAGATAGATGTCATGTGGGTGAGACTTCAATCAGGCTTATAGATATGTAGATAGATGTCATATGGGTGAGACTTCAATCAGGCTTATAGATATGTAGATAGATGTCATATGGGTGAGACTTCAATCAGGCTTATAGATATGTAGATAGATGTCATGTGGGTGAGACTTCAATCAGGCTTATAGATATGTAGATAGATGTCATATGGGGTGAGACTTCAATCAGGCTTATAGATATGTAGATAGATGTCATGTGGGTGAGACTTCAATCAGGCTTATAGATATGTAGATAGATGTCATGTGGGTGAGACTTCAATCAGGCTTATAGATATGTAGATAGATGTCATATGGGGTGAGACTTCAATCAGGCTTATAGATATGTAGATAGATGTCATGTGGGTGAGACTTCAATCAGGCTTATAGATATGTAGATAGATGTCATATGGGTGTGACTGCAATCAGGCTTATAGATATGTAGATAGATGTCATGTGGGTGAGACTTCAATCAGGCTTATAGATATGTAGATAGATGTCATGTGGGGGAGACTTCAATCAGGCTTATAGATATGTAGATAGATGTCATGTGGGTGAGACTTCAATCAGGCTTATAGATAAGTAGATAGATGTCATATGGGTGAGACTTCAATCAGGCTTATAGATATGTAGATAGATGTCATATGGGTGAGACTTCAATCAGGCTTATAGATATGTAGATAGATGTCATGTGGGTGAGACTTCAATCAGGCTTATAGATATGTAGATAGATGTCATGTGGGGGAGACTTCAATCAGGCTTATAGATATGTAGATAGATGTCATGTGGGTGAGACTTCAATCAGGCTTATAGATAAGTAGATAGATGTCATATGGGTTTGACTGCAATCAGGCTTATAGATATGTAGATAGATGTCATGTGGGTGAGACTTCAATCAGGCTTATAGATATGTAGATAGATGTCATGTGGGGGAGACTTCAATCAGGCTTATAGATATGTAGATAGATGTCATGTGGGTGAGACTTCAATCAGGCTTATAGATAAGTAGATAGATGTCATATGGGTGTGACTGCAATCAGGCTTATAGATATGTAGATAGATGTCATATGGGTTTGACTTCAATCAGGCTTATAGATATGTAGATAGATGTCATGTGGATGAGACTTCAATCAGGCTTATAGATATGTAGATAGATGTCATGTGGATGAGACTTCAATCAGGCTTATAGATATGTAGATAGATGTCATGTGGGTGAGACTTCAATCAGGCTTATAGATATGTAGATAGATGTCATATGGGGGTGACTTCAATCAGGCTTATAGATATGTAGATAGATGTCATATGGCTTTGACTGCAATCAGGCTTATAGATATGTAGATAGATGTCATATGGGGGTGACTTCAATCAGGCTTATAGATATGTAGATAAATGTCATATGGGTTTGACTGCAATCAGGCTTATAGATATGTAGATAGATGTCATATGGGTTTGACTTCAATCAGGCTTATAGATATGTAGATAGATGTCATATGGGGGTGACTTCAATCAGGCTTATAGATATGTAGATAAATGTCATATGGGTGAGACTTCAATCAGGCTTATAGATATGTAGATAGATGTCATGTGGGTGAGACTTCAATCAGGCTTATAGATATGTAGATAAATGTCATATGGGGGAGACTTCAATCAGGCTTATAGATATGTAGATAGATGTCATATGGGTTTGACTTCAATCAGGCTTATAGATATGTAGATAGATGTCATATGGGGGTGACTTCAATCAGGCTTATAGATATGTAGATAAATGTCATATGGGTGAGACTTCAATCAGGCTTATAGATATGTAGATAGATGTCATGTGGGTGAGACTTCAATCAGGCTTATAGATATGTAGATAGATGTCATATGGGGGAGACTTCAATCAGGCTTATAGATATGTAGATAGATGTCATGTGGGATGAGACTTCAATCAGGCTTATAGATATGTAGATAGATGTCATATGGGTGAGACTTCAATCAGGCTTATAGATATGTAGATAGATGTCATATGGGTGAGACTTCAATCAGGCTTATAGATATGTAGATAGATGTCATGTGGGTGAGACTTCAATCAGGCTTATAGATATGTAGATAGATGTCATATGGGGTGAGACTTCAATCAGGCTTATAGATATGTAGATAGATGTCATGTGGGGTGAGACTTCAATCAGGCTTATAGATATGTAGATAGATGTCATATGGGTGAGACTTCAATCAGGCTTATAGATATGTAGATAGATGTCATATGGGGGAGACTTCAATCAGGCTTATAGATATGTAGATAGATGTCATGTGGGTGAGACTTCAATCAGGCTTATAGATATGTAGATAGATGTCATATGGGTGAGACTTCAATCAGGCTTATAGATATGTAGATAGATGTCATGTGGGTGAGACTTCAATCAGGCTTATAGATATGTAGATAGATGTCATATGGGGTGAGACTTCAATCAGGCTTATAGATATGTAGATAGATGTCATGTGGGTGAGACTTCAATCAGGCTTATAGATATGTAGATAGATGTCATGTGGGGTGAGACTTCAATCAGGCTTATAGATATGTAGATAGATGTCATATGGGTGAGACTTCAATCAGGCTTATAGATATGTAGATAGATGTCATGTGGGTGAGACTTCAATCAGGCTTATAGATATGTAGATAGATGTCATATGGGGTGAGACTTCAATCAGGCTTATAGATATGTAGATAGATGTCATGTGGGTGAGACTTCAATCAGGCTTATAGATATGTAGATAGATGTCATGTGGGTGAGACTTCAATCAGGCTTATAGATATGTAGATAGATGTCATGTGGGTGAGACTTCAATCAGGCTTATAGATATGTAGATAGATGTCATGTGGGTGAGACTTCAATCAGGCTTATAGATATGTAGATAGATGTCATGTGGGGTGAGACTTCAATCAGGCTTATAGATATGTAGATAGATGTCATGTGGGGTGAGACTTCAATCAGGCTTATAGATATGTAGATAGATGTCATGTGGGTGAGACTTCAATCAGGCTTATAGATATGTAGATAGATGTCATATGGGTGAGACTTCAATCAGGCTTATAGATATGTAGATAGATGTCATGTGGGTGAGACTTCAATCAGGCTTATAGATATGTAGATAGATGTCATATGGGTGAGACTTCAATCAGGCTTATAGATATGTAGATAGATGTCATGTGGGTGAGACTTCAATCAGGCTTATAGATATGTAGATAGATGTCATGTGGGTGAGACTTCAATCAGGCTTATAGATATGTAGATAGATGTCATATGGGTGAGACTTCAATCAGGCTTATAGATATGTAGATAGATGTCATATGGGTGAGACTTCAATCAGGCTTATAGATATGTAGATAGATGTCATATGGGTGAGACTTCAATCAGGCTTATAGATATGTAGATAGATGTCATATGGGTGAGACTTCAATCAGGCTTATAGATATGTAGATAGATGTCATATGGGTGAGACTTCAATCAGGCTTATAGATATGTAGATAGATGTCATATGGGTGAGACTTCAATCAGGCTTATAGATATGTAGATAGATGTCATATGGGTGAGACTTCAATCAGGCTTATAGATATGTAGATAGATGTCATATGGGTGAGACTTCAATCAGGCTTATAGATATGTAGATAGATGTCATATGGGTGTGACTTCAATCAGGCTTATAGATATGTAGATAGATGTCATATGGGTGTGACTTCAATCAGGCTTATAGATATGTAGATAGATGTCATATGGGTGAGACTTCAATCAGGCTTATAGATATGTAGATAGATGTCATATGGGTGAGACTTCAATCAGGCTTATAGATATGTAGATAGATGTCATATGGGTGAGACTTCAATCAGGCTTATAGATATGTAGATAGATGTCATGTGGGTGAGACTTCAATCAGGCTTATAGATATGTAGATAGATGTCATATGGGGTGAGACTTCAATCAGGCTTATAGATATGTAGATAGATGTCATGTGGGTGAGACTTCAATCAGGCTTATAGATATGTAGATAGATGTCATATGGGTGAGACTTCAATCAGGCTTATAGATATGTAGATAGATGTCATGTGGGTGAGACTTCAATCAGGCTTATAGATATGTAGATAGATGTCATGTGGGTGAGACTTCAATCAGGCTTATAGATATGTAGATAGATGTCATGTGGGTGAGACTTCAATCAGGCTTATAGATATGTAGATAGATGTCATGTGGGTGAGACTTCAATCAGGCTTATAGATATGTAGATAGATGTCATGTGGGGTGAGACTTCAATCAGGCTTATAGATATGTAGATAGATGTCATGTGGGTGAGACTTCAATCAGGCTTATAGATATGTAGATAGATGTCATGTGGGTGAGACTTCAATCAGGCTTATAGATATGTAGATAGATGTCATATGGGTGAGACTTCAATCAGGCTTATAGATATGTAGATAGATGTCATATGGGGTGAGACTTCAATCAGGCTTATAGATATGTAGATAGATGTCATATGGGGTGAGACTTCAATCAGGCTTATAGATATGTAGATAGATGTCATATGGGGTGAGACTTCAATCAGGCTTATAGATATGTAGATAGATGTCATATGGGTGAGACTTCAATCAGGCTTATAGATATGTAGATAGATGTCATATGGGTGAGACTTCAATCAGGCTTATAGATATGTAGATAGATGTCATATGGGTGAGACTTCAATCAGGCTTATAGATATGTAGATAGATGTCATATGGGTGAGACTTCAATCAGGCTTATAGATATGTAGATAGATGTCATATGGGTGAGACTTCAATCAGGCTTATAGATATGTAGATAGATGTCATATGGGTGAGACTTCAATCAGGCTTATAGATATGTAGATAGATGTCATGTGGGTGAGACTTCAATCAGGCTTATAGATATGTAGATAGATGTCATATGGGTGAGACTTCAATCAGGCTTATAGATATGTAGATAGATGTCATATGGGTGAGACTTCAATCAGGCTTATAGATATGTAGATAGATGTCATATGGGTGAGACTTCAATCAGGCTTATAGATATGTAGATAGATGTCATATGGGTGAGACTTCAATCAGGCTTATAGATATGTAGATAGATGTCATATGGGTGAGACTTCAATCAGGCTTATAGATATGTAGATAGATGTCATATGGGTGAGACTTCAATCAGGCTTATAGATATGTAGATAGATGTCATGTGGGTGAGACTTCAATCAGGCTTATAGATATGTAGATAGATGTCATGTGGGTGAGACTTCAATCAGGCTTATAGATATGTAGATAGATGTCATGTGGGTGAGACTTCAATCAGGCTTATAGATATGTAGATAGATGTCATGTGGGTGAGACTTCAATCAGGCTTATAGATATGTAGATAGATGTCATGTGGGTGAGACTTCAATCAGGCTTATAGATATGTAGATAGATGTCATGTGGGTGAGACTTCAATCAGGCTTATAGATATGTAGATAGATGTCATGTGGGTGAGACTTCAATCAGGCTTATAGATATGTAGATAGATGTCATATGGGTGAGACTTCAATCAGGCTTATAGATATGTAGATAGATGTCATGTGGGTGAGACTTCAATCAGGCTTATAGATATGTAGATAGATGTCATATGGGTGAGACTTCAATCAGGCTTATAGATATGTAGATAGATGTCATGTGGGTGAGACTTCAATCAGGCTTATAGATATGTAGATAGATGTCATGTGGGTGAGACTTCAATCAGGCTTATAGATATGTAGATAGATGTCATATGGGTGAGACTTCAATCAGGCTTATAGATATGTAGATAGATGTCATGTGGGTGAGACTTCAATCAGGCTTATAGATATGTAGATAGATGTCATATGGGTGAGACTTCAATCAGGCTTATAGATATGTAGATAGATGTCATGTGGGTGAGACTTCAATCAGGCTTATAGATATGTAGATAGATGTCATATGGGTGAGACTTCAATCAGGCTTATAGATATGTAGATAGATGTCATGTGGGTGAGACTTCAATCAGGCTTATAGATATGTAGATAGATGTCATGTGGGTGAGACTTCAATCAGGCTTATAGATATGTAGATAGATGTCATGTGGGTGAGACTTCAATCAGGCTTATAGATATGTAGATAGATGTCATGTGGGTGAGACTTCAATCAGGCTTATAGATATGTAGATAGATGTCATATGGGTGAGACTTCAATCAGGCTTATAGATATGTAGATAGATGTCATATGGGTGAGACTTCAATCAGGCTTATAGATATGTAGATAGATGTCATATGGGGTGAGACTTCAATCAGGCTTATAGATATGTAGATAGATGTCATATGGGTTGAGACTTCAATCAGGCTTATAGATATGTAGATAGATGTCATATGGGGTGAGACTTCAATCAGGCTTATAGATATGTAGATAGATGTCATATGGGTGAGACTTCAATCAGGCTTATAGATATGTAGATAGATGTCATATGGGTGAGACTTCAATCAGGCTTATAGATATGTAGATAGATGTCATATGGGTGAGACTTCAATCAGGCTTATAGATATGTAGATAGATGTCATGTGGGTGAGACTTCAATCAGGCTTATAGATATGTAGATAGATGTCATATGGGTGAGACTTCAATCAGGCTTATAGATATGTAGATAGATGTCATGTGGGTGAGACTTCAATCAGGCTTATAGATATGTAGATAGATGTCATGTGGGTGAGACTTCAATCAGGCTTATAGATATGTAGATAGATGTCATGTGGGTGAGACTTCAATCAGGCTTATAGATATGTAGATAGATGTCATGTGGGTGAGACTTCAATCAGGCTTATAGATATGTAGATAGATGTCATATGGGGTGAGACTTCAATCAGGCTTATAGATATGTAGATAGATGTCATGTGGGTGAGACTTCAATCAGGCTTATAGATATGTAGATAGATGTCATGTGGGTGAGACTTCAATCAGGCTTATAGATATGTAGATAGATGTCATGTGGGTGAGACTTCAATCAGGCTTATAGATATGTAGATAGATGTCATATGGGTGAGACTTCAATCAGGCTTATAGATATGTAGATAGATGTCATATGGGTGTGACTTCAATCAGGCTTATAGATATGTAGATAGATGTCATATGGGTGAGACTTCAATCAGGCTTATAGATATGTAGATAGATGTCATGTGGGTGAGACTTCAATCAGGCTTATAGATATGTAGATAGATGTCATATGGGTGAGACTTCAATCAGGCTTATAGATATGTAGATAGATGTCATATGGGTGAGACTTCAATCAGGCTTATAGATAAGTAGATAGATGTCATATGGGTGAGACTTCAATCAGGCTTATAGATATGTAGATAGATGTCATATGGGGGAGACTTCAATCAGGCTTATAGATATGTAGATAGATGTCATGTGGGTGAGACTTCAATCAGGCTTATAGATATGTAGATAGATGTCATATGGGTGAGACTTCAATCAGGCTTATAGATATGTAGATAGATGTCATGTGGGTGAGACTTCAATCAGGCTTATAGATATGTAGATAGATGTCATATGGGTGTGACTTCAATCAGGCTTATAGATATGTAGATAGATGTCATATGGGGTGTGACTTCAATCAGGCTTATAGATATGTAGATAGATGTCATATGGGTGAGACTTCAATCAGGCTTATAGATATGTATATAGATGTCATATGGGTGAGACTTCAATCAGGCTTATAGATATGTAGATAGATGTCATATGGGGTGAGACTTCAATCAGGCTTATAGATATGTAGATAGATGTCATGTGGGTGAGACTTCAATCAGGCTTATAGATATGTAGATAGATGTCATATGGGGTGAGACTTCAATCAGGCTTATAGATATGTAGATAGATGTCATGTGGGTGAGACTTCAATCAGGCTTATAGATATGTAGATAGATGTCATATGGGTGAGACTTCAATCAGGCTTATAGATATGTAGATAGATGTCATGTGGGTGAGACTTCAATCAGGCTTATAGATATGTAGATAGATGTCATGTGGGTGAGACTTCAATCAGGCTTATAGATATGTAGATAGATGTCATGTGGATGAGACTTCAATCAGGCTTATAGATATGTAGATAGATGTCATGTGGGTGAGACTTCAATCAGGCTTATAGATATGTAGATAGATGTCATATGGGTGAGACTTCAATCAGGCTTATAGATATGTAGATAGATGTCATGTGGGTGAGACTTCAATCAGGCTTATAGATATGTAGATAGATGTCATGTGGGTGAGACTTCAATCAGGCTTATAGATATGTAGATAGATGTCATGTGGGTGAGACTTCAATCAGGCTTATAGATATGTAGATAGATGTCATATGGGTGAGACTTCAATCAGGCTTATAGATATGTAGATAGATGTCATATGGGGTGAGACTTCAATCAGGCTTATAGATATGTAGATAGATGTCATATGGGGTGAGACTTCAATCAGGCTTATATATATGTAGATAGATGTCATATTGGGGAGACTTCAATCAGGCTTATATATATGTAGATAGATGTCATATTGGGGAGACTTCAATCAGGCATATAGATATGTAGATAGATGTCATATTGGGGAGACTTCAATCAGGCTTATATATATGTAGATAGATGTCATATTGGGGAGACTTCAATCAGGCTTATATATATGTAGATAGATGTCATATGGGTTTGACTTCAATCAGGCTTATAGATATGTAGATAGATGTCATATGGGTGAGACTTCAATCAGGCTTATAGATATGTAGATAGATGTCATGTGGGTGAGACTTCAATCAGGCTTATAGATATGTAGATAGATGTCATATGGGTGAGACTTCAATCAGGCTTATATATATGTAGATAGATGTCATATGGGTGAGACTCCAATCAGGCTTATAGATAAGTAGATAGATGTCATATGGGTGCGACTTCAATCAGGCTTATAGATATGTAGATAGATGTCATATGGGTGCGACTTCAATCAGGCTTATAGATATGTAGATAGATGTCATATGGGTGAGACTCCAATCAGGCTTATAGATAAGTAGATAGATGTCATATGGGTGCGACTTCAATCAGGCTTATAGATATGTAGATAGATGTCATATGGGTGCGACTTCAATCAGGCTTATAGATAAGTAGATAGATGTCATGTGGGTGAGACTTCAATCAGGCTTATAGATATGTAGATAGATGTCATGTGGGTGAGACTTCAATCAGGCTTATATATATGTAGATAGATGTCATGTGTGTGAGACTTCAATCAGGCTTATAGATATGTAGATAGATGTCATGTGGGTGAGACTTCAATCAGGCTTATAGATATGTAGATAGATGTCATGTGGGTGAGACTTCAATCAGGCTTATAGATAAGTAGATAGATGTCATGTGGGTGAGACTTCAATCAGGCTTATAGATATGTAGATAGATGTCATATGGGCCAGACTTCAATCAGGCTTATAGATAAGTAGATAGATGTCATGTGGGTGAGACTTCAATCAGGCTTATAGATATGTAGATAGATGTCATATGGGTGAGACTTCAATCAGGCTTATAGATATGTAGATAGATGTCATGTGGGTGAGACTTCAATCAGGCTTATAGATATGTAGATAGATGTCATGTGGGTGAGACTTCAATCAGGCTTATAGATATGTAGATAGATGTCATATGGGTTTGACTTCAATCAGGCTTATAGATAAGTAGATAGATGTCATGTGGGTGAGACTTCAATCAGGCTTATAGATATGTAGATAGATGTAATATGGGTGAGACTTCAATCAGGCTTATAGATATGTAGATAGATGTCATGTGGATGAGACTTCAATCAGGCTTATAGATATGTAGATAGATGTCATATGGGGGAGACTTCAATCAGGCTTATAGATATGTAGATAGATGTCATGTGGATGAGACTTCAATCAGGCTTATAGATATGTAGATAGATGTCATATGGGGGAGACTTCAATCAGGCTTATAGATATGTAGATAGATGTCATGTGGGTGAGACTTCAATCAGGCTTATAGATACGTAGATAGATGTCATGTGGGTGAGACTTCAATCAGGCTTATAGATATGTAGATAGATGTCATATGGGTTTGACTGCAATCAGGCTTATAGATATGTAGATAGATGTCATATGGGGGTGACTTCAATCAGGCTTATAGATATGTAGATAAATGTCATAGGGGTGAGACTTCAATCAGGCTTATAGATATGTAGATAGATGTCATATGGGTTTGACTGCAATCAGGCTTATAGATATGTAGATAGATGTCATATGGGGGTGACTTCAATCAGGCTTATAGATATGTAGATAAATGTCATATGGGTGAGACTTCAATCAGGCTTATAGATATGTAGATAGATGTCATATGGGTTTGACTGCAATCAGGCTTATAGATATGTAGATAGATGTCATATGGGGGAGACTTCAATCAGGCTTATATATATGTAGATAGATGTCATGTGGATGAGACTTCAATCAGGCTTATAGATATGTAGATAGATGTCATATGGGGGAGACTCCAATCAGGCTTATATATATGTAGATAGATGTCATGTGGGTGAGACTTCAATCAGGCTTATAGATATGTAGATAGATGTCATGTGGGTGAGACTTCAATCAGGCTTATAGATATGTAGATAGATGTCTATGTGGATGAGACTTCAATCAGGCTTATAGATATGTAGATAGATGTCATGTGGGTGAGACTTCAATCAGGCTTATAGATATGTAGATAGATGTCATATGGGGGTGACTTCAATCAGGCTTATAGATATGTAGATAGATGTCATGTGGGTGAGACTTCAATCAGGCTTATAGATATGTAGATAGATGTCATGTGGGTGAGACTTCAATCAGGCTTATAGATATGTAGATAGATGTCATGTGGGTGAGACTTCAATCAGGCTTATAGATATGTAGATAGATGTCATATGGGTGAGACTTCAATCAGGCTTATAGATATGTAGATAGATGTCATATTGGGGAGACTTCAATCAGGCTTATAGATATGTAGATAGATGTCATATGGGGAGACTTCAATCAGGCTTATAGATATGTAGATAGATGTCATATGGGGTGAGACTTCAATCAGGCTTATAGATATGTAGATAGATGTCATATGGGTGAGACTTCAATCAGGCTTATAGATATGTAGATAGATGTCATGTGGGTGAGACTTCAATCAGGCTTATAGATAAGTAGATAGATGTCATATGGGTGCGACTTCAATCAGGCTTATAGATATGTAGATAGATGTCATGTGGGTGAGACTTCAATCAGGCTTATAGATATGTAGATAGATGTCATGTGGGTGAGACTTCAATCAGGCTTATAGATATGTAGATAGATGTCATGTGGGTGAGACTTCAATCAGGCTTATAGATAAGTAGATAGATGTCATGTGGGTGAGACTTCAATCAGGCTTATAGATATGTAGATAGATGTCATGTGGGTGAGACTTCAATCAGGCTTATAGATATGTAGATAGATGTCATGTGGGTGAGACTTCAATCAGGCTTATAGATATGTAGATAGATGTCATGTGGGTGAGACTTCAATCAGGCTTATAGATATGTAGATAGATGTCATGTGGGTGAGACTTCAATCAGGCTTATAGATAAGTAGATAGATGTCATGTGGGTGAGACTTCAATCAGGCTTATAGATATGTAGATAGATGTCATGTGGGTGAGACTTCAATCAGGCTTATAGATATGTAGATAGATGTCATATGGGTGAGACTTCAATCAGGCTTATAGATAAGTAGATATATGTCATGTGGGTGTGACTTCAATCAGGCTTATAGATATGTAGATAGATGTCATATGGGTGAGACTTCAATCAGGCTTATAGATATGTAGATAGATGTCATGTGGGTGAGACTTCAATCAGGCTTATAGATATGTAGATAGATGTCATGTGGGTGAGACTTCAATCAGGCTTATAGATATGTAGATAGATGTCATGTGGGTGAGACTTCAATCAGGCTTATAGATAAGTAGATAGATGTCATGTGGGTGAGACTGCAATCAGGCTTATAGATAAGTAGATAGATGTCATGTGGGTGAGACTTCAATCAGGCTTATAGATAAGTAGATAGATGTTATGTGGGTGTGACAGCAATCAGGCTTATAGATATGTAGATAGATGCCATGTGGGTGAGACTTCAATCAGGCTTATAGATAAGTAGATAGATGTCATGTGGGTGAGACTGCAATCAGGCTTATAGATAAGTAGATAGATGTCATGTGGGTGAGACTTCAATCAGGCTTATAGATATGTAGATAGATGTCATGTGGGTGAGACTTCAATCAGACTTATAGATATGTAGATAGATGTCATGTGGGTTTGACTGCAATCAGGCTTATAGATAAGTAGATAGATGTCATGTAGGTGAGACTTCAATCAGGCTTATAGATAAGTAGATAGATGTCATGTGGGTGAGACTGCAATCAGGCTTATAGATAAGTAGATAGATGTCATATGGGGGAGACTTCAATCAGGCTTATAGATAAGTAGATAGATGTCATGTGGGTGAGACTTCAATCAGGCTTATAGATATGTAGATAGATGTCATGTGGGTGAGACTTCAATCAGACTTATAGATATGTAGATAGATGTCATGTGGGTTTGACTGCAATCAGGCTTATAGATAAGTAGATAGATGTCATGTAGGTGAGACTTCAATCAGGCTTATAGATAAGTAGATAGATGTTATGTGGGTGTGACAGCAATCAGGCTTATAGATAAGTAGATAGATGTTATGTGGGTGTGACAGCAATCAGGCTTATAGATATGTAGATATATGTCATGTAGGTGAGACTTCAATCAGGCTTATAGATAAGTAGATAGATGTCATGTGGGTGAGACTTCAATCAGGCTTATATATATGTAGATAGATGTCATGTGGGTGAGACTTCAATCAGACTTATAGATATGTAGATAGATGTCATGTGGGTTTGACTGCAATCAGGCTTATAGATAAGTAGATAGATGTCATGTAGGTGAGACTTCAATCAGGCTTATAGATAAGTAGATAGATGTTATGTGGGTGTGACAGCAATCAGGCTTATAGATAAGTAGATAGATGTTATGTGGGTGTGACAGCAATCAGGCTTATAGATATGTAGATATATGTCATGTAGGTGAGACTTCAATCAGGCTTATAGATAAGTAGATAGATGTTATGTGGGTGTGACAGCAATCAGGCTTATAGATATGTAGATAGATGCCATGTGGGTGAGACTTCAATCAGGCTTATAGATAAGTAGATAGATGTTATGTGGGTGTGACAGCAATCAGGCTTATAGATATGTAGATAGATGCCATGTGGGGGAGACTTCAATCAGGCTTATAGATATGTAGATAGATGTCATATGGGTGAGACTTCAATCAGGCTTATAGATATGTAGATAGATGTCATGTGGGTGAGACTTCAATCAGGCTTATAGATATGTAGATAGATGTCATGTGGGTGAGACTTCAATCAGGCTTATAGATATGTAGATAGATGTCATGTGGGTGAGACTTCAATCAGGCTTATAGATAAGTAGATAGATGTCATGTGGGTGAGACTTCAATCAGACTTATAGATAAGTAGATAGATGTCATGTGGGTGAGACTTCAATCAGGCTTATAGATATGTAGATAGATGTCATGTGGGTGAGACTTCAATCAGGCTTATAGATATGTAGATAGATGTCATGTGGGTGAGACTTCAATCAGGCTTATAGATATGTAGATAGATGTCATGTGGGTGAGACTTCAATCAGGCTTATAGATATGTAGATAGATGTCATGTGGGTGAGACTTCAATCAGGCTTATAGATATGTAGATAGATGTCATGTGGGTGAGACTTCAATCAGGCTTATAGATAAGTAGATAGATGTCATGTGGGTGAGACTTCAATCAGGCTTATAGATAAGTAGATAGATGTTATGTGGGTGTGACAGCAATCAGGCTTATAGATGATATGTAGATAGATGTCACGCAAACAGGGTATGTATGAGCCTGACAAGACGTCCCAAAGCACCAACATATCCTAATACTACCATGGCGACAACCATAATCAAAAGTCTAGGACACGTGATAAATCAAAATTTGCAGTGTACATTAAAATTTAATTTGTTAGGCTGAAAACCTTTTAACCCTAACAAAAGATGTTTGTTAATTAATGTGTTAAAATCTATTAAAACTATTCATACATATATTACTGCCAAAGCCCGAAGTCGGCCACTTCGCGAAGTGGCCAATGTTAGCCGGCCAAAGCCCGAAATTCGGGCCTTGGCCGGCCAGTTCGCGAAATGGTGAGCGTCGATTGGCCAAAGCCGGAAGAAAGAAGTCATGAGCAGATTGAAGGTTGACCAGGAGGATTTAATACTTAAAATTGATTGTTAATTACAAATGATAGCGAAACCAGGGACTGTTCGTTGGCTGGCACATGTTACATTATTACATGTTACGAGGGCTAGACTAAGTGACGACCACATGACCCCCATGTGTAGGCAAGACTTATGGGCAAGGTAAATAAAGGGGAGTGGGCAGAGAGAATGTGCGTACCTTTATCTGACCACATTGCCTTTTTATTGTCCGATTACATCGGATCGAGATGGGGGTGGCGGTGGATAGGATTGGAAGGACTTTCTACGTCAGAAAATGGCGCACATACCACAATCATGATTCGCATTGAATATTAACAGGTTGTCAGTGTATACAAATTTTTCAATCAACCTATCATAAATTCAACATTAAAAATAAATATTCCATACTGTTTTTAGTTTTTAATAATAATTATAGTATATTACATTATTTTTTATACCAAAAATAAACATTTAAAAAAATCATTTACAAAGCAAAAAAAAATAAAATAAAACATATTTTAAGGTTTTAAAACAAAAGGGTCGAAACGTGCTGTAATCGAACCGGCATGGATTTGTTCATCTGCTGATTTAGCACTTTCCAGTACAGAACAACGTGTCGTAGCTAACAAGAAATATGTTAATAGCCTCAGTAAACTTAGTATTGTGTTATCACACCCCACGGCACATGCTATACGTGCCCTATGACTTATCTTTTCAACTGGAAACGTTGATTGGGACGTTATAAATTCGAGTAATACAGTACTCACACTGAAATAGGGCCGGCTTTAAGCATAGCAAACTAGGCAGCCGCCTAGGGCCTCCGATTCGTCTAATAATTAGTGGGGTCCTGCCACAAGAATCTTTCCTTAATATTTTTTTTATTTTTATATTACATTTAGGGCCATCAAATTCACTTCGCAAAGAGCCTCCAATTCCCTAACTCCGGTCCTGACTGAAACCTTTGTGTCAAAAAAATAAGAACTAGTCACAATGTCTGGACCTTCTCCGAAAAGGAAAGACTAACGCAATATAATATCGTCACAGCGTGGCACCCTTTTCCTACCCCGTAAATGCCAACACACCAGAAGCGATTGATGTGCCGCTAACCGGGCATTATTCTTTACCACTTCGGGCTTTGGCCAAGGATACCCACCCACTTCGCGAATTGGCCGGCCAAAGCCCGAATTACAATTGTTAGTTGTAAGTACTTCGGGCTTTGGCCAGACACGTCGGCCACTTCGCGAATTGGCCGGACTTCGGGCTTTGGCCAGACACGTCGGCCACTTCGCGAATTGGCCGGACTTCGGGCTTTGGCCGCGACATATAGAAAAATGCAATCACACAAGTTTATGTGCAAGTTAACTTCTTGAGAAAAGCAAAATACGTGGACGATTTTATATTCAAGTTTGTAAACTCTAGACTTTTTCAAATGATAACTTGGGGAAGATAGGGCTAGGAAACTATCTCAGCTCAACATGTGTAAATTGCCTGCTTCAATTGTGGTGGAAGCTTCTCAACAACTATATTGAGCTATGCCACTAGCGTTATTGCTATACTATAAGGTCTAGTGCTAACAAATAATGCCCTTTGATAACATCGGTTTAGCCATAAGGACAGCTTTGATGGAAGCTTTTCAACAACTATATTGAGCTATGGCACTATGCTATAAGGTCTAGTGCTAACAAATAATGCCCTTTGATACCATCGGTTTAGCCACAAGAACAGCTTTGTAGGAAGCTTTTCAACAACCACACTGACCATTCAAAAATCAATAAAGAAAGTCTATTACAAAGTAGTGGCACCCGCAGTCACGCACCTTTAACCAAGAATCAATGAAAGTAAATTTAGGTCTAATTATAAATCTTATAATCTGCGGAAATTAACGATTAATTAATCGATTAATCTTTAAAAATTGTAATCGATTAAAATTAATTTTATCGATTAAAATTTAAGAAAATATTTGTAATATTCTATTTCCAATTTATTAATAATTTATAATTTTTGTTACTTACATAGTTTTCCTTCGTAGGATTATCGTTTATTTAGACGCGCATACGAATAAAAAAAAAGATTTTTCTTCCTTTTTTTTCCAAAGCAGAACGAATTTGCTGTGTTACGTCACAAAATTTGGAAGCCATGGCATTAACGCGACTTAACCGATTTCAAGAAAGAATGAATGGCAACTTAACGGGATCTATATATGCATTATAAAATATAATTAATTGAAATTAATCGATTAAGTTTTGCCCCGATTAATCGAACAACATTTTTAATCAGTGCCAGCCCTACTTTATATAATAATTTAAGTAGCCACAAGTTGAGTTTTATTATTTTCTAAGTCAAAGAAAACTGACTGACAATGAAATTGCAGCGCTATTGTGGCTTCAATCGATGAACTCTGAGAAAATAATTGATCAAATGTCACCAGCAAAGTTCCCTCTAAGGATCGTTGGTCTGTGTGCAAAGAGAAAAAACTCATGTGCAAAGTTTAGCAGGATCCATTTTTGTGTGCATTATTTTAAAACAATTGCTGCGCGGTAATTCTAAACTGCTGCGCGGCCACGCAACCGCGCAGCTTAAATGGAACATTGGTCACCAGTGAAATCGTTCAAGTGAACTCGACCTAGTTATAATCTACACATCTATTTATATAATTCGCCAGAAACTAGAGCAAGCAAGCAAGACGCAGTCTCTCTATATATTTAGTAGTGTGCACACCCGCACCGAGCCACACTATGAACACCGCGCCGCACTATGCGCACCACGCCGCACTATGCGCACACACTGAGACGCACTATATAGAAGGAAAGGAAGTGAAAAAAGAAGAAGAAGCGTGATTCATAGGTTGTCATTTCTTAACCGTAAAACGTCATAACTATTTTGAGTAATGTTCTATTTTTTAGATACCATTTTAGCGGAACAATGTTTTGAAGCATAAACACAGTCGAATCAATAAGCACCGGGGATCACTGTGGTTGAGTGCCATGCGCACTCGGATGGCGTACCGATGGTCACGGGTTCGAATCCATGTGAAGGCAAGGATTTGTTCCTGGGGCCTAGGGCGTCCCTGAGTCCACCCAGCTCCGAATGGGAAATAAAGGCGGCTTGGTAATGCGTGTGAACGCTGCATCACTTGCCAACAGACCGGCATGGTCTGTGTACGCATTAATCTTCAAACGAAGAATTAACAAATAGTTGTTGATCGGTTACAATTTAGCTCTCAGTTTGCCTTTTTTTCGTGTTTAGCTCCATACGGCTGGGTTCACCGCACTTTATAGACTGTAGCTCCACACGTCTGGGTTCACCACACTTTATAGACTGTAGCTCCGTACGTCTGGGTTCACCACACTTTATAGACTGTAGCTCCACACGTCTGGGTTCACCGCACTTTATAGACTGTAGCTCCATACGTCTGGGTTCACCGCACTTTATAGACTGTAGCTCCACACGTCTGGGTTCACCGCACTTTATAGACTGTAGCTCCATACGTCTGGGTTCACCGCACTTTATAGACTGTAGCTCCATACGTCTGGGTTCACCGCACTTTATAGACTGTAGCTCCATACGTCTGGGTTCACCGCACTTTATAGACTGTACTCTGTACGACTGGGCTCAACGCACTTTACAGACTGTAGCTCCGTACGGCTGGGCTCAACGCACTTTACAGACATTTCCAACAACTTGATTAAAGACATTGCACTTTCACTCTTCCTAAACAAAGTTACATGCACAAAATTATATACAAATGTCCAGACGTGGGCATATACCCGTCATAGACCGGTAGCTAGATGGAGCGAGATCAGCACACCTCATCGCCTGTCCACCAAAACAGATCTCCTGGACCAAAAAATAAAAATGACTTCAGCATAGTCGCAGTGTGGTTAGGATCAAGAGATCAAGCGTCAACAGTGGTGATGTGAAAATGTCTGTCTCTACGTTTCCTCATACCATAGCACGTATGCCTCTAGGAAACGTATTATAATATAATTAGTTTTGATAGCAACATTATTCCCATCCATTGTGTGTGTGTGTGTGTATTTGCGAGATTGTGTGTGTGTGAGTGTGTGTGGAGGGAGGTGGCGAGGTGGTTATGTGTGAGGGAGGTGTGAACCAATGTTCCTCCCAAAGTTCGTTGGTGCACAAAATAAGCTTGAGTGCAAAGTTGCAAAGGCATACATTTTTGTGCAACATTTTACCTCACAATCACAAATACTATATTTGCTACGCGATAATTCTAAACTGCTGTGCGGCGTCAGTAAGATATTTGCCCGGCAGCGCAGCTCAAAGGGAACATGATGGGAACTCTTTACCCCCCCCCCAAACTCCAACTGTCAACATTCATCTCGCCGCTTGGATACACTGACGAAGGTCCACTTGTATCCATCAAGTCAATACAGTCCAATGTAGCAAACATCCAGCGCCTCACGCTCATCTCACGCACGAGTCAGCCGGACCTCCCCCATCCCCTCCCCCAGCCGTCTTAGTCTCACGCTTGGCTGAGCCAGCTACTAAAGAGCCCTAAGGTTGACTGGTAGAAATTTCATTTCAGCCCCTAATGTGGCGCCTTCACGGGAAGTGGATCATGAGTCATGTGATACTGAGATCTGCTGGACCGGAAAACTGGTCTGGGTACATTTATAAGTTAGTTCTGGTCGGTGATGTCTCATCCCACTAATACTGACTTGACGGTATTGCTATAAGGTCTCTGGCTAATAAATATCGACCGTTTCCTATCGGTTTTGCTATAATCAAACGGTGGCCGAAACTGCGGCTCTTGGTGTTCACTTTGCGGCTCGCAAACAAATTCAAAGATTAAAAAATTTCGCTTGAAAGTATAATATCAAAAGAAAATGTTTTTTTAAATTGACTGAAACAAAGGGTTGAAAATAATTTGAGCTTGACCTACATTAAGAAAAAGCAAACCTGATGAGTTAAAGTCTGGAATGTGTCAGCAGCAAACACTACTTTCTGCTTTCAGCAACGAAGGTGTCATTTTAACTGAGGCAAGATTAGCCATCATTTGCAACATTGCTCGTGCTAAATGACCTTATTCTGACAGAACTTTACTCCACAACTACTAGTACTAGCTACCAACCAGATTTAAGGAAACTTGCTATTTCAAAGGCTTCTAAGGAGAATGATTAAAATTAATGTTGACTATAATTATGAGTCTATAAGCAGTGTGTTTCTAGTTCTATTCATAAATTTTACATATTTAATTAAATACGGGCATACATTTCTTCAACTTACGTGTGTTTATACAATTGATAACTTTAAATCATTAAATTCGGATAAAATTTTTTTTTAAAAATCACAAGAAGGAGTTTTTAATTGCGAGTGGGGTCGTGACCTTTAGTGCTTCAATGCGGCTCTCGAGTGGGGTCGTGACCTATAGTGCTTCAATGCGGCTCTCGATTGGGGTCGTGACCTTTAGTGCTTCAATGCGGCTCTCGAGTGGGGTCGTGACCTTTAGTGCTTCAATGCGGCTCTCGATTGGGGTCGTGACCTTTAGTGCTTCAATGCGGCTCTCGAGTGGGGTCGTGACCTTTAGTGCTTCAATGCGGCTCTCAACACTCTTTTTTATTTTTAAATGGCTCTCAGTTACTACAGGTCTAGCCACCCCTGTTATTATCAGAGGCGTCCCTGGGGGTGTGGTGGGGTTGCGAACCGCACCGGGTGACACCATTACAAGGGGTGACTCCAAACTGTAAAATTCTGTATGTTCCCGATATTTGGCACTGGCACACTCGGAGGAAGTCTATATGTTGTAAATCATGAGGGGGTAACACCATGAGCTACCGCACTGGGAGGCAATAACCCTAGTGACGCCTCTGGCTATAATGTCTCTGGCTAACAAATTTTGACCTTTGCGACTATACTATTTGTAAAAAAAAAGAGCACTACCGTTTAGTCTCAATAGTTTAACTATACGAGCTGACATAGACTTATCCAATATCTCACCAAAAACTGGACGTCGTTACACCATGGTGGTCAAAGGAAACGTGCAACCGGCTATTCATTCTATCCTGTCACGGTCATTGAATATGTGACTGGCCCGCTCTCCAAGAACGCTGTCCAAAAATATTTCATCCGCGTGGAGTTTGAGGCTATCTGTCTGCATCACTTCCGGTCCAAAGAGTTTCTCTGACCGCTCTGAGTTTCTTGGGGTCAAGGGTCAATTTGATGAAACAAATGAATAAAAGAAAAAAAACAAGTCAGTTTCGATGACGCGATGCAGGATTGATGTGAACTTTGACCTCTGTGGGATTTGTTTACATGACGAATGGACGGTGTTTTGATCAGTTCTTTCAGATCAGTGGTTCTCACCTTGAGGTTAGCAGGGCAATTTTTTGTTGACAAGACATACATACGCTGTTTTTGTTGACAATACATACAGACGCTGTTTTTGTTGACAAGACATACATACGCTGTTTTTGTGGGGTTTGGATCAGACCAGCGGTTCTCAAATTGTGATTTAAGGATGTCTAAGAGTCATTATGTGTCCGTTTTCACAGGGTTCCACGTCTGCTCCAGGTATAAAGCTTGTTGTAAAATGAGTTGGTGACTACATCGAGAGCGAACTGTTGTACAGATGTAAATATTACACGCTAAATGCACCAAACGCACTTGCATAATCTTTATTAACGCACTTGGGTTACGTACAGAGCGTTCCAGAGTCAGTGAGAGATTGAGTTAGTCTGTGATGAGACTTGTATTATAGATAGTTCATGTATTTTATCATCTCTGTATGCACCAATTTACAAGTCCACAAGCAAAGATCTCAGTGACCCACTCTTCGACGCATAGATCCGGATGTTATTCCTGTCCCACTCTTCCACTCTTAGACCCGGATCCCCCCACCTGGTCGACAAGGTGCTAGAGCCTATGAGCGTGGAAGTACTGTTAAGAGCCTGGGGGCCCTGCTAAGAGCCTTTGGGCCCTGCTAAGAGCCTGGGGCCCTGCTGGCAGTGAAAAGACGCCGCTCCGGTGGTGAGAGTTATGCCCCATCCCTGGCTTGACCCCCGTAATGTTACGTGACCTAAGACCTGATGTCTGACCCGCGTGCTGCAGGACTCAATGGGCCGGCTACAAGAGATACCATCAGACAAATGATCTTCTCGGCCGACAAAAACCCGGCATAGGGTCAATCGGTTTTTGACTGGCCCGAATATCTGGTCGGTCAACTCCCAAAGGTCCCTCACCATCCTATATAACACCGCTTCACCCCAACCCGCACATATACACACTTTTCTATTTATTAGTAGGTGGAAACACAATTTTTTAAATGTTTGAAAACCTAGTCAGCAATTTTCTTGTTGATTCTATTTTCGAGAATATTTCAACGTATTTAATTACACAACTAAAACAGATCCTAAGGCGACGTGTTCATCGTTGTTTAATAGAAAATAATTTGGCGCACAGTTTTACACGTTTTTCTTGATTTTTTCACATATGAAAGACACCACACAACATTTATTTAAACATCTAAGCAGTTTTCCATTGTTGGACTGTACACATAAAATTAACTTCCATTGTTGGACTGTACACATAAAATTAACTTCCATTGTTGGACTGTACACATAAAATAAACTTCATGTTGGACTGTACACATAAAATTAACTTCCATTGTTGGACTGTACACATAAAATTAACTTCCATTGTTGGACTGTACACATAAAATTAACTTCCATTGTTGGACTGTACACATAAAATTAACTTCCATTGTTGGACTGTACACATAAAATTAACGTCCATTGTTGGACTGTACACATAAAATTAACTTCCATTGTTGGACTGTACACATAAAATTAACTCATTGTTGGACGTACATAAAATTAACTTCCATTGTTGGACAGTACACATAAAATTAACTTCCATTGTTGGACAGTACACATAAAATTAACTTCCATTGTTGGACTGTACACATAAAATTAACTTCCATTGTTGGACTGTACACATAAAATTAACTTCCATTGTTGGACTGTACACATAAAATTAACGTCCATTGTTGGACTGTACACATAAAATTAACTTCCATTGTTGGACTGTACACATAAAATTAACTTCCATTGTTGGACTGTACACATAAAATTAACTTCCATTGTTGGACTGTACACTAAAATAACTCCATTGTTGGACTGTACACATAAAATTAACTTCCATTGTTGGACTGTACACATAAAATTAACTTCCATTGTTGGACGTACACATAAAATTAACTTCCATTGTTGGACTGTACACATAAAATTAACTTCCATTGTTGGACTGTACACATAAAATTAACTTCCATTGTTGGACACTCGTACTGTACACATAAAATTAACTTCCATTGTTGGACTGTACACATAAAATTAACTTCCATTGTTGGACTGTACACATAAAATTAACTTCCATTGTTGGACGTACATTACTGGAGTACACATAAAATTAACTTCCATTGTTGGACTGTACACATAAAATTAACTTCCATTGTTGGACTGTACACATAAAATTAACTTCCATTGTTGGACTGTACACATAAAATTAACTCCATTGTTGGACTGTACACATAAAATTAACTTCCATTGTTGGACTGTACACATAAAATTAACTTCCATTGTTGGACTGTACACATAAAATTAACTTCCATTGTTGGACTGTACACATAAAATTAACTTCCATTGTTGGACTGTACACATAAAATTAACTTCCATTGTTGGACGTACCAAAAATTACTTCCTGTTGGACAGTACACATAAAATTAACTTCCATTGTTGGACTGTACACATAAAATTAACTTCCATTGTTGGACTGTACACATAAAATTAACTTCCATTGTTGGACTGTACACATAAAATTAACTCCATTGTTGGACTGTACACATAAAATTAACTTCCATTGTTGGACTGTACACATAAAATTAACTTCCATTGTTGGACTGTACACATAAAATTAACTTCCATTGTTGGACTGTACACATAAAATTAACTTCACAGGGAAAACGAATACCTGAAAGAGAGCAGCACAAGAAGTGGAAGTTTTGACCAACAAGTCTTCAACAAACATTTATTGTGACACACACAAAGCGGGTATGTAAATAGTCGTGGAAGTTCAGGGCCCAACAGTGGATAAACAAGCAAATCAGAAAGGTCAAGAGGCCAAATGTGGAAATACCCACGTCCACTAACAATCTCTATGGCATCCGTCCATCCTCATGGGATGATGGCGTTCCCTCCTTCTCCTCTACCCCCCCTTCCCCTTTTCTCCTCGCTCCTGGCTGTAAGGGAAGCTTCCGCGACTTGAATGCCCTCGCGTACTTTTGCCCGCCAGGAGGTGCGCTCCTCAGCAATGGTCCCCCACGTTTTATGGTCAATCTGCGCCAGAGTCATGTCTTTCTTGCAGACATCCTTGAAGCGCAAGCAGGGGCGTCCTCTCTTCTGCATACCAGTTGCCAGCTCGCCGTAAAGCAGGGCTCTAGGAATGCGCTCCGAGCTCATCCTGCGGACATGTCCCAACCACCGCAGGCGCCTCTCACTCAGGATTGAGTGCATGCTCAGCATATGACTCCTTCTGAGTACCTCGACATTCGTGATCTAGTCCTGCCACTTGATGTGCAGAATCCTGCGCAAGCATCGTAAGTGGAAGCTGTTGAGTTGCTTTGTTTATTTGGCATAGGTCGTCCAGCACTCGCTGCCATAGAGGAGTGTGCTGAGCACGCAGGCCTGGTACACAGTGATTTTCACCCTATCAGTGAGCTGTGCATTGTTCCACACTCTTTGATTCACCCTAGCCATTAATGATGCAGCCTTGCCGATTCTGGTTTCAATTTCCTTTTCCAGGGAGAGGTAAAATCCTCGACGACATCCAAGGTGTTTTCCCTCAATGGAGATTGCTGGGAAGCAGTCTGTTCCTTGTCTCATGATGTTGGTCTTTTTTAGGCTTATCTTTAGACCAAAACCCTTGCATGCCCCTGAGAACTTATTGACCAAAAGTTGGAGACCTATCTCTGAATTTGAGGTAAGGGCTGCGTCATCCGCGAAGAGCAACTCTCTAATTAAAACATTTTCTACTTTTCTCTTTGCACGGAGACGGCTGATGTTGTATAGATCCACTAAGAATAACCTGAACATAACCTAACCCTAACTTTACCCTTGCCTAAACCTATCATATAGTATTTTATTATTGTTTTTATTTTGTTATTATCCACGTACATTTAACGCCAATCTAAATTACTCGGTATTGACTATATTAACTTTCAGTTCAATACCAATAGGAGGCTCGGTATCGACTTTATTAACTTTAGTTCAATACCAATACATGACTCGTGACAGTCCACAAATCCAATTCCTTAATGAAATATCGATACTCAAACCCTAAATCTGATGATCCTTTTTACAGATCCTCGCTCTCGATGGAGGTGGAATCTGGTCTGGTCGGTCCCCCCTAATGCCCAGACACTCTGTATGTGTAATATTTAATTGGGGCTCAAAGGCTTGCCCCCGTTTTTTATCATAATCATTCGGTCGTTAGAGGCAATCGCCGTCACGGGGACGGCCAGAGTTATTTGCCTTGGCGAGAGTTTCGTCCCATGTTAGGCCACCGTGGAGTCACGCAGCAAATGGCTTTTTAAGATGATATAGGAAGAAAAAAACAAAAACACAAAAAACAATCGGCCTGCAAGGGGAAAAAATGGGATTTGGCCGCTTTGGCCGAACAAGTTGTTGCCAGAAAGATCGCCATCAGAGCACTTTGTAGAAGCCAGATTTTTTGTATCCCTCCATCCAAATTCAGCCACTCCACCCCCAAAATATGTAAATATCCAGTGACAACATCGACTTAAAATTGACGTTGACATGATTGCGCCATCAGTCCAAGAGTCCAAGCCGTCAAAGCAAGTTGTTTAAACGCCTGCCTATTCTGGACGCTGTTTGCGACCTCCATCACCGACATGTCAGACCAGCAAGAGGGCCTCTGTTGGTCCACCAATTAGTCACAGTCGTTTGTAGGATCATCAACATCTTGTAAGATAAAGTAAAAAGGAAAAAAAACTCACTTCAAGGTAAATATCACCGCCCTTGCCCCCACACTTCCAACACCAAGACCTTTATACACAGAAAGCTCACAATAACTGTTGTAAATTATCTTTGAAGATTATTAACAAGAATATCTTGATATGTGCGCATGCGCGCCAGACGTTATTAGGCCGTGTTGTCATGATTTTAAAATAACAGAAAGAAAACATCATTTTTTGTGGCTAGGTTGGACTGATAGGGAATTTTAAAACTTGAATTTGTCATCAGACGTGTCTGAATATGTGTCTGATTATGTGTCTGAATGTGTCGGAGTATGTGTCTGAATATGTGTCTGAATATGTGTCTGAATATGTGTCTGAAATTGTATCTGAATATGTGTCTGAATGTGTGTCTGAATGTGTGTCTGAATGTGTGTCTGAATATGTATCTGAATATGTGTCTGAATGTGTGTCTGAATGTGTGTCTGAATGTGTGTCTGAATATGTGTCTGAATATGTGTCTGAATATGTATCTGAATATGTATCTGAATATGCGTCTGTAATATGTTAATAAAAATGAGTTGATTCCGGCAGTTTTCTGGGAAGGGACGTAACTTGGAAAATTTACAAGGAAAGGAAAATTCCTTAACAATCTTGGTTGCGATGATCTTAGCCAGTAATGTACAGTTAGAGTAATACATGAAAATATGGAACGATTTGTCTACTTACCAGTTCACTGAAGTTTTACGTTTTTTTAAAATACAAAACTGGAGGGAAAAAACTGGGAGTTGTTGCGCTATATATTAGCCAGTAGCCACATAACAATTTTAATGAATAAATCTTAACTTTAGGTAAAGATTAAAATAAATAAAGATTTGATTTCCGGTATTATACGCAATTAAATAGGGGAAATGAAAACAAAGTATGTATGTGTGTGTGTGTGTGTGTGTGTGTATTTTGGGGGGGGGGTTGGTCGATTTCACTAACACAACGGGTCTTAAATGTTTGATTGATCAAAGGTCCTATATTATGTTGCATTACATTACAGAAGGCAATAAATAAGAGGCCCCGGGCGGTTATTAGCCGCGGCCATCATTAATAGCCTCCCTTTATCAGCGACGTTGTGAGTTATGGGCTCAACAGTTATCCATCACTGAAAATTGGTTTGTGTCAGAGACTGCAGGAGCCCCAGGGCGCCGCTCCCCAATCCAGCCCGATCCCCCCCTCCCCTCCCCTGGAACGAGGGGTAGATTTACAGAAAATGGCGTTGAATGCGTTATTACGGTTGCAAAGGATTTCAAATAATAGCTTCCGGTTTGATGTTTCGTTTTTTCTTTATTTGTTCAACTTTTTGGCATTGTTTGATTGGTTCCACTTTCTTGGTATTTTTTGATTGGTTCAACTTTCTTGGTGTTGTTTGATTGGTTCAACTTTCTTGGTGTTGTTTGATTGGTTCAACTTTCTTGGTATTTTTTTATTGGTTCAACTTTCTTGGTGTTGTTTGATTGGTTCAACTTTCTTGGTGGTGTTTGATTGGTTCAACTTTCTTGGTGGTGTTTGATTGGTTCAACTTTCTTGGTGTTGTTTGATTGGTTCAACTTTCTTGGTGTTGTTTGATTGGTTCAACTTTCTTGGTGTTGTTTGATTGGTTCAACTTTCTTGGTGTTGTTTGATTGGTTCAACTTTCTTGGTGTTGTTTGATTGGTTCAACTTTCTTGGTACTTTTTGATTGGTTCAACTTTCTTGGTGTTGTTTGATTGGTTCAACTTTCTTGGAGTTGTTTGATTGGTTCAACTTTCTTGGTGTTGTTTGATTGGTTCAACTTTCTTGGTATTTTTTGATTGGTTCAACTTTCTTGGAGTTGTTTGATTGGTTCAACTTTCTTGGAGTTGTTTGATTGGTTCAACTTTCTTAGCGGTGTTTGATTGGTTCAACTTTCTTCGAGTTGTTTGATTGGTTCAACTTTCTTGGAGTTGTTTGATTGGTTCAACTTTTTTAGTGGTGTTTGATTGGTTCAACTTTCTTAGTGGTGTTTGATTGGTTCAACTTTCTTGGAGTTGTTTGATTGGCTAAATTTTTGTTGCATTGTTCGAAAGGTTAAATGTCATTTGAGTATGGACAGGTGAAATAAAAAAAGTAAACGATCATGGAGGCCAAGATATAATGAAATGTCATTGACTTTAGGGTGGGGGGGGGGTGGGAGCCAATGTTCCATCTAAGGTTCGTTTTCCGTGTGCAAAATATCAAACTCTTCTAAAAATAATTGCGCAGCATACAGTATTTTATGTGTGTAAAATTTTACACCCCTGAAACACACACACACACACACACACACATATATTTTAGCTGCGCAATATTTCTCAACTGCTGCACGGCGTTGGTCAGATATCTGTGCGGCCGCGCATGGGAACTCAGGTCAAGTGACGTCATCGGGTTATGACGTCACGAGCGTAGCAAGTGATATGTTTGTTGTTTGCCTGAATGCATTTTTAACAGAAGCAGAACATGAAAATATCAGGCACGATAAAGAACTGGCTGAATATTTTATCATGGAGTCTAAATTTGGCATTATAAAAAGAACTATACATGTTAAGATGTTCTTTTTTTTTCTTCTTTAAAAAAAAACGTATTTGTAATTTGTTTTATTATAATGAGCTCGCGATGAGGGATTAGAATCAAATCATAACAAAGTCTAAAATTATTCTAACATTATTCTAAATTTATTCTAACATTTTTTTACATTATATTAACATTATTCCAACATTATCCTGGAACATATAATATCTAATATTCCCGCCCCCCCCCCACAAACCAAATGCAAAATTTATAATTTTGTAACAAAAAACCTGTATCACCTTGCACCACCCACGACAGTTAGACCCCCCCCCCTGTGTACTCAGTCATGCAAGTCTCTAGAACGTCCATCACTCGGCCTTCCAGCCTGGCATGACCCTCACCCCCCCCCTTTTCCCAAATCCTTTAGAGCAGTGGTTCCTAACCTTTTGGGGTCCATGCACCCCTTCAGATGTCCAAAAAAGTTCATGCACCCCCTCTTTAAACTTGCAGAAAATGCATAATAAACTATGTTTATTTTAGGAACACAACAGCTTTGACAATAGGCAACAGAAAATTTAGTGATAGATCTGCTGCTTCTTATGATCAATCAGCAATTTAAATCTGGGGACTGTTTTGGAAAAAGCAACTCTCATGTCATCCTCTGCATTCAACTTATTCCTTGGGGGATACGGTGGTCGAGTGGCAGCGCGCTCGACTGGCGTACCGATGGTCACGGGTTCGAATCCATGGGAAGCCATGTTTTGTTCCCGGGGCGGGGCCTAGGGCGTCCCCGAGTCCACCCAGCTTCGAGTGGGTACCTAACGCATAGTTATGGAAAATAAAAGGCGGCTGCGTAATGCGTGGAACCCTTATAGCCGTGGCATGTGAACGCTGCATCACTTGCCAAAATCAACTGCTGCCTTGCAGATGGTCTTGGCTGACCAAAGGCTATGGAAGCACATCCAGAAAAAACAGCAGGCTGAAGTCGGAGACCACGGGCCAATTGACGCAAAACTCGTCGGCACGCAATACTCAAATTGAGAACGAAGAAGAAGAAGAAGAAACTTATTCCTTTCCTTGGTTTTAATCGTCAAAGGTGTGGAGAATCCTGCTTCACAGAGATAGGTTGTGGCAAATGGAAGGAGATTCAGTACTTCCCTATTGGCTAGTTGTGGATAGGAATGTAGCTGGGCGCACCAAAATTCAATCAAGGTATTGCAACTGAAGGCACTCCTCAATACTTTTCTGGTTCTCAAATTAATCAGGTCATCTTTAGCAAAGTCACTGTCATCAATGTTGTCCAAGTCACAGAGAAAAGGATTGCGAATCCAAAGGTCTTTCCTAGCAATATCTTGACAGAAATACCCATCAAAGGACTTTTGCAATCTTGAAAGGTGCTCTGAAATTTCCCCTTTGATTTTGTCAGGCAGTGATCCCTCAGTGCTTCCTTCTGCACCAGATATTACAACTTCATCCAAGAGTGGAAAGTTGGCCAAGTTGGACTTTTGTAGTCGTCGTTGGAATAGTGGTACTTTGTTAAGGAAGGCTTGCAATCTCTCAGTAGCATCCATTACAGTCAAATCAGGTCATTGGAGAGATGTGTTCAACTCATTCAAGGTGGAGAAGATGTCAGCCAGGTATGCCAAGTAATGAATGAAATTTGGACAGTCAAACTTGTCAGCAATGTAACTCTCTTTTTCTTGCAAGAAAATGGCAAGCTCCACTCTCAGTTCTACTAACCGTGAAAGTATCCGTCCTTTGGACAACCAGCGCACCTCAGTGTGGTAGAGCAGAACTTCATGCTCAGAGACCACCTCCTGACAGAACAACTTAAAGACGCAGTGGTTCAAGGTATGTGAGGGGATAAAATTTACAACTTGGACCGTAGTAGAAAGAACTGACTTCCAGGTTGGAGATAGAGTTTTGCATGCCAGGGCCTGACAATGAAGGATACAGTGTGTAGTGACAATATCTGGAACTTCTTTCTTTAGCAGTGCTGAAAATCCCGACTTATTACCGAGCATGGAGGGAGCATCACCTGTGCAAATTGAAGAAATTCTTGAAGTCCAGTCAAACTGGTTTTCAGTGAAGAATGCCCTGAATTCCTCCTTCAGCAATCCACTGAGAACATATCTCAGAAATACAAGAATCTGAATGCATTGTCCTACATCAGCTGCATGCTAAATTTAAAAGGACTGCTTCTCATTTCGCACAAGACGTGTTCCAGAATGTCTGCAGCCATGTCACTAATCCTGGAATGAATAGTGTCATTGTAATTGTACAAATGAACTTTCTCAACCTGCTTCCTCTGCTGGTGACCACACATCAGTTCCACCATCTCCAGAGCAAAAGGCTTCACCAAAGTTCTCCAATGGTGTGGGGCTTCTTATTCTTTGCAATAAGATATGCAACCTTGAATGATGCCTCCAGTGCAGGTTTCTGTGACAAAGAAAATCCAAGCTTGGGCAAGGTACATGAGGTCAAGAAGCGAGCTCTCTTCTGCCTGAAGACCTCAACACTGTTCTTGGAATTGGATGGATGGACTGTCTCCAAGTGCTCTCGGAGTCTATCAGGCTTCATGTTGTCATTGCACAGGATTTTTCAACAGAGGAAGCACTGAGGCTTTTGTGTTTCATCTCTCTCTCTCTCTCTTTTATTATTTATTAACGATTTTGAGGGGGTGGTGAGATGACAATCGGAAAGTCGTACCAGTCACAGGCAAATTTTTAACTGACCAAGTTGGTGTTTTTAATGACCGGAATTGGATGCTCAACTCAAGATTTTTTGTTTCAATGACGAATATTGGCTTACATTTTATTTATTAATGTTTTTAAGACCTTGTGAAGGAAAAAAAAATCCCAACGTTTACATCCTCTCAAAACAGTTAGAGGGTCACCGGAAGACATATATCTGACGTATTTGATGACAAAATTAAATTATTTTTAGGAAACTGTTACTTAAAACACGAAATTCCGAGGAACACGTAGAGCGAACTGTTCATTTTGCGAAAATGTTTTTCAGTAAATTTTCCACATGCGCAGAACGATGCCCGAAAGAGTATCATAAAGGTTGTATATGGGTGCCATTTAACGCGGCATGCCTTGCTTATTGTTTACATTTTTAGATTATCAGGTTTTCTTTCTTTTTTTTTCCTTCTTTTGTTTCGTCCTCTTTTCCTTTTTCTTTCTCTGAATGGTTCATGCACCCCCTGGAACCTGCTCATGCACCCCTTGGGGGTGCATGCACCACTGGTTAGGAACCCCTGCTTTAGAGGGACGAAACTCGTGTATAGATGTTAACTCTTACCACCCGAGGCGGAGTGGCGAGGGGATAGTGCCGTGGCGGGTGAGATGGGGGTGGGGGGGGGCGTTTTCCTAACGCCAAATTGGCTTTCCGTTTGTGAAGAAATAGATACTTGAGAAATCAAACTCACTTCTCCTCGAATGTCCGCCCAGTTCCCCCCTTCAAGAGGGGTGGGGGTAGGGGGTGGGGGTACGAGGGGATGCTCAAAATGGTTAGACGAAGGGAGGCAACTTAACAGAAAAGCAAGGGGTGTAATCAGTTATAAAACAGAACAGGGGGACGTAAGCCCATTGATCAAGACATATAATTGATTGACGCTCTTTTTCTTCTCACTTCCTCTCCAGAGTTTCTTCTTTTAAGTCTTCCTTCCTAAAAGACCATTGGTCAAACATTGACCTACAGGATGTGACGTTTTCTATTGGAATACATTCCGGGTTGACAGGGGAGATAATCCAAAAGATGCATTAATCAAAATGGCTGCCAATTGGCAAAAAGGGGGAGGAGTACAATCCAAACAAAATTTTGCCGAAGAGACGAATGCATATAACAGCACGTCACATAGGGAGAATCGATATCAGAAACATAAAGTAGATATTTGTCTTTTTTTCTTAGAACGGTGTTACGGTTATTTGAAAGAAAAGGGAGATTAGATAGTATACACTGTTGAAATAGAATAAATGGCTTGAATTGTTGAACCTGAAAACAACAGAGTAAGTTTGAGGTCAACAATTTGAGCTGGAAAATTCAAGGCAAGTGAACAAAGGTGACAGATAAACATACATTAAATGCATTTGGATGTGTGCCTGTATCACTGTGACGTCGTTTTATTTTGATGTGTGTCTGCAACACTGTGACGCCATGTTAATGGGATATCTGTAACACTGTGACGCCATGTTACTGGATGTCTGTAACACTGTGACGTCATGTTACTGGATGTCTGTAACACTGTGACGCCATGTTACTGGATGTCTGCAACACTGTGACGCCATGTTAATGGGATATCTGTAACACTGTGACGCCATGTACCTGTATGTGTGTCTGCAACACTGTGACGCCTTGTTACTGGATGTCTGTAACACTGTGACGCCATGTTACTGGATGTCTGTAACACTGTGACGCAATGTTACTGGATGTCTGTAACACTGTGACGCCATGTTACTCGATGTCTGTAACACTGTGACGCCATGTATCTGTATGTGTGTCTGTAACACTGTGACGCCATGTTACAGGATGTCTGTAACACTGTGACGCCATGTTACTGGATGTCTGTAACACTGTGACGCCATGATACTGGATGTCTGTAACACTGTGACGCCACATAACCGGATGCCTGTAACACTGTGACGCCATGTTACTGGATGTCTGTAACACTGTGACGCCATGTTACTGGATGTCTGTAACACTGTGACGCCATGTTACTGGATGTCTGTAACACTGTGACGCCATGTTACTGGATGTCTGTAACACTGTGACGCCATGTATCTGTATGTGTGTCTGTAACACTGTGACGCCATGTTACTGGATGTCTGTAACACTGTGACGCCATGTTACTGGATGTGACGTCATATTTTCAAAACGCTGTACCACCAACACCCCCCCCCCGCCCTCCCTTCCACACATTTTTGTTATAGATTTTGGACTCTTCCCTGAAGACTCTAGAAAGTCATCTATCTCACCCCAGCCAGGAGTTATAGATTTTTTATTAGTGGGGTGGGTGCAGAATGGGGGGGGGGTATAGTCGGTCACCTCTGTTCTTAACTATAGCCAAGAATTAAATAGAAACATTGAACTTAACTTGAGCCAAGACATCACTAGAAAAATTGAACTTAAATTGAGCCAAGACATCACTAGAAACATTGAACTTAACTTGAGCCAAGACATCACTAGAAGCATTGAACTAAACTTGAGCCAAGACATCACTAGAAGCATTGATCTTAACTTGAGCTAAGACATCATTAGAAGCATTGAACTTAACTTGAGCCAAGGACCTCACTAGAAGCATTGAACTTAACTTGAGCCAAGGACCTCACTAGAAGCATTGAACTTAACTTGAGCCAAGGACCTAACTAGAAACATTGAACTTAACTTGAGCCAAGGACCTAGCTAGAAACATTGAACTTAACTTGAGCCAAGACATCACTATAAGTCCAGTAAGACTTGACCAAGGACCTCACTAGAAGTCCAGTAAGACTTGACCAAGGACCTCACTAGAAGTCCAGTAAGACTTGACCAAGGACCTCACTAGAAGTCCAGTAAGACTTGACCAAGGACCTCACTAGAAGTCCGGTAAGACTTGACCAAGGACCTCACTAGAAGTCCAGTAAGACTTGACCAAGGACCTCACTAGAAGTCCAGTAAGACTTGACCAAGGACCTCACTAGAAGTCCGGTAAGACTTGACCAAGGACATCACTAGAAGTCCAGTAAGACTTGACCAAGGACCTCACTAGAAGTCCAGTAAGACTTGACCAAGGACCTCACTAGAAGTCCGGTAAGACTTGACCAAGGACCTCACTAGAAGTCCGGTAAGACGTGACCAAGGACCTCACTAGCAGTCCAGTGAGACTTTTTACATCCTCAGGGGCCACCAACATTCCCTGCAGCTAACGACGCCGCCAAGGGCAAAAACTCCCGACCCGTGGCCCATCCACTTGACAGCAAGGGAGGCGATCGATGTGGGCTTGAAGATGTGCAGCGATGTAGACGGAAGTGTTGAGGGATGTGGGGAGGGGGAGGGGTGAACGGCCGTACGTACACAGGGCACTAAGACACATAGACACACGGCCGTACATACGCTTAAACACATAGCCTTACAGACACATGGTCACTCAGCACTACGGACACATAGCCACATAGACACACTGCCGCACATACATATAGCCACATAGCCGCACAAACACGTGTGTGGAAAGAAATGTATGTGAAAGAAATGTATGTGAAAGAAAGAACACGGAAATTTATCTTCCCCTAGTTGTCCTGATGAGGACATTATCTCCCCCTAGTTGTCCCGAAAAGGACATTATCTCACCCATGTTATCCTGACATTATTTCCCCCTTGTTGTCCTGACATAACGCTATCTCCCCTAGTTGTCCTGACACTATCTCCCCTAGTTGTCCTGACAGGGATATTATCTCCCCTAGTTGTCCTGACACTATCTCCCCTAGTTGTCCTGACAGTGATATTATCTCCCCTTGTTGTCCTGACAGGGATATTATCTCCCCTAGTTGTCCTGACAGGGATATTATCTCCCCTAGTTGTCCTGACAGGGATATTATCTCCCCTAGTTGTCCTGACAGGGATATTATCTCCCCTTGTTGTCCTGACAGGGATATTATCTCCCCTAGTTGTCCTGACAGGGATATTATCTCCCCTAGTTGTCCTGACAGGGATATTATCTCCCCTTGTTGTCCTGACAGGGATATTATCTCCCCTAGTTGTCCTGACAGGGAAATTATCTCCCCTAGTTGTCCTGACAGAGATATTATCTCCCCTAGTTGTCCTGACAGGGATATTATCTCCCCTAGTTGTCCTGACAGGGATATTATCTCCCCTTGTTGTCCTGACAGGGATATTATCTCCCCTAGTTGTCCTGACAGGGAAATTATCTCCCCTAGTTGTCCTGACAGGGATATTATCTCCCCTTGTTGTCCTGACAGGGATATTATCTCCCCTAGTTGTCCTGACAGGGAAATTATCTCCCCTTGTTGTCCTGACAGAGATATTATCTCCCCTAGTTGTCCTGACACTATCTCCCCTAGTTGTCCTGACTTTATCTCCCCTAGTTGTCCTGGCACTATCTTCCCTAGTTGTCCTGACACTATCTCCCCTAGTTGTCCTGGCATGGACATTACCTCCCCTCCCCCACCCCTGAGAGGTTCAAGTTTTCACTTCCAGAGACGTGGCATGGGCGGGGGGATGGTTGCATCAACTGAACAAGAAGGGTGGGGGTGGGGTGTGTGTGACTGGGAATGGGGCGCTTCGAAGTGTCTTACCCACGCATGCACACTGCCAGCCGCAGAACCGGATCTAGCATCATTAATGTCACTTGCAGGCTGGGAGCAAGGGTTCTCATAGTGCTTAAGTGGTGTCACGTCCAGCGGCCAGTGTCCATCTTTCAAGTAATTCAAGAAAATCTCCATTTTTAAAGATCGAAATCCGTCTTGCTCATCTATTTTCTTTTCTCTATGGGAGAGCTCTTTTGGTGGTGGTGAGGGGGGGGGTGATGGGGGTGGGCCTACAGATCAGCGGTTCTAATATTTTAATTTAGAAAACACAACAACGCATATGTAGAAAACACAACAACGTATACGTAGAAAACACAACAACGCATACGTAGAAAACACAACAACGCACACGTAGAAAACACAACAACGCACACGTAGAAAACACAACAACGCACACGTAGAAAACACAACAACGTATATGTAGAAAACACAACAACGTATACGTAGAAAACACAACAACGTATACGTAGAAAACACAACAACGTATACGTAGAAAACACAACAACGTATACGTAGAAAACACAACAACGTATACGTAGAAAACACAACAACGTATACGTAGAAAACACAACAACGTATACGTAGAAAACACAACAACGTATACGTAGAAAACACAACAACGTATACGTAGAAAACACAACAACGTATACGTAGAAAACACAACAACGTATACGTAGAAAATAAAACCAATCTTTAATCTTGAGGGAGCAATCTTCTAAACTTGGATCCTGAAGCCGACATCCCCTCTTCTCTCCCCTCTTTCTTTCAATCTCTGTCTCCTCCCTCTGTCTCCCCCCTCTAATCTCTCTAAGAGTGAATTACATCTTGTATCGAAATCCCTCTTTGAACATAAACCATTAATCTTCTTTTTACGTTCTGAGGGGAAAAAAAGAAGAAGTAAACTAAAAATAAAACCAAACTACTTTTAAGTTAAAGAACATATTTGTAAGAGGAAAAGTTCAAAGTCGGCATTCTTAGAAATCCTCATCGTGTTTACTAAATAAAAATTAATCAAACGTGATGAAAAGGAAAAATGAACTGAAATGAGAAAAGGAATTTAAAAAACACAAAAAAACAACCAAAATATCGAAGTTGGAAGGAAAAGAGATTTTGAAATTAGTACCGAGGCAATGATATTATAGGGCGGGGGGTGTGGCCTGGGGGGTGTGGCCTGGGGGTGGGGAGGCGTTATGACCAGTTGATTAGGCCATTCAGAGGCCAATGTCTGGCGGCCTGATTAGACCGTCCGGGGACAAAGAGTCAAATCTATACGTCAACCCGAGAGTTAATATTACGATATCTGACGTGGCGGAAATGAAAGTTCTGCTGATTTTCTCCCTTTGTGTCGAGATTTAATTCCCCTTGTAGGGAAAAGAAAGTAATAAAAAGTAGAAGGACTGGGAAAGAAGATGTCGGAAGAATTTGGTGTAATCAAAGATGGCGATCGCCGGTTGGATGAGGTACTTAAAGTAGAACAGTGTTTATTCTATAGAATGTGACATTCTGACATCTTCGTTAAATGAAATTTATGGAATAAACTTTTGAAACGATATCATACATCTATATATATAATTCTCTTCGAGGTCGGACCCTGCGAGGCAACAAGAAGCTGCATGTGCAACAGATACTAATTTTAGAAAGCAGCGCACCAAATTACTGCACCAATGCATCAAAAGGTGTGCAAATTAAATATGCGCTGTAAAAAAAAATTAAATGACGTCATTGTTTTCGCTGATATTTTAATTTTGTAAAAAGGGAACAATGAAAAAAGAAGATTTGATGATGGTTAATTATAACATCAAAAAACAAAGGGGGCGCCATAGGCGCCCTACAACCCCTATTATAAAATACTTTTTATGCATTTCAGAAAGTTTAATATTTCGTATTGATCAAACAAGGACAAGTTAGTTGAGCAAGTCTGCGGCGTATGCTACACCGCGGGGCGTCTAGTTTAATTTATTTTACAAAATGTGACCTCATATTTATTTCTACCATCTAATGCCAAAGTTCTTGCTTTAAAAAAAAATTATTATTTCACTTATCAAGTGTCTCAATACTTTAATGTAACTCTTCATGAAATACTCGGTTGGTCAAGTTGTAATCTCCCCTTACACCATGTGGATTGTGCGGCCACAATGCGATTGGCTGCCTTTACGGTGAAGTGTTGTACAACTTACAGCACATAAAACTAAAATGCTACCTCACTTGGGTGAGACCTGTACTAGAATATGCATCTTCTTTATGGGACCCTTCCACCAAAGAAAACATTGATAAACTACTATTAAACTAGAACAAATTCAAAAATGAGCTGCCAGATTCATTACTGGAGAATAATCAAAACTGACAAGAATAACACAATTAGTTAAATCATTAAAACTTGAATAACTTGAGCAGCGCTTCCCAACCTTGGGTCGCGACCCCCAAGGTGTTTTCTGGGGGTCGCCAACTGTCGTCAAATTTTTTTTCACTATGATGCAAATATGCTCAATTTTGTAAAATTTTTGATTGAAAATGACTTATTTAACTTTCATGGTGGTCGCGGGTCACATGGCTTGTATAAAAATGGGTCGCCACCCAAAAAAAGTTTGGGAACCACTGCACTAGAGGATAGCAGAACCAAGAGTAAAGTAGTAATAATAAGTCTTCTTCTTCTTCTTCGTTCTAAAAATCTTTTGATTGAGGATTTAGACAGCAAGTCCTATATTTGTGATGAACTGTTGCTGTCAGTTGTTCCAGTCCACCATAATAATAAGTAAGGTAATTAATTCTTGGAAAGACAACGTTCAGATAGACATTCACATAAGGGGAAAAAACACTTTTCTTAATCCGTATGCAACAACAAACACAAACAATCATCGTTCTTCACGTCCGGAATTAGGACGTGATATGGGTTGCCTGAGTAAACCAGGAATACCAACACTCTATCAACATTTAAAACTCTAATAAAAATACAAGATGACACATAAGCCATGGATAAGCGTAGAACGCAATAATCGTCTGTATAGAAAGGGCGTCTGTAACAGATAAGGTAATATAAGATGAGATAAGATGAGATAAGATAAGATAAGATACAACACATGACGAGTTGGCCATATCATCTTTGAGGGAATAATTTATTTTTACAAAATTGACATGCTCTTAAAGGGTGCCAAAAATACAATACTTGGTAGGGCGCCAACGGTGAAAATGCTCGATAGGGCGCACCCTTGGCATGGGGCCAAATGTAAGGAAATAAACGTGTAACCCCCCCCCCGGGGCCAACGGACTGGCGGATCACTATCAACACAACAATGACGTCAGTCAACCAAGTGTTCGGTTGGTTAAACACACAAGGGACTTGACAAGTGCAGCAAACAATGTTATTGTGTTTAAATAGACATTTGCTAATGGGGATTTTGGCTCGAGGTGGAGATTGCTGTCGTTGGTGTTTGGGATACGGAGGTGGTAGATGACGTTGGTATTTGGGATACTGAGGTGGTAGCTGCTGTTGGTGGTTGGGATGTGGAGGTGGTAGCTGCTGTTGGTGGTTGGGATGTGGAGGTGGTAGCTGCTGTTGGTGGATGGGATGTGGAGGGGGTAGCTGTTTTTGGTAATTGGGATGTGGATATGGTAGCTGTTGTTGGTGGTTGGGATGTGGAGGTGGTAGCTGACGTTGGTGGTTGGGATGTGGATGTGGTAGCTGTTGTTGGTGGTTGGAATACTGAGATGGTAGCTGACGTTGATGGTTGGGATGTTGAGGTGGTAGCTGACGTTGATGGTTGGGATGTTGAGGTGGTAGCTGACGTTGATGGTTGGGATGTTGAGGTGGTAGCTGACGTTGGTTGGGATGTGGAGGTGGTAGCTGACGTTGATGGTTGGGATGTTGAGGTGGTAGCTGACGTTGGTTATGATGTGGAGGTGGTAGCTGACGTTGTTGGTTGGGATGTGGAGGTGATAGCTGACGTTGATGGTTGGGATGTTGAGGTGGTAGCTGACGTTGGTTGGGATGTGGAGGTGGTAGCTGACGTTGGTTGGGATGTGGAGGTGGTAGCTGTCTTTGATGGTTGGGATGTTGAGGTGGTAGCTGACGTTGTTGGTTGGGATGTGGAGGTGGTAGCTGACGTTGGTTAGGATGTGGAGGTAGTAGATGACGTTGATGGTAGGGATCTGGAGGTGGTAGCTGACGTTGATGGTAGGGCTGTGGAGGTGGTAGATGACGTTGATAGTTGGGATGTGAATGACTTAAAAAAAGAGGGGGGATGGGACAGGCGGAGAGAGTCGGGTAGCCATCTAGAGACGACTAACTGTCCTTCATTCAATTTCTTTAAATCTCTCAGTTTGTTAGAGACGTAAACAAAGTTAGCGACCGAAATTAGTTCATCAGTACCGTGTATAACAGGTCATTCTGATGTCACATATCTCCTCTAAAGATCCCATGTATCCATATATCTCCTCCAAATCTCCAATGTATCCACATATCTCCTTTAATCTCCCATGTATCCACACGTCTCCTTTCATCTCCCATGTATCCACATGTCTCCTTTATTCCCATGTATCCACATGTCTCCTTTCATCTCCCATGTATCCACATATCTCCTTTAATCTCCCATGTATCCACATGTCTCCTTTAATCTCCCATGTATCCACATGTCTCCTTTAATCTCCCACGTATCCACATGTCTCCTTTAATCTCCCATGTATCCACATATCTCCTTTAATCTCCCATGTATCCACATGTCTCCTTTAATCTCCCATGTATCCACATGTCTCCTTTAATCTCCCATGTATCCACATGTCTCCCCCCCCCCAAGTGTTCGGTTGGTTAAACACACAAGGGACTTGACAAGTGCAGCAAACAATGTTATTGTGTTTAAATAGACATTTGCTAATGGGGATTTTGGCTCGAGGTGGAGATTGCTGTCGTTGGTGTTTGGGATACGGAGGTGGTAGATGACGTTGGTATTTGGGATACTGAGGTGGTAGCTGCTGTTGGTGGTTGGGATGTGGAGGTGGTAGCTGCTGTTGGTGGTTGGGATGTGGAGGTGGTAGCTGCTGTTGGTGGATGGGATGTGGAGGGGGTAGCTGTTTTTGGTGGTTGGGATGTGGATATGGTAGCTGTTGTTGGTGGTTGGGATGTGGAGGTGGTAGCTGACGTTGGTGGTTGGGATGTGGATGTGGTAGCTGTTGTTGGTGGTTGGAATACTGAGATGGTAGCTGACGTTGATGGTTGGGATGTTGAGGTGGTAGCTGACGTTGATGGTTGGGATGTTGAGGTGGTAGCTGACGTTGATGGTTGGGATGTTGAGGTGGTAGCTGACGTTGATTGGGATGTGGAGGTGGTAGCTGACGTTGATGGTTGGGATGTTGAGGTGGTAGCTGACGTTGGTTATGATGTGGAGGTGGTAGCTGACGTTGTTGGTTGGGATGTGGAGGTGGTAGCTGACGTTGATGGTTGGGATGTTGAGGTGGTAGCTGACGTTGGTTGGGATGTGGAGGTGGTAGCTGACGTTGGTTGGGATGTGGAGGTGGTAGCTGTCTTTGATGGTTGGGATGTTGAGGTGGTAGCTGACGTTGTTGGTTGGGATGTGGAGGTGGTAGCTGACGTTGGTTAGGATGTGGAGGTAGTAGATGACGTTGATGGTAGGGATCTGGAGGTGGTAGCTGACGTTGATGGTAGGGGTGTGGAGGTGGTAGATGACGTTGATAGTTGGGATGTGAATGACTTAAAAAAAGAGGGGGGATGGGACAGGCGGAGAGAGTCGGGTAGCCATCTAGAGACGACTAACTGTCCTTCATTCAATTTCTTTAAATCTCTCAGTTTGTTAGAGACGTAAACAAAGTTAGCGACCGAAATTAGTTCATCAGTACCGTGTATAACAGGTCATTCTGATGTCACATATCTCCTCTAAAGATCCCATGTATCCATATATCTCCTCCAAATCTCCAATGTATCCACATATCTCCTTTAATCTCCCATGTATCCACACGTCTCCTTTCATCTCCCATGTATCCACATGTCTCCTTTATTCCCATGTATCCACATGTCTCCTTTCATCTCCCATGTATCCACATATCTCCTTTAATCTCCCATGTATCCACATGTCTCCTTTAATCTCCCATGTATCCACATGTCTCCTTTAATCTCCCACGTATCCACATGTCTCCTTTAATCTCCCATGTATCCACATATCTCCTTTAATCTCCCATGTATCCACATGTCTCCTTTAATCTCCCATGTATCCACATGTCTCCTTTAATCTCCCATGTATCCACATGTCTCCTTTAATCT
Source organism: Ampullaceana balthica (assembly GCA_944989445.1). Taxonomy (NCBI): domain Eukaryota; kingdom Metazoa; phylum Mollusca; class Gastropoda; family Lymnaeidae; genus Ampullaceana; species Ampullaceana balthica. The sequence continues at coordinate 47,793 of CALYLW010000347.1, forward strand.
CCCATGTATCCACATGTCTCCTTTAATCTCCCATGTATCCACATATCTCCTTTAATCTCCCATGTATCCACATGTCTCCTTTAATCTCCCATGTATCCACATGTCTCCTTTAATCTCCCACGTATCCACATGTCTCCTTTAATCTCCCATGTATCCACATATCTCCTTTAATCTCCCATGTATCCACATGTCTCCTTTAATCTCCCATGTATCCACATGTCTCCTTTAATCTCTCATGTATCCAAATGTCTCCTTTAATCTCCCATGTATCCACATGTCTTCTTTAATCTCCCATGTATCCACATGTCTCCTTTAATCTCCCATGTATCCAAATGTCTCATTTAATCTCCTATGTATCCATATATCTCCTTTAATCTCCCATGTATCCATATATCTCCTTTAATCTCACATGTATCCAAATGTCTTATTTAATCGCCTATGTATCCACATGTCTCCTTTAGTCTCCTATGTATCCACATGTCTCCTTTAATCTCCCATGTATCCACATGTCTCCTTTAATCTCCCATGTATCCACATGTCTCCTTTAATCTCCCATGTATCCACATGTCTCCTTTAATCTCCCATGTATCCACATGTCTCCTTTAATCTCCCATGTATCCACATATCTCCTTTAATCTCCCATGTATCCACATGTCTCCTTTAATCTCCCATGTATCCACATGTCTCCTTTAATCTCCCATGTATCCACATGTCTCCTTTAATCTCCCATGTATCCACACATCTCCTTTAATCTCCCATGTATCCACATGTCTCCTTTAATCTCCCATATATCCACATGTCTCCTTTAATCTCCCATGTATCCACACATCTCCTTTAATCTCCCATGTATCCACATGTCTCCTTTAATCTCCCATGTATCCACATCTATCCTCTGAATCTCCAATATATCCACACATATGATCGGAATCTGCCATATATCCATATCTCCTCTGTATTTGCTTCATCTGTCGCCCTTTTTCTACTATCTCTCTCTCTCTCTCACCCTCATATCACTCTCCATTTCCCTCTCTATCTTTCTTTCTCATTCTGTTTTTCTCACTCCCAAGTCTTCCTTGTCCAACTCTCTAAATTAATGAACGCACCTTCTCCATACAATAAACTCGTTAATTGAATCAGACAAAATGCGCCTCATATCTATGGCCAGTACCCCTTCCCCCCCACCCACACATCTCTGCGTTGACATAATTGCTATGACGTCATTAGATTAAGACAACAAAAGCGCCCAGTTTCGTCTGGAACAAAATAATTTAGTAGAGCTATCAACATTATTACAGCCCCTTGGCTCGTGGCTTAATCGTCCAGTTGGTTGTGGTCTAGGGGAAACTTACGTCTGGCTCAAATGACCTTCACCTTCCACGAACTATTTCCCGCCCCTTCTCATAAAGCCAACAAAAACGATTACTCTCAAAATAACAGGTCTGTCCAAGTAACGCAAATGTAAGTAACCCAGATAAAACAACCGAAATATGTGATCAGAGAGATTATTTTTAAAAATATCACAAGTGTGTTTGGTGCGTGTTATTGTAAGTTAATTGTTTACCTATATATAACAAGTGACGTCATGAGCAATGTTTCATCCCAGTTTCGTTGATGCTTGTGCAAAATATTAAACTTGTGTGCAAAGTTGCACCAGGGGCGTAGCTATGGGAGGGGGAGAGGTCAAATTTCGATAGTTCCCCCGGCCCCCACTTGAGGGGGGTGGGCCAAAAGGAGTGTCAGATTTATTTTTACATTAAATATATTATGCCAACGCCATGTGTGCAGACCCCCCCCCCACCAAAGAGAACAAGCTCCCCCCTCCCCTGGGCCCCAAAGTTCCTACAAATCCCTAGCTACGCCATTGAATTGCACAACATAAATTTTTTGTGCAAAATTTTACACAATAATAATAACGTTATTATCAATGTCTATTTTTTAACGCAATCTCCCGTGGGAATTGTGTTTATAGATTAAAAGTGTCTGGCCAGTCTTTTCAAGCTTTGAACAGCAACTCCTACTGAACCATACGAGAAAGCGGGTTCGAGTCTTTTGCAAATATGTTAAGGAGTTCCCAAGGATGTGCACGAGCAAAAAAAAATTCCGAAAAGATTTACTGGATTTCCTGGAAAATAAAAAAACCCGAAAAATATCAGTATTTTGCCAATTTCTCGCCCACCATATCATCTATCGGGTTGCAACAAACGCCAAACGATAGCTAATAAAATTTACAACAATGTCGGAGAAGGAATTTTTTTAAAATCTCTTTTGTTTGGACTCCCGTCAATTTAGCAGCAATTTGTAGATGTCAATTGTTTTGTTTTATTTCAGAATTATTGATTTGACATGACTATAAATGAAATCTAGAATGATAGTTAATGGGTTTCCCACTTTTCCACACATTCTTGGTGTGGCTCTAGAGAAGGGGTGGCCAGGCCCGTCGTAACTGAGAGCCATTTTAGCAGTTTAAAAAATTGTCGAGATCCGCATTGAAAAATTCCTTTTGTGATTTTCTAAAAAGTATTTTTTATTGGGATTTAATGCTCTAACTTTAAACATTTTAATTGTTTTGCCCTAAATGTATGTTGAAGAAATATATGCTCTACAATTACACAATTTACAACTATTTAAGTATGTAAATTTAAGAATAGAAACAAACTGATATAGACTCATAATTATGGTGAACCTTAATTGTTATGATTCTGCTGAGAAGCCTTTGAACTATCAAGTTTCTTTAAATCTGGTTGGTAGCTTGTAGTTATGGTGCGAATGTCAGATGCTGGTTACTATTTACTGCTCGGTGCTTTGATTTTATTAACTTCATTGTAAAGTAAAAAGATTCCCATCAGTAGGTTATACAGAAAAGTCTGAAACTAGCTTTCTTAAGTTGAGGATATTTCACTTCTGGCACGCGAGATTGGTAGCTCCTCTCTTACACACACGTCTAAGGAAACTACAAACGAACACCGGCAATTGTGGCGTATCTTGAATATCCGTTGATTCGCCAAGAGCCAAACTGAATGCTACACACTACACAGTTCTATAAATAACTCCACATTTTATGTCAATATCAACGTCAATGTCTGATATACGTCACTCAGTGGTGTCACGTGACATTGGAATTTGGGTTATCAAAGTCTAAAACTATTTGGATCTACTATTAAGATTCCTTTCTCGTTATTCTTCTTAATAAAGACCCCATCAGAATATGGTCGTTTAGCACGAGCAATATTCCAAGCGAAGGCATAACTTGACTCAGTTCAAGTGACACCTTCTTTGCTGAAACAGAAAGGAGTGTCTTCTGCTGACACATTTCAGATCTTAACTCACCCATGTGCCTTTGTCTTTCATCAGATCTAGACCAAATTATTGTCAAACCTTTGTTTTGGAAAAAATTTATTTTTAATTATAATGTTTTAAAAAAACAAAAAACTTTTTCATATTATACATTTCAAACGAAAATTTTTACTTTCATAAATTGTTCGCGAGCCGCCATTTGGCCACCGTTGCTCGAGAGTCTAGAGTGATCTCCTTTGAAAATAAAACATCGGAAATTATTTGTTTGAAATTGCGTTTAAATACTCATTCGAATTTTATTACTTGTTTATTTCTATTTTTGAATACATGAGATAAAATCATTTCCTCAACGACCATTTTAACAAGTACCATCACTGACCATCACTGACCATCAAACGATGTCCAGATGGCACACACTCTCCACTGACCACAACTGACCATCAAATCATGTCATACTGACAAACACTCACCACTGACCATCAAACCATGTCCATATCGCGTTGTCGTTGATAATCTCCCTTTGTTTAAGTATTATTCCTTCAACCGCCACTTAAACACAGCTCATTAGCCAAGCTTTCACGCCGGAAGTAGAATTAAAACCGTGGAAAACAACATGGCGTCGGGTTTACTCTGGTGCATGCCGTCACTTCCGGTCGGAAGAAAAGAAAAACAAACTAAAAGAAAGAGAGAGAAACCGTGGTAAACTTGCCCGCCCGATGGCTAATTGATGTGTTAGGACTGCGCTAATATTGATTCCTCCTTTATTCAGAAAGAACCCACTCCCTTTGAAAGGCGCAATCAGGCTAATAATGGCCGGCAATAGGGGACGGAATCTGTATGGGAATCATGCATCAAAAACACGGGATAGCCCCCAGGGGAGGTAATGTAGGGTGGGGTGGCCCGGCAGAGGGGCGCAGTGTGGCCCAGCAGAGGGGCGCAGTGTGGTAAAGGTGTGCGTATGCACTAATCTTTGAGTCGGAGAGATTATGGACAACAACATGAGACTGAGAGATTATGGACAACAACATGACACGGAGAGATTATGGACACCAACATGAGACTGAGAGATTATGGACAACAACATGAGACGGAGAGATTATGGACACCAACATGAGACGGAGAGAATATGGACACCAACATGAGACGGAGAGATTATGGACAACAACATGAGACGGAGAGATTATGGACAACAACATGAGACGGAGAGATTATGGACAACAACATGAGACGGAGAGATTATGGACAACAACATGAGACGGAGAGATTATGGACAACAACATGAGACGGAGAGATTATGGACAACAACATGAGACGGAGAGATTATGGACACCAACATGAGACTGAGAGATTATGGACAACAACATGAGACGGAGAGATTATGGACACCAACATGAGACGGAGAGATTATGGACACCAACATGAGACGGAGAGATTATGGACAACAACATGAGACGGAGAGATTATGGACAACAACATGAGACGGAGAGATTATGGACAACTACATGAGACGGAGAGATTATGGACAACAACATGAGACGGAGAGATTATGGACAACAACATGAGACGGAGAGATTATGGACAACAACATGAGACGGAGAGATTATGGACAACAACATGAGACGGAGAGATTATGGACAACAACATGAGACGGAGAGATTATGGACAATAACATGAGACTGAGAGATTATGGACAACAACATGAGACGGAGAGATTATGGACAACAACATGAGACGGAGAGATTATGGACAACAACATGAGACGGAGAGATTATGGACAACAACATGAGACTGAGAGATTATGGACAACAACATGAGACGGAGAGATTATGGACAACAACATGAGACGGAGAGATTATGGACAACAACATGAGACGGAGAGATTATGGACAATAACATGAGACTGAGAGATTATGGACAACAACATGAGACGGAGAGATTATGGACAATAACATGAGACTGAGAGATTATGGACAACAACATGAGACGGAGAGATTATGGACAACAACATGAGACTGAGAGATTATGGACAACAACATGAGACGGAGAGATTATGGACAACAACATGAGACTGAGAGATTATGGACAACAACATGAGACGGAGAGATTATGGACAACAACATGAGACGGAGAGATTATGGACAACAACATGAGACGGAGAGATTATGGACAATAACATGAGACTGAGAGATTATGGACAACAACATGAGACGGAGAGATTGTGGCCAACAACATGAGACTGAGAGATTATGGACAACAACATGAGACGGAGAGATTATGGCCAACAACATGAGACGGAGAGATTATGGACAACAACATGAGACTGAGAGATTATGGACAACAACATGAGACGGAGAGATTATGGACAACAACATGAGACGGAGAGATTATGGACAACAACATGAGACGGAGAGATTATGGACAATAACATGAGACTGAGAGATTATGGACAACAACATGAGACGGAGAGATTATGGACAATAACATGAGACTGAGAGATTATGGACAACAACATGAGACGGAGAGATTATGGACAACAACATGAGACGGAGAGATTATGGACAACAACATGAGACGGAGAGATTATGGACAACAACATGAGACTGAGAGATTATGGACAACAACATGAGACGGAGAGATTATGAACAACAACATGAGACGGAGAGATTATGGACAACAACATGAGACGGAGAGATTATGGACAATAACATGAGACTGAGAGATTATGGACAACAACATGAGACGGAGAGATTGTGGCCAACAACATGAGACTGAGAGATTATGGACAACAACATGAGACGGAGATATTATGGCCAACAACATGAGACGGAGAGATTATGGACAACAACATGAGACGGAGAGATTGTGGCCAACAACATGAGACGGAGAGATTATGGACAATAACATGAGACTGAGAGATTATGGACAACAACATGAGACGGAGAGATTATGGACAACAACATGAGACGGAGAGATTATGGACAACAACATGAGACGGAGAGATTATGGACAACAACATGAGACTGAGAGATTATGGACAACAACATGAGACGGAGAGATTATGGACAACAACATGAGACGGAGAGATTATGGACAACAACATGAGACGGAGAGATTATGGACAATAACATGAGACTGAGAGATTATGGACAACAACATGAGACGGAGAGATTATGGACAATAACATGAGACTGAGAGATTATGGACAACAACATGAGACGGAGAGATTATGGAAAACAACATGAGACGGAGAGATTATGGACAACAACATGAGACGGAGAGATTATGGACAACAACATGAGACTGAGAGATTATGGACAACAACATGAGACGGAGAGATTATGGACAACAACATGAGACGGAGAGATTATGGACAACAACATGAGACGGAGAGATTATGGACAATAACATGAGACTGAGAGATTATGGACAACAACATGAGACGGAGAGATTATGGCCAACAACATGAGACGGAGAGATTATGGACAACAACATGAGACGGAGAGATTGTGGCCAACAACATGAGACGGAGAGATTATGGACAACAACATGAGACGGAAAGATTATGGACAACAACATGAGACTGAGAGATTATGGACAACAACATGAGACGGAGAGATTGTGGCCAACAACATGAGACTGAGAGATTATGGACAACAACATGAGACGGAGAGATTATGGCCAACAACATGAGACGGAGAGATTATGGACAACAACATGAGACGGAGAGATTGTGGCCAACAACATGAGACGGAGAGATTATGGACAACAACATGAGACGGAAAGATTATGGACAACAACATGAGACGGAGAGATTATGGACAACAACATGAGACTGAGAGATTATGGACAACAACATGAGACGGAGAGATTATGGACAACAACATGAGACGGAGAGATTATGGCCAACAACATGAGACGGAGAGATTATGGACAACAACATGAGACGGAGAGATTATGGACAACAACTGGAACTAACAGAACTAACCAGCAGATATTACATAAACTTATATGCTCATGACAGATGGGATTGTCATGATTTGTCCACGTTAACAAAGACAATGTCCTAGCTCATGACATCATATGATTGACACGGCCAACTGTCAACTATATGACAGAGTTTGTTTTAATTGACAGAGCTCCTCTGACAGTGGCCGAGTTGATACCACAGTGACACAAGAAAGTGACTCGGTTCAATATTTTGAATATACCCCATTGATTGATGAGATTTCTTGATGTCTTTGAGTCTATAAGAAACATTTGACAGTATTTTGTTGTAAACACTGAGCAAATAATAATAATAATAATAATAATTTGAAAATTTAATAGCACCGTATCCCAGCCTGTAACTGGACTCACAACGCTTCACATAAAACTGACCACGAACTGACCACGAGCTGACCACTTACAACATTAGCTCACAAACAAGCGACACAGCTTTCAAACTGGCCAATGATCATGCAGCCTTAACTAACTTGTGGCCAGAAAACAAATGTGGCCAAAAACCACATGTGGCCAGGATGCCCTTGTGGCTAGGAAGTACGTGTGGCAAGGAGCACTTGCTGCCAGAAAGCAAGTGTGGCCAGGAAACATTAGACACGTGGCCAGGAAGCACTTGTGGCAAGGAATCACTTGTGGCCAGGAATCACTTGTGGCCAGGAATCACTTGTGGCCAGGAATCACTTGTGGCCAGGAATCACTTGTGGCCAGGAATCACTTGTGGCCAGGAATCACTAGTGGCCAGGAATCAATTCTGGCCAGGGAAGCACTATGTAAATAAATTTGATCGTTTCGCCCTGATATCATCAAACTGAGGATAATCTATACCTCAATCTGATTTTCTTCAATTGTATTGTCCCACAGAACGTTACTTATGGGCAGATAATTAGATATCACCATCAATATTTATGATGTGCGAGCTTGGTCTCCCCTCTCAGCGAATGAATATTCATAAACACATCGTAGCCGCGTGTCCAGGAAGAGATGGTGGGTGGGGGATGGATGGTGGCCCTACATTGGTAGCGTCCAATCAACCGAACTCCAGGGAAATTCTATAAGAAGACGGGCGTCTTGGCTTCTGCTGTTATCTTCCAGCTTGTCTCCCTTTGTCTGTGCGAGCATTCACTTCTCCCTGGACTATTTTACTCGGGTAGGGCTGCGCGGAGGGAGACGAAGCTTAGAGTACTTGTTTTGTTGTTGCTGCTGCTTGCCGGCCGGCTCTCAGAACGCTTGGCGTACTGCTCTGCACAATGTCAAACTCGTACTCTTATTTCCTTCTATTATTATGTATGGTGTCCACATTGAAACATAATATCACAATACGGTATCTTACATATATATCCTTCTATTATTATGAATGGTGTCCTCATTGAAACATAATGTCAAGGCAAGAGATCCTACATATATATCCATCCGCCTCTATCGTATGTTGATCACATTCAAACATAATGTCATAATCTTACATATAAGTCCATACGGTGCAGTCTATGCAAAGGACGTGCACTATATCGAAAAGTCTATCTAGGATATGCACACTGGGTATTTTACAACTCTGTGCGGTGCCATGTGCAGTGCGAATGACTTGGATCATTTGTAAACATGTAAACTTTGAAATACATGACACAAATTGATTGGACTTCACTTTTGAAAAGTAGGAGTGATACAAGAACTTGTTATGACCAACAATGCGGTCTACATCTCAAACACGTAAGTAGGGCATTACTTCCGATACGGCCCAGATCACACACACGTTAGTAGGTCATTACTTCCGATACGGCCCACATTACACACACGTAAGTAGGGCATTACTTCCGATACGGCCCAGATCACAAACACGTAAGTAGGTCATTACTTCAGATACGGCCCACATTACACACACGTTAGTAGGTCATTACTTCCGTTACGGCCCACATTACACACACGTAAGTAAGGCATTACTTCTGATACGGCTCAGATCACAAACACGTAAGTAGGTCATTACTTCCGATACGGCCCACATTACACACACGTTAGTAGGTCATTACTTCCGATACGGCCCACATTACACACACGTAAGTAGGGCATTACTTCCGTTACGGCCCAGATCACACACACGTTAGTAGGTCATTACTTCCGATACGGCCCACATTACACACACGTAAGTAGGGCATTACTTCCGTTACGGCCCAGATCACACACACGTTAGTAGGTCATTACTTCCGATACGGCCCACATTACACACACGTAAGTAGGGCATTATTTCCGATACGGCCCAGATCACAAACACGTAAGTAGGTCATTACTTCAGATACGGCCCACATTACACACACGTTAGTAGGTCATTAATTCCGTTACGGCCCACATTACACACACGTAAGTAGGGCATTACTTCTGATACGGCCCACATTACACACACGTAAGTAAGGCATTACTTCCGTTACGGCCCAGATCACACACACGTTAGTAGGTCATTACTTCCGATACGGCCCACATTACACACACGTAAGTAGGGCATTACTTCCGTTACGGCCCAGATCACACACACGTTAGTAGGTCATTACTTCCGATACGGCCCACATTACACACACGTAAGTAGGGCATTACTTCCGTTACGGCCCAGATCACACACACGTTAGTAGGTCATTACTTCCGATACGGCCCACATTACACACACGTAAGTAGGGCATTACTTCCGTTACGGCCCACATTACAAACACGTATCTACAACATCACAAACACGTATGTAGGACATCACAGACACGTATATAGGACATCACAAACACGTATCTAGGACATCACTTCCGATAAGGCTCACATCCCAAACACGTAAGTAGGACATGACCTACTTCTGCCTCTAACACTAGATTTCATCACGTGACAGTATTGAATCTGATTGGGTTTTTTTTTCCACGCACTTTTACTGAGCCATCTTATATTCAATGTCTCCCATAGTTTGAGAACCATAAACTACAGGTCCGAAGGGGGATATAACAATTATTGGCTATATTGGGCTGTCCCTTTACAGAATCCAACGAAAATCCCAAATGGTTTTGCACGCGTTAAGTTCAAGGTCTCGTAAATTGGTGAGAAAACCGGTCATACAAACACATCAATCTTCCACTTTGTGGCAGACATCAAGATGAGCCCACTATGTGCCACCTGGTGGAAGACATCAAGATGAGCACAACATGCGCCACCTGGCGGAAGACATCAAGATGAGCACAACATGCGCCACCTGGTGGAAGACATCAAGATGAGCACAACACGCGCCACCTGGCGGAAGACATCAAGATGAGCACAACATGCGCCACCTGGCGGAAGACATCAAGATAAGCACAACATGCGCCACCCGGTGGAAGACATCAAGATGAGCACAACATGTGCCACCTGGTGGAAGACATCACGATGAGCACAACATGCGCCACCTGGTGGAAGACATCAAGATGAGCACAACATGTGCCACCTAATGGAAGACATCAAGATGAGCACAACATGCGCCACCTGGTGGAAGACATCAAGATTAGCACAACATGTGCCACCTGGTGGAAGACATCAAGATGAGCACAACATGTGCCAACTAATGGAAGACATCAAGATGAGCACAACATGTGCCACCTTGTTGGTGATTATTTTGTCCCGGGTGATGACCAATGTCCCCTTTAAGCTGTGCGGCCGCGCAGATATCTGACCGACGCAAACCAGCAGTTTAGAATCACCGTGCATTTAATTTTGTAAAACATTGCACACAAAATGGACGCTGCGCAGCTTTGAACACGATTTGTTTTTTGTTGCTTTTGTTTCTTTGCACACGGACCAACTACCCTTACAGGGAACATTGGTGACGACCCACTGACAAATATTAACGAATAACAGTTGTAGACTAACAAAAAAACTACATCACAATCAGAAATTTTAAAGCACCAATCGCAAATATCATTTCACAACACCAATTATAAATTTAATTTCTCAACACCAATTATAAATTTCATTTCTCAACACTAATTATAAATTTCATTTCATGACACCAATTATAAATTTCATTTCTCAACACCAATGATAAATTTCATTTCTCAACACCAATTATAAATTTCAGTTCTCAACACTAATTATAAATTTCATTTCATGATACCAATTATAAATTTCATTTCTCAACACCAATGATAAATTTCATTTCTCAACACCAATTATAAATTTCAGTTCTCAACACTAATTATAAATTTCATTTTATGACACCAATTATAAATTTCATTTCATGACACCAATTATAAATTTCATTTCATGACACTAATTATAAATTTCATTTTATGACACCAATTATAAATTTCATTTTATGACACCAATTATAAATTTCATTTTATGACACCAATTATAAATTTCATTTTATGACACCAATTATAAATTTCATTTTATAACACTAATTATAAATTTTATTTCATGGCACCAATAATGTTAAGCAGTATTTTAGCTGCAAAAATTGAAAGGTATAAATGATATTTTTTTGTTTGTTTGTTTAAATTGTTTTTTTAAATAAGTATTTCATAACCAACAGCTAGCAATAAAGATGAAAATTTTACCTTTTGAAATTGTTAAAATGGATTTACTGCTTGTGGTTTATGGGAATTAACTCATGTTCTCCCTGTCTACTTTAAAAACAACAACAACTATCAAACAACATTTGCGTTATGGGCCGTTTTAAATCAACATCCGTTACATTGTAGTATAAAACAGACGTCAAAAATAAAAAGAACATAAAAAATCGACCAGCAAGTTAGTTTTCAAGTCTTACAGTACCCTCTTGTTGTTTTTTTCCTCCCGAGTAAAGCGAAAACCGAGTTATCCGCCCCTTCATTTTCCATACCATTATTTCCGCTAGGGACGCCCGGCTTAACGGGACAGTTGGCAAGGCATTATGGGACCAAGACCCGGTGGCGCCCCATACAACATACCTCCCCGGACATCGAGCCACCGTCCCAAATCTCCTTGTTCCTATCCGTTCCCCACCCTAGTCGGATTACTTAGCAGATCTGCCCGGCCGGGGACCAGTGGAACCTTCGTTAAGTGGAACCTGATGGTTGTTCCCTTGGAGCGGCCCCGCTGTCTCCTGACTCAAACAGATTGCTTTACCGAGTTGTCTCCTTATTTCCTCGGATAACCTCCCCTGACAAACCGTAAACCTCGGTTATATCCCTTTCTTCTGGCACCACTCGACGGATTTAAGGGGGTATGACGTCACATGTTTGAGATAAGGGAAACCGGTCGGCCATATTGTCTTGTAAGACGGAACGGATTTTCCGGAGCCGAAGATTTAAACTAAGAACGAAAGACAGATTGGCGGGGGTGGGGGTGTTAGGGGGAGAGGGAGGAAGGGGAGGTAGGGATAGGGAGGAATGGGGGAGGGGAGGGGAGAGGGAGGTAAGGGGTGCAAAAAGTATTAAGTAGTCAGAGAGTTAAAGTGTAAATAATACATAAGGCAATTAATTCTAACTTGGAAATACAACACGAAGATAAGGGGCCGTCCATACAGTACGTCACGCTATTTTTTGACCATTTTTAACTCCCCCCCTCCCCCTGTCACAAATCTTGGACCGACCCCCCCCCCTAAAGTACGTCACACTTTCGAAAAAATATATATTATTTATTAACAAAATAATTAAAATTTAATACAAAACACCGTGACGTCGCACATGGCCGGACCCTCTCTCCCCCCTGTCACAAACTGTCACACTTTCTTACACCCCCTCCCTCCCTCTGGAGCGTGACGTACTTTATGGACGGCCCCTAAACTACTACAACCGTCAGATAGACTCAGGGATACAGACACTTTTCTTATTCGGACGTGCAACTGGTTGCCAGGGGCAACCAGGAAAACCAAAACTTTATGAACATTTCCCACTTTAATGGAATTTAAAACTAGACATAAACCATGGATATGCGAAGGACGCAATAATCTTCTGTATGGAAGAACCTTCTCTAACAGATAAGATAATGGAGTTTTGACGTTAGATTACACCTGTTACGTCAAGTGACCTCGACACGCCTCTTTGGGTCAAGGCGTCAACAACCACGAGGCTTTACGTCAGTAAAAGATGGTGTCATTAAATAAAACATAACAAAGCAGCGGTTCTCAAACAAACCAACAAATAATTAAAAAAGAAATAATAATAATTTTTAAAAAGTTCACATACGCAATACAGTTACTTTACATTTGATATACAAATCTATTTATTTGTTTTTTTAGGAGAAAATTTTGATGTTTTTTCCAGCCCTCATTTCCGTCGCCAGATCTGGTTACTGTTTCAGCCTCCTAGAAGTGTTGGGACGGAAATGTATACTGGGCAACTGGACACCAATCTCGGCAATGTGTCTTGTGTAACGCGGCCAGGGATTAATGGAAGTTAGGAAGCTACGTAAAAAATATGAATATATCATATATATCAGGAACATTGAGAGAAAATTACTGCTATTTCAACTCGGAAATACCTCCTTTCACACACACACATTCTTTCAAACTTAGAAAAAACTAAAAAACTTTAGGATTCTAGATTTCAAAGGCATTTTCTCCGGTGACGTCACTTTTAAATTTAATTTAATTTTTTAAAACAATTCTCTTATTAACAGACATTGTTTTAGTGCCAAGCGGCGTTCATGTAATCACCGTCACCGCTGTCTGTTGATTAACTCGGTTTAAGAATCACCGATGGGCTAAACACAGATACTGTTTGAGAACCACCGCTGGACTAAACACAGATACTGTTTTAGAATCACCGCTGGGCTAAACACAGAGTGTTTGAGAACCACCGCTGGACTAAACACAGATACTGTTTTAGAATCACCGCTGGGCTAAACACAGATACTGTTTGAGAACCACCGCAGGGCTGAACATAGATACTGTTTGAGAACCACCGCTGGGCTAAAAAAGTATACTGTTTCAGAATCACTGGTGGGCTACACACATATACTGTTTGAGAACTGGAACTTGAACTATCCCTTAATTCGTCATTGGGTCATTGGGGCACCATCGTGAACTGCACACTATCTCACGCCATTTGTCCCGGTCCTGTGCTGCCTTTTGAGAGTCGCTGAATGACAGGCCGGTCCACTCCTTGATATCGTCTTCCCATCTCTTCCTTTGTCTGCCTCTTTTCCTTTCTCCCTGGACTGTGCCTTGCAATATAGTCTTTGCGAGACCTCCAGATTTTGGCACGTGTCCGTACCATCGTAGTTTCCTCTTCTTAATGGAGGTGAGAAGGTCCTCATAGGGGCCAATGACAGAAATTATTGTGTTGCGGACCGATGGGCGCTGTGTAGGAGATGTTATATATCTTTCTGAAACTTCTGATCTCTAGCGCATTGATTCTTCTTTGGAGGTCTGCAGTGAGCGTCCAAGCCTCACAGCCATACAAGAAGACCGACATCGCCAGAGAGCGCATTAGTCGGATCTTTGATCTCAAGGAGAGTTTCTTGCGCTGCCAGATGTGCTTTAGTTTACTCAATGCTGCCATTGTTTGGGCCAATCTGGCAAGAATTTCTGGCTTTGAGCCTTCGTCGGATATTACGACCCCTAGATGTTTAAAGGTGGAGATCTCTTCGAGTTTTTGCCCGTTTATCCGAATCTCATTTGTGAATTTTCTATTTGCCATGACCTTGGTCTTTTCTGCATTTATTTCCATGCTGTACGCCTTTGCAGCTTTCTCTAGTTTGAGAACTACCACTGGGCTAAACACAGATACTGTTTTAAAATCACCGATGGGCTAAACACAGATACTGTCTGAGAACCATCGCTGGGCTAAACACAGATACTGTCTGAGAACCACCGCTGGGCTAAACACAGATACTGTCTGAAAACCACAGCTGGGCTAAACACAGATACTGATTGAGAACCACCGCGGTGCTAAACACAAATACTGTTTAAGAATCACCGATGGGCTAAACACAGGTACTATTTGAGAACCACAGCTGGGCTAAACAGAAACTGATAGAGAACCACCGCTGGGCTAAATACAGATAATGTTTGAGAACCACCCCTGGGCTAAACACAGATACTGTTTGAGAACCACCGCTGGGCTAAACACAGATACTGTTTGAGAACCACCGCTGGGCTAAACAGAAACTGATAGAGAACCACCGCTGGGCTAAATACAGATAATGTTTGAGAACCACCCCTGGGCTAAACACAGATACTGTTTGAGAACCACCGCTGGGCTAAACACAGATACTGTTTGAGAACCACCGCTGGGCTATACACAGAGACTGTTTGAGAACCACCGCTGGGCTAAACACAGATCACCCAATGAAAATTTGAGGTTTGCCAGCATGAAACATTGATGCTAAAATCAATTGGACGTTTAGTTATGCCATGCAACATGCATCATGATCTGATCGTGGTGTGGCACCCTGGGGGGAGATATAGGGGGTGCTGGTGCTGAGGGTTGCTGGTGGGGAGGTGGTGTTGTTGGCGAGGTGAGGAGGGTGCTGCTGGGCAGGTGAGGCGGGGCGGGGCGACACGGATAGATGCGTATGAAAATAACAAATAATGAGCGACATTTTGGGATTCGCTTAGCGCATTATTTCTGGCTGTTGTTAATCTCGTCCTGTACACTTCACATGAGCGATCTGTGCTTCATTTGTTTATATAGACACGTGGAAATAAACAAATGTATCTATTTACAGATACGCCTAATTCTATATGGAGCAAATGATACATCACTTTCTTTCACGAAATATTTATGTGTGTTTATCTTGGTATGGCGGGGAAATGAAACATTATGTCTATAGATTTGTTTTTTATTGTGTCTCGTGTCTGGTCAAAATGTGACGTGTCCTGGTCAAAAGATATTTGGGCAAGTTTTGGTTTTGTCTCCTATGGAGACCGTGGCGTCCAAATGACGTCATTCAGACGACAAAGTTGTGAAGATCTCTGAGCATCTTTTTCAAAAGTGCAGCTGGCTCCTGAAATTAGCGCTCGCTGATTTACGTAAACAGTCTTGTTGTTGAGTTCTGTAAGGTTGCTGATTTACGTAAACAGTCTTGTTTCTGAGGTCTGTAACCCTCTCTTGTCTCAGCTCCCCCCTCCCCAATCACCAACTTTAACATAACAGTACCAAACCGCTTTTGTAGCTACCCGGCACGTGGACTGCCCCGAGTGTCAGACGAGCTTGACCTACATGGATCATTTACTAAAAACTTGGTCATTTGCCGAGAAGGGGAAGTAAAAACAAAAACAGTGCTACTTGGTACAAAGACTTTTCTTACGTCAGCGTCTTGACAAATGATGACACCACTTTTGTCACGTGTGAATCACGATGACAGAGAGGTCACGTGAGTGAAATCGCGGGAGAATATTCTAGAGTGTTTCAAGATGGCTGGACTAGTGTGATTATGTTTCCACGAAGTGTAACTTCATTTTGATATTTGTGTATATAGTGTGTATATTAAAGTTATTTTGTTGACAATAATACTTCAAGGAATTATTGCACGAAAGTTTGTATTATGTGAGAACGCCTACAACACACATTTAAAAACAAACAAGTCACAACTTTACTTTGCGCCTTTTTTAAAACTGACGCTAGCTCGGGCAAAAACGTTTCTGTCTAAAAGTTGCGCACCAAATTATCTGCTGAAAAAAAATCTGGTTTCTGAAGCCGCGGAAGAAAACTTTCAACAGTGCGCAGTGAATGGAAACCCCCAGAAACTGTGTTCATTGTCGGTGTGGCACAAGTGCGGTGCGCGATAGGCAAACGTGTCGAGAAATCTGACCATCAATATTTGGGCTTGGGATATTCATTAGGTCCCAGAACTTAGCGTTGGAAGCAAGGAGAGATAATGGTTGACAGGATGATAATACAGGGACATGTGAAACACCCCTCTCTCTCTCACACACACACACACACACACACGCACACACACACACACACACGCACAAACGCGTACGCACACACACACACACACACACATACACACGCACACACGCACGCACACACGCCGCACACACGCGCGCACACACACACACACAAACGCACACGCACACATAAAGTGGGGCATTAAGGCAAATGAAGGTGATTTATACCGAAACAAAGACCTGGCTCCTGGCTAGACCAGAAAATAACACACAACAGATGTACGACTTTCACTTGAAAACAATTGTTGGAACGGAGGAACATCAAAGTCGCAAACAACTAACGTAGACTAGGACTTAGTCAATTACCGTCTTATCCCGGGATTTCAATCTCGCCAACGGTCTCGGAAAATATTAAACAAGGAAATAAATGTTGTATACAACTATAATAAAAAAACAACAACATGACCTACATAAACCATACAACCAAATTCAATCAACTTTTTGAACTATGAAGCCCAAAGCCCCACAACGTAATTGTGTTGCGTTATTTTTAGGTGCCAGAGAGTTCTCTCCCCTTGGCAACGTACGTCTGCAGCCCAAAAAGCCTGTCAGGTCTACTGGGTGTAAAGTAACTTTAGACCCTCAGACTAATGACTTTGTGTATCCCATCACGGGGGTGGAGGGGGGCAGGCCCCGGCACAAGGCGTAATCAAACCGGGGTAGGCAACTTGTCGAGATATAGTGACCATTTCGGAAAATTAACTCCCTGGCCCGGACCGTTGCTCATTTCCGGTCTCCGGTCACGAGCTGCCTATAGATCTGATTTGTGACTTGTAACTGACACCAATACGGCAGTCTTTATTACCTTTGTTGGTAACATCACCGCCATAGGGCAGCCTTTCTTACATTTATCGGTATATATACATTGATAATAAAATGGAATTTATGTAAATACCATATTATTTTTCAATCGTCAACTCGCCAGAATCAATGAATTTTTCGGCGTTCCCCATCTTTTTCCTGTTTCAATAGGGTTTGAGCTACACTCGCCGTACTCTCCTTCCAATAGGGTTTGAGCTACACTCACCGTACTCCCCTTCAAATAGGGTTTGAGATACACTCGCCGTACTCCCCTTCCAATAGGGTTTGAGATACACTCGCCGTACTCCCCTTCCAATAGGGTTTGAGCTACACTCGCCGTACTCCCCTTCAAATAGGGTTTGAGATACACTCGCCGTACTCCCCTTCCAATAGGGCTTGAGCTACACTCGCCGTACTCCCCTTCCAATAGGGTTTGAGCTACACACGCCGTACTCCCCTTCCAATAGGGTTTGAGCTACACTCGCCGTACTCCCCTTCCAATAGGGTTTGAGATACACTCGCCGTACTCCCCTTCCAATAGGGTTTGAGCTACACTCGCCGTACTCCCCTTCCAATGGGGTTTGAGCTACACTCGCCGTACTCCCCTTCATGGGGTTTGAGATACACTCGCCGTACTCCCCTTCCAATAGGGTTTGAGCTACACTCGCCGTACTCCCCTTCCAATAGGGTTTGAGCTACACTCGCCGTACTCTCCTTCCAATAGGGTTTGAGTTACACTCGCCGTACTCCCCTTCCAATGGGGTGTGAGCTACACTCGCCATACTCCCATTCCAATAGGGTTTGAGCTACACTCGCCGTACTCCCCTTCCAATGGGGTTTGAGCTACACTCGCCGTACTCCCCTTCCAATGGGGTGTGAGCTACACTCGCCGTACTCCCCTTCCAATAGGGTGTGAGATACACTCGCCGTACTTACCTTCCAATGGGGTGTGAGCTACACTCGCCGTACTCCCCTTCCAATGGGGTGTGAGCTACACTCGCCGTACTCCCCTTCCAATAGGGTTTGAGCTGAACTCGCCGTACTCCCCTTCCAATGGGGTTTGAGCTACACTCGCTGTACTCCCCTTCCAATAGGGTGTGATCTACACTCGCCGTACTCCCCTTCCAATAGGGTTTGAGATACACTCACCGTACTCCCCTTCCAATAGGGTTTGAGATACACTCACCGTACTCCCCTTCCAATGGGGTGTGAGCTACACTCGCCGTACTCCCCTTCCAATGGGGTGTGAGCAACACTCGCCGTACTCCCCTTCCAATAGGGTTTGAGATACACTCGCCGTACTCCCCTTCCAATGGGGTGTGAGCTACACGCGCCGTACTCCCCTTCCAATAGGGTTTGAGATACACTCGCCGTACTCCCCTTCCAATAGGGTTTGAGCTACACTCGCCGTACTCCCCTTCCAATAGGGTTTGAGCTACACTCGCCGTACTCCCCTTCCAATAGGGTTTGAGCTACACCGCCGTACTCCCCTTCCAATAGGGTTTGAGATACACTCGCCGTACTCTCCTTCCAATAGGGTTTGAGCTACACTCGCCGTACTCTCCTTCCAATAGGGTTTGAGCTACACTCGCCGTACTCTCCTTCCAATGGGGTTTGAGATACACTCACCGTACTCCCCTTCCAACTCATAACAATTACATTTTTTAAAAGAAAACATCAGTTTTGATATATAAACATGTAAATGGAATATTAATGTGGTAATAATGTTACGTCTAATGCCGTTGACTTGCAGGAAAACTGTCACTAAAAGGCCGAACTCGAATTTGAGGACCGATTAATTGCCGGTATCTTTGCTACGTCTATCAAATGACTCACGTAGGTACTTCACTAAGCGGCTCGCGCCGATCACTTTTTTGGATGCGGGAAACAGACTACAAACCGGTGACCAGAGAATCCCGATAGGTCACGGGGTCATATGCTTTTATAGCTTTGTTTGTCTTTATAAGAAACAGACTATAATTAATAATAATAGAAACAGTCGCGGCCTTGACCGTTGTTCACATCAAACGCGCACTGTGTGTTAGCTCTCGTCCAGTGCCTCTACAACTGAGCAAATTTTAAAAAAAATCATTCCTTAGCCGTAGGCAAACTAAATTAATAGTGATGACGTGCATATTATTTACCGGAATATGGAGAAAGCGATTTGATGTCACCGCCTCGTATTCTGCCCTGCATCTTAACCGTGAAACAACAAAAAACGAACTCCGGGTAATAAGCTAATACTAAATACGGGCTTATTGAAGTTGTGGTTAACCGGTGCTGATTAAACGGGACTGGTCCTGATCTCAGGACCGGTTAACCGGTTAACCGTTAACAACCTTAAAATTAATAACCCATTCTTCTGACCATAATATCATTACATAAAGAGTGTAGACTGTAGACAGTGGTACAGTAAACAATAAAAAAAAATAAGTCTATAATAATTTAATAAACCCACTGGAATGCCTGAAATTAATTTTTTTTAGGTTATAAAACGTGAAAGGTAAATACAAGGCGGTTATGGTTTTGCGAAATAAAGCAACCACTAATGGTTTTCAAAACCGAAATTAATTCGTATTTACGATTTTCGTTTAACAACCCTAGTACTCGGATTCGCTCTCGGATTCGTACCCCGATCCGGGAAATAGTACATCTAACTATTCGTATTTGTTACCTTGTAGAAAATGTCTACCCGGTTGGTCCCTAATAACAAGTGATTCAAACGCTTCTTTGCGGTGAAAACACGTTGAATTGAAACAAAGAATTTCCGATCTTTTTATTCAAAGGAAATCATTCTAGATTACATTAAAAGTCATTGCAAAGCAATTTTTAAAGTTAACAAAACAATCGCTATCTACAAATTGTTTCTAAAATGACAGGAGTCGAACGAAAAGAGATTTTTGAAATATTCCCCTCCAACATTGTTCTAAATATTATTATCTATCGTTTGTCGTTTGTTTCAAACCGATAGATGTTATGGTTGCCAAGAAATTGACAAAATACTTATATTTTTTCGTTTCTTTTTTTTTATATTCCAGGAAATCCAGTAAATCTTTCCGGGAATTTGTTTGGCCAGTGCACATTCTTGGGACCTCCTTAATATATTAGCAAAAGACCCGAACCCTCTATCTGGTATGGTTCAGGAGAAGTTGCTTGTGCAAGCTCGAACAGACATCCATACCGGACAGATTTTTCAAACCTATACGCCCATGGAGAAATTGCGCTAAAAATTGTGTTCGATTAATGGGGAAAAGTTTAATCAATTAATTGATTATTTTCGATTAATTATATTTTTATAACGCATATATAGATCCTGTTAAGTTGCGATTGATTATTTCGCGAAATCGGTAAATTTGCGATAATTCCATTGCTCCCAAATTTTGTGACGTAACAAGGAAAATTCGTTCTGCTTTGCAAGAAATAAGGAAGAAAAGCGTTTTTGTTTAGCTATGCACGTCTAAATAAATAATAATATTACGAGGGGAAAATATGTAAGTAGCAAAAATAATAAATTATTAATAAATTGGAAAACAAATTGAAATATTTTCTTAAAATAATTTTAATCGATTAAAATTTTAACGATTAATCGATTAATTAATCGTTAATTGCCGCAGCCTTATATGTGTATATCTGAAGGTTATTTCACACAAAGTCCCTCGTGGATGTCGTGATGTAGGAGCATTATTGAGAGTCTGTCGAGTCTCTCTTTGTCGACGACACTTTACAGCCGTAGACCAGATTTCCTCTCTTTACAGCCGTAGACCAGATTTCCTCTCTTTACAGCCGTAGACCAGACTTCCTCTCTTTACAGCCGTAGACCAGACTTCCTCTCTTTACAGCCGTAGACCAGACTTCCTCTCTTTACAGCCGTAGACCAGACTTCCTCTCTTTACAGCCGTAGACCAGACTTCCTCTCTTTACAGCCGTAGACCAGACTTCCTCTCTTTACAGCCGTAGACCAGACTTCCTCTCTTTACAGCCGTAGACCAGACTTCCTCTCTCTTTTATAACGGACAAAGGTATAACAAAAGATGACCTAACTGTGCCACGTGGTCACGTCTGTTTCAACCCCCTCCCGCCCTTAGTCACGATCGCTTCCTTACGTACCAGCTTTGTCTCGCCCCCCCCCACCCCCTGAGAGAGACCGGTGCCCAACACAACTTCTCCAACACCCCAGGGAATCATGGTGCAGCTGGGGCTATGAGCCATTGACGTGTGTGGTCAAGATGGGTCAGTCCAAGTGCTTCCACCTCTGGTGGGTCGTCTTTTTGTGTGTGTCACAGCAGTGCCACTCAGAGTGTTCAAGTGTTAATATTTGTTTTAAGATAGTTTTGTGCTATCTTACAACAGTAAATCGGTATTATCGGTGGTAACAGTGGGTGAGTTTTAGATGTTTCTAGTTGTAACAGCCAGGAATGTACGTATATACGGGAATACAATTGAGGAATGCTGTCAATATAACTGTGGGACTAGGCGTGGAACCCGTTGACAATTAAATTGAGGCACCCTCGTAAATATAGATCCTAGTCTATAGAGACCAGGGGCGGATTAAGACTGCACGGGGCCCCTGGCTGCAAATCAAACTGGGGCCCTATCCAGCCAGTGTACCTATAGATAAAATGATTGCTAGCAGCTAATATAAGACTGTAACTTGTAAATATTCATCCAAAATGATTATTCATGAAAAACCCGATTTCGAAGAACTAACTTTTTGCCGGTATCCTAAAATTGAGTGTAAAAGACAATTTATAAAATTAAAAAACACATGGAAAAAAAAATTTGACACCCCACCCGGGGATCGAACCCGCCACCGCATGCACCATAAGCCTTCGTGCTTCACATTCGGCCACGAGAGCTCATTTAAGGTTGTCAATTTAAAAAATATATATAATATTCTTTAATAATTTCTGTAATTGAGCCTATCAAATCAGGTTTTTTTGACTGCTAAGACTATCGTGTCGGAATAGAGATCATTTTAATAGATGAGATTTTATTAATTTATCATATTTTCAGCAATTCATGTATACATTTGTCCACATTTATTATAAAATATGCTAAGTTTGGGGGCCCTAAATCATCGGGGGCCCCTGGCTTTAGCCCGTTCAGCCCCCCCCCCTTAATCCGCCATAGATAGAGACCCTATCCTTTAGGGATCCCTAGTCTATAGAGACCCCTAAATCCTTTAGGGACCCCAAATATTTGTCTAATCCTACAGGACCAAATATTTGTCTAATCTAGCAGGACCAAATATTTGTCTAATCTAGCAGGACCAAATATTTGTCTAATCTAGCAGGATCAAATATTTGCCTAATCTAGCAGGACCAAATATTTGTCTAAACTAGCAGGACCAAATATTTGTCTAATCTAGCAGGACCAAATATTTGCCTAATCTAGCAGGACCAAATATTTGCCTAATCTAGCAGGACCAAATATTTGCCTAATCTAGCAGGACCAAATATTTGCCTAATCTAGCTGGACCAAATATTTGTCTAATCTAGCAGGACCAAATATTTGTCTAATCTAGCAGGACCAAATATTTGTCTAATCTAGCAGGACAAAATATTTGTCTAATCTAGCAGGACCAAATATTTGCCTAATCTAGCTGGACCAAATATTTGTCTAATCTAGCAGGACCAAATATTTGCCTAATCTAGCAGGACCAAATATTTGTCTAATCTAGCAGGACCAAATATTTGTCTAATCTAGCAGGAACAAACAGTTTTTGTGTCAAACCTAGATAAAAAAAGTAAGTCCCATGACCGATGGTCGTAAGGGATCCCTAATGTTTCCATTAGAGCTTACACGGGGCTTGTTTATACCTGGTGGGTGCCCCAATTCCCTTCCAGGGGTCGGCGGAGGACTTTCTTAGCATCATCATTTTATATTGTTGCTTTGCGTGGGCTCGATCCCACGCCCCTCAGCTTTGTGAGGCGAGCACACTACTGACTTCGCTATCCAGCCGTTAAACCTAGATAGCAGGACCCAATTTTGAAAGATGTGTCCCAACCTTATCTATTAGGACCAAACATTTGTCCCACCCTTGGCTAGTAGGACCAAACATTTGTCCCAAACTTGTATAAAAGAACCACACATTTTTCCCATCTTCAGTCAGGAGCTCCCCACAAATAACGTTTTTATCTGCCATGTTGCATGTCCCCGTCTTGGGTCCCACTATGATTTATCGCATGCCCTGCCCTGGTGATGGCTATCAATGTAGTGGACACGCTGTGTGACGTCAGACTCAGCGGGCCACACGGACGGGCTTAGTGGTATATATTATTTTTTTATGACGACATTCACAGTTTGTTCCATAGGATTTCGATACGCATCAAGACAATGTGAGGAAATAGGCATTCTGGGTAACTGTAGACTGGCCTTGCGTGGCTCACAAGATGAGGTGAATATCTTACGTTTGGCAGACAGGATCAATGGGTAAATACATTTAGGTTGGGCCCGTCACTCAAGGTCTGGCACGTCAAATAAGATTTGGTCAATATCATAGGTCATAAGGTCAGGTAAACAAAAAACTCTTGAATAACTTGAAACATATCCAAAAACTTCACATCATGATTTAGTTTTAACTTTGAAGACACCCTCAGACCGGGCATTTGTTGTGACACTGCCTTTTGAAGACGCAATTAATTAGAATATCAATTTCTTACAATTATCTTCGGCTATGTTGTGTCCAATGTTCCCTCTAAGATTCGTTGGCCCGTGTGCAAATTAAAAATATTCATGTGCAAAGTTGCGCAGCATCCATATTTTGTGCAATATTTTATAAAATTTGCTGCGCGGTTCTTCTAGACTGCTGCGCGGCGTCGCTCAGATATCTGCACGGCCGCGCATGCACGCAGCTTAAATGGAACATTGGTTGTGTCTCTGGGTCATTTCTGTATGGGTCTGTACTATGACTGTAGCATACATTTATTCTTTTCAGCTACCGATTGACTCAGATGCCACTAGCATCTTTCTTTGTTACCCTCCTGGTCCCCCTTTATTTTGTCATGTCTTGTGCACCTGGAGTTTCCAAGTACGGGACTGTGTCAAACCTAGCCCCAGCCGTGACTTTCCTCTCCAGCTACCTCAGCCCATCTATCCGCCCGCCCCCGTCCCACTGACACACTTGAGTTCATTAGTGTTTCTAATCTGGAAACAATGACCGGCCCCCCGGACAGGGGCGATCAGACTTAACGAAGTCGTTAGGTGGGTCCGGACAACGGCAGCCGGACTTTTTATAGACCCCCGAGCTTAATTAATGATATACGGTCTCGCGCGGTTTTATTAGCCGGCCTCTCGAACGGGCGGGCGCCTGTAATGATAGGTCACGTGATGTTACAGACAGAAGCTGGCCAATGGGGGTGGGGGTGGGTGGTAGGCGATTCGATAAGGGAAATGCTGAGGAAAGGGGAAAATCGGTAAAGTATTGGGGATGTCAGTGACGTGTTCCCTCGTTGGGGATGTCAGTGACGTGTTCGCTGGTTGGTGACGTCAGTGACGTGTTCGCTGGTTGGTGACGTCAGTGACGTGTTCGCTGGTTTGGTGACGTCAGTGACGTGTTCGCTGGTTGGTGACGTCAGTGACGTGTTCGCTAGGTTGGTGACGTCAGTGACGTGTTCCCTCGTTGGGCATGTCAGCGACGTGTTCGCTGGTTGGTGACGTCAATGACGTGTTCCCTCGTTGGGGATGTCAGTGACGTGTTCTCTTGTTGGTGACGTCAGTGACCTATTCGCTCGTTGGTGACGTCAGTGACGTTTTCGCTCGTTGGTGACGTCAGTGATGTATTCGCTCGTTGGTGACGTCAGTGATGTATTCGCTCGTTGGTGACGTCAGTGATGTATTCGCTCGTTGGTGACGTCAGTGATGTATTCGCTCGTTGGTGACGTCAGTGATGTATTCGCTCGTTGGTGACGTCAGTGATGTATTCGCTCGTTGGTGACGTCAGTGATGTATTCGCTCGTTGGTGACGTCAGTGATGTATTCGCTCGTTGGTGACGTCAGTGATGTATTCGCTCGTTGGGGACGTCAGTGATGTATTCGCTCGTTGGTGACGTCAGTGATGTATTCGCTCGTTGGTGACGTCAGTGATGTATTCGCTCGTTGGTGACGTCAGTGATGTATTCGCTCGTTGGTGACGTCGGTGATGTATTCGCTCGTTGGTGACGTCAGTGATGTATTCGCTCGTTGGTGACGTCAGTGATGTATTCGCTCGTTGGTGACGTCAGTGATGTATTCGCTCGTTGGTGACGTCAGTGATGTATTCGCTCGTTGGTTGGTGACGTCAGTGATGTATTCGCTCGTTGGTGACGTCAGTGATGTATTCGCTCGTTGGTGACGTCAGTGATGTATTCGCTCGTTGGTGACGTCAGTGATGTATTCGCTCGTTGGTGACGTCAGTGATGTATTCGCTCGTTGGTGACGTCAGTGATGTATTCGCTCGTTGGTGATGTCAGTGATGTATTCGCTCGTTGGTGACGTCAGTGATGTATTCGCTCGTTGGTGACGTCAGTGATGTATTCGCTCGTTGGTGACGTCAGTGATGTATTCGCTCGTTGGTGACGTCAGTGATGTATTCGCTCGTTGGTGACGTCAGTGATGTGTTCGCTCGTTGGTGACGTCAGTGACGTTTTCGCTCGTTGGGGGATGCTGCCGTTGTCATTGTGAATGTTGGTGAAGTTTTTGGGGTTGCTGTTGTTGTCATTGGGAATTTGGGCGTGGAATGGTTTGTCTGATGACAGCAGGCAAACAACAACTCTATTAACATTGAAAACGCTAATAAATAAATAAAAAAAAACCGTTAAAAAAACAAAGTTTTTGACTATAAATCGTTTATGTATGAGTCATAACTAAAAGCATGTTCAATATAATACGCACTGCGCGACAGACTAGCATAAACATTTACATGCTACATATAGATAGAGATAATCTAACAATTCATTAATTTAAGTACAGTACATTAGATCAATCTGAAATTTGATAGATCGTTTTTATCGTCACCACGAGTCTGCCTGCAAAAGTTCAGCTAGATAGGATACCGGGAAGTGGGAAGTGGAATCGATCCAAAGTTTTTTGCGACAGACAAGCAGACGCTACGAGTTAATATTAAGGATGTTTAAAATACAAGACTAGACATAAACCATGGATAAGCGTAGGACGCAATAATATTCTGTATAAAAGGAGCGTCTGTAACAGATAAGATAAGAGTGTTGTTGATGTTTTTGTTGATCTTTTTGTTTGGGTTTTTTTTTGGTTTCAAATAGGATGTATGCACTGCTTCCTGTCGTAGCTTTTTTTAAAATGTTCCTTAGATGACGTCATCAACTCTGGTGCCTCGGGGCTAGTAGAAAGATTTTTACCAAAACATGACGTCATCAACTTTGGTGCCTCGGGGCCAGCAGAAAGATTTTTACCACCACTTTACCAGAGAAAAAAATGACCAGGCCACCAGCTGAATGGCTAAGTCTTTTAAGAAGAAACAAATAGCGACACCACCAGGGGCCCTGGTCGCCCACCTCTCTCGGCCCTCCCCACGCGTCTGTCAATATACGCCCATAATGGACGTAACTTGAATCTGAAAATAAAACACAATGACGCTACAATAGCACAATTATAACACAACACCGGTGCAAGATCGCTTACAATGAAACCAATTAAAATAATGACGACGTAATTGAATACGTCATAGTTGTTACTGTCTTCAAGAAACACAAGAAAGCACTCGCCCCTCCCCTCCCAGTTATGAAAATTCCCGATCAATTAAAATATTCAAATGAGCACGCGCCGCCTGGAGCAGCTGGTCCCCGAGTAGGTCTTCATCTTCCCAGGGGAGAAAGACATGCCGGGGGGGGGAGCTTTAATACAGGTCCCAGTTGAGTTCTGACCCACAAATGATGTGCCGCACTCTAGTGACAAGCCCCGGAGGTTTTGGGAAACTCTAAAAATGCATGCAGGGATTGAGATGGGAACAAAGTAAATTGCCCCCCCCCCTCAAGAAAGAGAGATTCCACGAGACAGACCTGTCAGGACCTGGTGAGTAACGAGGCTCATTAATCAGATCCGTGGTGGATCATGAGCCTGACACAGTTCTCTACGTAACAAACTGGACAGAAGTGGCCATCAAGTCACCTGGAAGACGAGCGTCAGAGGTGCATCAAGAAACCGGAAAGCCGTGGGTGGGGGAGTGCATAAATTAGGACCTGGCTCAGAGGCGGAGCTTAAAATTGATCCTAGAGATTTGAGTCTCATTAAAAAAAGTGTGGTTTGACAGACAGAATTGTGCTATATTTTTAGTGATGGCATTTTAAAACGGAAGTGTACAATTTTTTGAACAAATAGCCAGCATATCTGTGACAGTGTATACCACTAGTCGGCAGATCTTTGAGAGTGTATACCACTAGTCAGCAGATCTTTGAGAGTGTATACCACTAGTCAGCAGATCTTTGAGAGTGTATACCACTAGTCGGCACATCTGTGAGAGTGTATACCACTAGTCAGCAGATCTTTGAGAGTGTATACCACTAGTCAGCAGATCTTTGAGAGTGTATACCACTAGTCAGCAGATCTTTGAGAGTGTATACCACTAGACAGCAGATCTTTGAGAGTGTATACCACTAGACAGCAGATCTTTGAGAGTGTATACCACTAGTCAGCAGATCTTTGAGAGTGTATACCACTAGACAGCAGATCTTTGAGAGTGTATACCACTAGACAGCAGATCTTTGAGAGTGTATACCACTAGACAGCAGATCTTTGAGAGTGTATACCACTAGACAGCAGATCTTTGAGAGTGTATACCACTAGGCAGCAGATCTTTGAGAGTGTATACGACTAGACAGCAGATTCTTGAGAGTGTATACCACTAGACAGCAGATCGTTGAGAGTGTATACCACTAGGCAGCAGATCTTTGAGAGTGTATACCACTAGACAGCAGATCTTTGAGAGTGTATACCACTAGACAGCAGATCTTTGAGAGTGTATACCACTAGACAGCAGATCTTTGAGAGTGTATACCACTAGACAGCAGATCTTAGAGAGTGTATACCACCCATCAACAGAATCATCATGGCCACCAAGATTGTCTTTGTTGTTCCATGACACAGTTAATGACCAAGAGGAAATCCAAACATCACCGATTAAAGGCCATACACACCCCCCCGTCCGTCTTCCTCTGGCTGCCCCCCCAGCTCATGTAGGTAGTCACGCCACACTGGGCTACGGGGATATGTCGCCCAGATCTAGTCTAATGGACAGGTTGACCTCAGGTCGAGAGCTCGATGGTTGACCAGAGAACAGCTGGACACCAGGACTCCCTGGACATTTAATGGCCAATGGCCTGGTCGCGTGAGAAGCGGCCATCTCCTCTGGAGACCTACATTGTTATCACGGTAGTTATAAACAAGATGGAACAAAACATGGCTTGAACCGTTCTGGCAGTGTATAAGGTCTAGTCTAGACTATGCCAGAAGGTTCTGGAATTTTGAAGGTTCATGTAGCCCTTTAAAAAATTGCTACCTCCATTGGGTCAAGGAAATGTAAAACATGACGTAATCGTGTGGGTGCCATAACATCTAATATATGATCTCAGAGACACATCGAGAGAATTACATGGTCAGTTCGGATCGTCAGACAGACTGAGAGAATTGCAGCGTCAGTTCTGATGGTTAGAGACAGACTGAGAGAATTACATGGTCAGTTCTGAATGTCAGAGACAGGCTGATAGAATTACAGGGTCAGTTCTGATGGTTAGAGACAGACTGATAGAATTACATGGTCAGTTCTAATGGTCAGAGACACACTGAGAGAATTACAGAGACAGTTCTGATGGTCAGAGACAGATTGAGAGAATTACAGGGTCAGTTCTGGTGGTCAGATACAGACTGATATATTTACAGGGTCAGTTCTGGTTGTCAGATACAGACTGAGAGAATTAAAGGGTCAGTTCTGATGGTCAGGGGCAGACTGATATAATTCAGCCGAAATCACGTGTTGAATGAATGTAGAAGTAACCAGTGGGACATTGCGCACAAATTCCCCTCTTTAAAGGTGTGTATTGCTGCTAGTTTGATATAGTAGGGTCACCTGAAGACAGTCGGGGCAAAGCGCC
The DNA here is from genome assembly GCA_944989445.1 of Ampullaceana balthica. NCBI lineage: Eukaryota > Metazoa > Mollusca > Gastropoda > Lymnaeidae > Ampullaceana > Ampullaceana balthica. Next base: position 77,862 of record CALYLW010000347.1, read on the forward strand.
TCCAGTAATTGACCACATCCTTTCATTTAAATTAGGTTTCTTACATAGTGCTGGTAAGGTCATGCATACGTTACGTCACACCACCCCCCCCCATCTCGGCCCCCAAAAAAGAAGCACACCGTCTTATTTTGTTTTAGAACCTCTAGTCGTAATTTCACCAGAAATGACCACGGAAAGGCTATCCACAGGGGATATTACTCTAAGACTTTTCCATTTCCTGGTCACGTGAACAATATCTTTACCGCACTATGACGTAGGGTCGCGGTCGGAAATCCCGGTACTTCAAAGCCGAACTCATTAATCCGTTGACTCGTAGACTGGGTGCGCACAACAACACAATGAAACACATGAGCAAAGAAACTTTTCCTGTTTTGACGGCATTCTCAAAAAGATAAATATTAGAAATCCAAATCCAAAATAAGTATCATAACTTCACGTGACGTCATAGTGGCCAGGGTCAATGGAAAAGACGAGTCTGACAACCTTGTGACGACCATGATCTCTCACAGGGACGGGGCCATTAAGTCCCATGAAATCTCTGAAGGGGAGCGACGTTTCTACCCGCACCGATGACACCCCAGCAATGACGACATAGTCAACAAGACCTTACGGAACCCACCCCGCCCCTCCACCAGGGTACTGGTCACTGAGAGGGGAAATTACTGACAGCTGAAACTTATTTTTGCGGTCTGCAGAGCTGGTTGGGTGATTTAACTCCCTTTAGAGTCGAGTGACGTAAACAGCCGCACATTCTACAAGGTGCCGCATTTTTTTACCACTGAGCTCGTTAATGATTTTTAAATCCCTTATATTAACTTCACCGCCGTCTCTGTCTCTCTCTCTCTCTCTCTCTCTGTCTGTCTCTCATCATCTCATGGGCTCGGCGGGCGGAAAAACAAAAGTCGAAAATGACCCACTTCCAATGATCCGATCGAACTGAAATTTGGCACACGGACCCGTCTTACCTAACAATGCATCGTATCAAAATTTCAGATCGATCGAACGTACCGTAATTAAATTAATGCATTTTTAGTTTATCCTTATATGAGGTATGTAATTTTAAATTCACGATTTGTTATTGTTTTTTTGCCACGTGAAAGTTTGAGCATTGAGGCGACCCAACGAAACGACGGTGCGCTTTTGTTTACATTTTACGTGTCACTCTGAGCTCGGTCAAGCGAATCGGGTGACCAGACTTTTCCCCTCTCCCCCCCACCCACCCCTCCCCCCCCCACTAGGGTTATGATGCAAAGTTGAGTTAAGACAGATTCAGTCTGTAAATGTTTGAAAATAATCAATACTGTTAGTTATGTCTCATATATAAGGGATTTATAGTCAAAAACTTTGTTTTTACGGGGTTTGTTTTATTAAATCCCTTATATTAACTTCGCGGCCGTCTCTCTCTCTCTGTCTCTCTCTCATCATCTCATGGGCTCGGCGGGCGGAAAAACAGAAGTCAAAAATGACCCACTTCCAATGATCCGATCGAACTGAAATTTGGCACACGGACCCGTCTTACCTAACAATGCATCGTATCAAAATTTCAGATCGATCGAACGTACCGTAATTAAATTAATGCATTTTTAGTTTATCCTTATATGAGGTATGTAATTTAAATTCACGATTTGTTATTGTTTTTTTGCCACGTGAAAGTTTGAGCATTGAGGCGACCCAACGAAACGACGGTGCGCTTTTGTTTACATTTTACGTGTCACTCTGAGCTCGGTCAAGCGAATCGGTGACCAGACTTTTCCCCTCTCCCCCCCACCCACCCCCCACCCCCTCCCCCCCTAGGGTTATGATGCAAAGTTGTGTTAAGACAGATTCAGTCTGTAAATGTTTGAAAATAATCAATACTGTTAGTTATGTCTCATATATAAGGGATTTATAGTCAAAAACTTTGTTTTTACGGGTTTGTTTTATTAAATCCCTTATATTAACTTCGCGGCCGTCTCTCTCTCTCTCTCTCTCTGTCTTGGGCTCGGCGGGCGGGCGGAAAAACAGAAGTCGAAAATGACCCACTTCCCATGATCCGATCGAACTGAAATTTGGCACACGGACCCGTCTGACCTAACAATGCATCGTATCAAAATTTCAGATCGATCAAACGTACCGTAATTAAATTAATGCATTTTTAGTTTATCTATATAAACTATATGTAGAGGTCACTATCGTTTACATTTTACGGGTCACTTGACTTCAGGCCAGCCACCGGTGTGAACACGTCTCGTGCTTAAACCAGGTGAAGCGGCGTGCTTTTGTTTACATTTGGCGTTTCACGGTGAACTTTCCCCAGCGATCGGTGACAAGACCTTTCCCCTCTCCCACCCCCACCCCACCCTTTTTGGGTTAAAAGCAAAGGGGAGTAAAGACAGATTCAGTCTGTAGATATTTGTAAATACTTTAAGTTCTGTCTCATATATAAGGGATTTATAGTCAAAAACTTTGTTTTTACGGGTTTGTTTTATTTAAAAATCCATAGACCCCGGTTTTCAGAATCTCGAGATTCCCTGTCAGAGCGGTAACCAGATTTTCACCATAACGTCAAATAAACAAAAACACACAAACGCACACACACACAACCACACGACTCGGTAAAGAGATGTTTGACCAGCAGGTAGAGAGCCGCACTCCATCCACTCAATCAATTCGACTAGTTGGCGCCAGGGGACATCTAGTTGACACGCTTCAATGAATCCATCACGCATGGAGTGTTACCTCACACATGGAGTGTTTTATCACGCATGGAGTGTTACATACCGTGTCGATGGCTGGCACCCTGTTGTGACTCTAGTGACTCGATCGCGTGGTCAAGTAGTTTTTAAATCTGGTTTTTAACGGCTGACAGACAGGACTTTGTGAGTGACGAACAGGACTTTGTGAGTGACGAACAGGACTTTGTGAGTGACGAACAGGACTTTGTGAGTGACGGATAGGACTTTGTGAGTGACGGAAGGACTTTGTGAGTGACGGATAGGACTTTGTGAGTGACGGAAGGACTTTATGAGTGACGGATAGGACTTATTGAGTGACGAACAGGACTTTGTGAATGACTGACTGGATTTTTGGGTGACGGAAAGACTGTGTGAGTGACGGACAGGACTTTGTGAGGGCTGTACAGCAGTGCTTCTCAAAGTGGTGGTCCGCGGACCGGTGCCGGTCCGTGGGTCATCCCATGCAGGTCCGCAGAAGTTAACAAGAAAGTAAATTTCACTACCAGTCAGTACAGGGAAAATAGTTCACCGGTCCCTGGTGCAATAAAACAATTCCTGCCGGTCCACCATACTAAAAATGTTTGAGAAGCACTGCTTGTACAGGACTTTGTGAATGACAAAATGACCCTAGCAGCCGATGTCGAGCCTGGATGCCATTAGGGCAAAAAGAAACCAGGTTATGAGATTGTTTATTTAATTCGTTTCATCCTCTGCGCACCAAAACGTTAGAAATGATCCGTCCACCAAACGCCATGTTGCAGTTCTCGCCACAGCCTTGCTACGAGACAATTAGCACGTGCTCCGCTCGGGAAGTCCTTCTCACAAACACATTGACGTCATAAATGGCTTCTGTCATCGAAAATCGACTTGGCTCTTCCGGTTTACTTTGTTCCGTTTCCGGTGTTGTGAGTAAGTCATTTCACAAAATTTCTAATCACCATTGTTTGCCGCGCTAGGGTAAAATCGGAGGTGTAAAAAAGGTTGGTCAGAGTATGACAGGTATTGATCACAGACAGGGAGATATTAACAATATACACCTGTCAGGGAGATATTAACAATATACACCTGTCAGGGAGATATTAACAATATACACCTGTCAGGGAGATATTAACAATACACCTGTAAGCAATTTGTTGCTTATAGTCAGAGACAATGTTACCTTAAAGATGCGCGGCCGAGCAGATATCTGACCAAAGCCGCGCAGCAGTTTAGAATTACCGAGCATCAAATTTTGTAAAATAGTGCACACAACAACGGTTACTTTGCAACTTTGCTCACGAGTTGTTTTTGTTTTACTTTGCACACGGACCAACGAAACTTAGATGTATCATTGGTGAGTGGATCGGGAGAACAAATGTAATAGAGATATTAAAACTGTAATTCATTCCAAAGCTAGGCGAACAGAGTGATGGGCGCAGTTGTAAATTTCACTCGACCATTGAACACAGGATTACACGATAAAATTTACGAGGGTTTGGGTGAAAAGTGTTATTTTGAAACTGACGTGACACAAACACCCCAAGCCCTGGTGTTCTACAAATTATGTAAGGTAACTTAAGTAATGATACTGCTAGATAGAACGGTGACCGTCTTCATTACTTTACAACAGGGTTTGGGGCGCTGGTCTGTGCTCCGTTTTAACCACACAAAAAAACCCACAATCTATGAGTTTAATCCATCCACACAGGTATACACTAAAACCGGTGGAGTTGTTTTGGGCACTTACACTGACCAATGTTTAAGTAATTCTCACATGGAGTCCAAACCTCCATCACTAGACGTCTTTGTCGCTACGTGCTCTGGGACCGTCCATAAATGACGCCATGCACCCATTGGTGACGATGTGTGACGAGGGGGTGGGGGTGTTAAAGAAATGTGACCTCACATCATGTGACCTCACATCAAAACGCGCAACTTTAAATAAAATTTCTTCTTAAATATATGATTTCTTACAATTTATTTAATGACGTTACAAGTGGATTTCCACATGTTGCGATATTAGAGCGAAGCCATCACTAAATGCATGCTTAAATAAGAAAAGAGTGATTTGAAAAATGCACTTTTCAAATAGAAAATGCGTCTCTAATGGGGGTGGGGGACTAAGTTTTTGTGACGACGTGTGACAGGGGGGGCAAGGGGGGGGTAACAAATCGACCAAAATCGCGTTACGTCATTTATGGACGATCCCCCTCCCCTGCGCAAATCATTCTATGCATGAAATCAATTTCCCCTTCCTATTAGTTATAGAAAACTTTCCTTCCTTTTTTTTTGCATTGTAATACTGATATTAATATCAATTATTGTAACGGTACAAGTTTATATTAGAATCATTTCTGCCTTCTTCGTGTTCTACTTTTTCGCTTACCTGAAAATTGACAATAAATATAAATTTATCGAAAAGTTCATCGTAAATTTACTTTCCCAATCTCTAAATAAAGAAGTTGACCTTTAGGGCAGACAGTGATCGAATTAGCATCTGAAGGCGATCAAATATAACAACATTTTTGATTGCATGTGTCTGTCACGTGATCCATTATAACAACATTTTTTATTGCATGTGTCTGTCACTTGATCCAATATAACATTTTTCATTGCATGTGTCTGTCACGTGATCCAATATAACAATACATTTGATTGCATGTGTCTGTCACGTGATCCAATATAACAACATATTTGATTGCATGTGTCTGTCACGTGATCCAATATAACAACACATTTTGATAGCATGTGTCTGTGACGTGATCCAATATAACAACATATTTGATAGCATGTGTCTGTCACTTGATGCAAGACTCTGACGTCACCAATAGTGTAGGGATCTCAGTCAGTGGTGTCCATGTCAAAGAAAACGTTAAACCTAAGGGTAGGGGGGGTATATAGTCAATACCTGAGGGATCAGAAAACCGTTTAAATGAAACATTGATTATAGGTTGTGTTTCCCTGGTACAACCGGGCATAGATTATTTGATGACCGCTGTACCGGGGGTGGGGGGGGGGACCGGGGGTGGGGGGAGTGCAACTCGGGACACTGAAATAATACAAACATTGTGTGGGGTCGAAATCAAACATTGTGTGGGGTAGAAATCAAACATTGTGTGGGGTAGAAATCAAACATTGTGTGGGGTAGAAATCAAACATTGTGTGGGGTATAAATCAAACATTGTGTGGGGTAGAAATCAAACATTGTGTGGGGTATAAATCAAACATTGTGTGGGGTAGAAATCAAACATTGTGTGGGGTAGAAACCAAACATTTTTTGGGGTAGAAATCAAACATTGTGTGGGGTAGAAATCAAACATTGTGTGGGGTAGAAACCAAACATTGTGTGGGGTAGAAATCAAACATTGTGTGGGGTAGAAACCAAACATTGTGTGGGGTAGAAATCAAACATTGTGTGAGGTAGAAATCAAACATTTTGTGGGGTAGAAAGAAAACATTTTGTGGGGTAGAAACCAAACATTGTGTGGGGTAGAAATCAAACATTGTGTGGGGTAGAAATCAAAACATTGTGTGGGGTAGAAACCAAACATTGTGTGGGGTAGAATTCAAACATTGTGTTGGGTAGAAATCAAACATTGTGTGGGGTAGAAATCAAACATTGTGTGGGGTAGAAATCAAACATTGTGTGGGGTAGAAATCAAACATTGTGTGGGGTAGAAATCAAACATTGTGTGGGGTAGAAATCAAACATTGTGTGGGGTAGAAATCAAACATTTTGTGGGGTAGAAACCAAACATTGTGTGGGGTAGAAACCAAACATTGTGTGGGGTAGAAACCAAACATTGTGTGGGGTAGAAACCAAACATTGTGTGGGGTAGAAATCAAACATTTTGTGGGGTAGAAATCAAACATTTTGTGGGGTAGTGTAACATTAAAGTGTCATTTAGCAGGTGTTCCAAAGTCACATTAAGGTGTCATTTAGCAGGTGTTGCAAAGTCACAGTAAGGTGTCCTTTAGCAGGCGGGGTAAAGTCACATTAAGGTGTCATTTAGCAGGTGGGGCAAAGTCACCTGAAGGTGTCATTTAGCAGGTGGGGCAAAGTCACCTGAAGGTGTCATTTAGCAGGAGTTGTTTGTTTATAATGGCTCAAAGTTAAACTATAAATGAAACAGTGAAGAAAAATGTGTTTTATGTTATTTTGAATGTTACTGTTGACAATGTGTTTTATGTTAGTTGAATGTTACTGTTGACAATGTGTTTTATGTTAGTTGAATGTTACTGTTGACAATGTGTTTTATGTTAGTTGAATGTTACTGTTGACAATGTGTTTTATGTTAGTTGAATGTTACTGTTGACAAATGTGTTTTATGTTAGTTGAATGTTACTGTTGACAATGTGTTTTATGTTAGTTGAATGTTACTGTTGACAATGTGTTTTATGTTAGTTGAATGTTACTGTTGACAATGTGTTTTATGTTAGTTGAATGTTACTGTTGACAATGTGTTTTATGTTAGTTGAATGTTACTGTTGACAATGTGTTTTATGTTAGTTGAATGTTACTGTTGACAACGTGTTTTATGTTAGTTGAATGTTACTGTTGACAATGTGTTTTATGTTAGTTGAATGTTACTGTTGACAATGTGTTTTATGTTAGTTGAATGTTACTGTTGACATTATGTTTTATGTTAGTTGAATGTTACTGTTGACAATGTGTTTTATGTTAGTTGAATGTTACTGTTGACAAAGTGTTTTATGTTAGTTGAATGTTACTGTTGACAATGTGTTTTATGTTAGTTGAATGTTACTGTTGACATTATGTTTTATGTTAGTTGAATGTTACTGTTGACAATGTGTTTTATGTTAGTTGAATGTTACTGTTGACAAAGTGTTTTATGTTAGTTGAATATTACTGTTGACAATGTGTTTTATGTTAGTTGAATATTACTGTTGACAATGTGTTTTATGTTAGTTGAATGTTACTTTTGACAATGTGTTTTTAGTTAGTTGAATATTACTGTTGACAATGTGTTTTATGTTAGTTGAATATTACTGTTGACAAAGTGTTTTATGTTAGTTGAATGTTACTGTTGACAATGTGTTTTATGTTAGTTGAATGTTACTGTTGACAATGTGTTTTATGTTAGTTGAATGTTACTGTTGACAAAGTGTTTTATGTTAGTTGAATATTACTGTTGACAATGTGTTTTATGTTAGTTGAATGTTACTGTTGACAATGTGTTTTATGTTAGTTGAATGTTACTTTTGACAATGTGTTTTTAGTTAGTTGAATATTACTGTTGACAATGTGTTTTATGTTAGTTGAATGTTACTGTTGACAATGTGTTTTATGTTAGTTGAATGTTACTTTTGACAATGTGTTTTTAGTTAGTTGAATGTTACTGTTGACAATGTGTTTTATGTTAGTTGAATGTTACTGTTGACAATGTGTTTTATGTTAGTTGAATGTTACTGTTGACAATGTGTTTTATGTTAGTGGAATGTTACTGTTGACAATGTGTTTTATGTTAGTTGAATGTTACTGTTGACAATGTGTTTTATGTTAGTTGAATGTTACTGTTGACAATGTGTTTTATGTTAGTTGAATGTTACTGTTGACAATGTGTTTTATGTTAGTTGAATGTTACTGTTGACAATGTGTTTTATGTTAGTTGAATGTTACTGTTGACAATGTGTTTTATGTTAGTTGAATGTTACTGTTGACAAAGTGTTTTATGTTAGTTGAATGTTACTGTTGACAATGTGTTTTATGTTAGTTGAATGTTACTGTTGACAATGTGTTTTATGTTAGTTGAATGTTACTGTTGACAATGTGTTTTATGTTAGTTGAATGTTACTGTTGACAATGTGTTTTATGTTAGTTGAATGTTACTGTTGACAATGTGTTTTATGTTAGTTGAATGTTACTGTTGACAATGTGTTTTATGTTAGTTGAATGTTACTGTTGACAATGTGTTTTATGTTAGTTGAATGTTACTGTTGACAATGTGTTTTATGTTAGTTGAATGTTACTGTTGACAATGTGTTTTATGTTAGTTGAATGTTACTGTTGACAATGTGTTTTATGTTAGTTGAATGTTACTGTTGACAATGTGTTTTATGTTAGTTGAATGTTACTGTTGACAATGTGTTTTATGTTAGTTGAATGTTACTGTTGACAATGTGTTTTATGTTAGTTGAATGTTACTGTTGACAATGTGTTTTATGTTAGTTGAATGTTACTGTTGACAATGTGTTTTATGTTAGTTGAATGTTACTGTTGACAATGTGTTTTATGTTAGTTGAATGTTACTGTTGACAATGTGTTTTATGTTAGTTGAATGTTACTGTTGACAATGTGTTTTATGTTAGTTGAATGTTACTGTTGACAAGTGTTTTATGTTAGTTGAATGTTACTGTTGACAATGTGTTTTATGTTAGTTGAATGTTACTGTTGACAATGTGTTTTATGTTAGTTGAATGTTACTGTTGACAATGTGTTTTATGTTAGTTGAATGTTACTGTTGACAATGTGTTTTATGTTAGTTGAATGTTACTGTTGACAATGTGTTTTATGTTAGTTGAATGTTACTGTTGACAATGTGTTTTATGTTAGTTGAATGTTACTGTTGACAATGTGTTTTATGTTAGTTGAATGTTACTGTTGACAAAGTGTTTTATGTTAGTTGAATGTTACTGTTGACAATGTGTTTTATGTTAGTTGAATGTTACTGTTGACAATGTGTTTTATGTTAGTTGAATGTAACTGTTGACAATGTGTTTTATGTTAGTTGAATGTTACTGTTGACAATGTGTTTTATGTTAGTTGAATGTTACTGTTGACAATGTGTTTTATGTTAGTTGAATGTTACTGTTGACAATGTGTTTTATGTTAGTTGAATGTTACTGTTGACAATGTGTTTTATGTTAGTTGAATGTTACTGTTGACAATGTGTTTTATGTTAGTTGAATGTAACTGTTGACAATGTGTTTTATGTTAGTTGAATGTTACTGTTGACAATGTGTTTTATGTTAGTTAAATGTTACTGTTGACAATGTGTTTTATGTTAGTTGAATGTTACTGTTGACAATGTGTTTTATGTTAGTTGAATGTTACTGTTGACAATGTGTTTTATGTTAGTTGAATGTAACTGTTGACAATGTGTTTTATGTTAGTTGAATGTTACTGTTGACAATGTGTTTTATGTTAGTTGAATGTTACTGTTGACAATGTGTTTTATGTTAGTTGAATGTTACTGTTGACAATGTGTTTTATGTTAGTTGAATGTTACTGTTGACAATGTGTTTTATGTTAGTTGAATGTTACTGTTGACAATGTGTTTTATGTTAGTTGAATGTTACTGTTGACAATGTGTTTTATGTTAGTTGAATGTTACTGTTGACAATGTGTTTTATGTTAGTTGAATGTTACTGTTGACAATGTGTTTTATGTTAGTTGAATGTTACTGTTGACAATGTGTTTTATGTTAGTTGAATGTTACTGTTGACAATGTGTTTTATGTTAGTTGAATGTTACTGTTGACAATGTGTTTTATGTTAGTTGAATGTTACTGTTATTTTGATAGGTTGCTCAATAGTTTTGTTTTGTTTCCTGTACTGGAGGTGGTACTTCCCTGATGTTAAGTTTGGACAAGTAGCCCCAGGTCAGGGGTCCGTCTCAGAACGAGGCGTGATCAAGTACATTCAGATGTGGACGGACCCGGCCAGGACCATCCGGTCAAGATGCACTCAACGCACTGGACGTGACTCTGAAGGGGGGGATTGAGGTGGCTGGGGCAGCCTGGGGTGGAAATGTTGCTGTGTTTATCCATGAGTGCATGAGTACCAGGCTGAGTTGGTACCGGGCTGTCTGAGTGGTTACTTGGCTGTCTGAGTGGTTACTTGGCTGTCTGAATGGTTACTTGGCTGTCTGAGTGGTTACCTGGTTTTCTGAGTGGTTACTTGGCTGTCTGAGTGGTTACTTGGTTGTCTGAGTGGTTACTTGGCTGTCTGAGTGGTTACTTCGCTGTCTGAGTGGTTACTTGGCTGTCTGAGTGGTTACTTGGCTGTCTGAGTGGTTACTTGGCTGTCTGAGTGGTTACTTGGCTAAGTGGTTATCTCAATTGTCGTTTGGATATCATCTGTATGGTAGCCTGACTCACGTAGTGGTGTTGTAGCGAGTAGCAACAAATTATCCACGCCTTCATTCCTGATATTGTAGCTCATTTGTATTATCTGGCAAAATTCCATATGATACCAGATGACATAAAATATAACCGTATAAAAAGTTCATTTGTGTCATTTACAAATCTGAACATTTTTATGACTATTGCATTACTCTTACTTGGACTACCAATGTTTCTTTGTTCACATGTCACCCATGTTTCTTTGTTCACATGTCACCCATGTTTCTTTGTTCACATCCCACCCATGTTTCTTTGTTCACATGTCACCCATGTTTCTTTGTTCACATATCCCCCATGTTTCTTTGTTCACATCTCACCCATGTTTCTTTGTTCACATCCCACCCATGTTTCTTTGTTCACATCTCACCCATGTTTCTTTGTTCACATCCCACCCATGTTTCTTTGTTCACATCCCACCCGTGTTTCTTTGTTCACATCCCACCCGTGTTTCTTTGTTCACATCCCACCCGTGTTTCTTTGTTCACATCCCACCCGTGTTTCTTTGTTCACATCTCACCCGTGTTTCTTTGTTCACATCTCATCCATGTTTCTTTGTTCACATCTCACCCGTGTTTCTTTGTTCACATCTCACCCGTGTTTCTTTGTTCACATCTCACCCGTGTTTCTTTGTTCACATTTCACCCATGTTTCTTTGTTCACATCTCATCCATGTTTCTTTGTTCCCATGTCACCCATGTTTCTTTGTTCACATCCCACCCATGTTTCTTTGTTCACATCCCACCCATGTTTCTTTGTTCATATCTCACCCATGTTTCTTTGTTCACATCTCACCCATGTTTCTTTGTTCACATCTCACCCGTGTTTCTTTGTTCACATCCCACCCGTGTTTCTTTGTTCACATCCCACCCGTGTTTCTTTGTTCACATCCCACCCGTGTTTCTTTGTTCACATCCCACCCGTGTTTCTTTGTTCACATCCCACCCATGTTTCTTTGTTCACATCTCACCCGTGTTTCTTTGTTCACATCCCACCCGTGTTTCTTTGTTCACATCCCACCCATGTTTCTTTGTTCACATCTCACCCATGTTTATTTGTTCACATCTCACCAATGTTTCTTTGTTCACATCTCACCCATGTTTCTTTGTTCACATCTCACCCATGTTTCTTTGTTCATATCTCACCCATGTTTCTTTGTTCACATCTCACCCATGTTTCTTTGTTCACATCTCACCCATGTTTCTTTGTTCACATCCCACCCATGTTTCTTTGTTCACATCTCACCCATGAGGTCTAGCTTTGATGACAGTTATTGTGATAAGGGGTCTTGGAGCTACTGCTCTGACCAAGAATACCAATGTTGATTTGTTAAGATATCACCAATGTTGTTTTGTTAAGATATCGCCAATGTTGTTTTGTTAAGATATCACCAATGTTGTAATGTTAAGATATCACCAATGTTGTTATGTTAAGATATCACCAATGTTGTAATGTTAAGATATCACCAATGTTGTAATGTTAAGATATCACCAATGTTGTTATGTTAAGATATCACCAATGTTGTTATGTTAAGATATCACCAATGTTGTAATGTTAAGATATCACCAATGTTGTAATGTTAAGATATCACCAATGTTGTTATGTTAAGATATCACCAATGTTGTAATGTTAAGATATCACCAATGTTGTTATGTTAAGATATCACCAATGTTGTAATGTTAAGGTATCACCAATGTTGTAATGTTAAGATATCACCAATGTTGTTTTGTTAAGATATCACCAATGTTGTAATGTTAAGATATCACCAAAGGTGTAATGTTAAGATATCACCAATGTTGTAATGTTAAGGTATCACCAATGTTGTTTTGTTAAGATATCACCAATGTTGTTATGTTAAGATATCACCAATGTTGTTATGTTAAGATATCACCAATGTTGTAATGTTAAGATATTACCAATGTTGTAATGTTAAGATATCACCAATGTTGTAATGTTAAGATATCACCAAAGGTGTAATGTTAAGATATCACCAATGTTGTAATGTTAAGGTATCACCAATGTTGTTTTGTTAAGATATCACCAATGTTGTTTATGTTAAGATATCACCAATGTTGTTTTGTTAAGATATCACCAATGTTGTTTTGTTAAGATATCACCAAAGTTGTTATGTTAAGATATCACCAATGTTGTTTATGTTAAGATATCACCAATGTTGTAATGTTAAGATATCACCAATGTTGTTTTGTTAAGATATCACCAATGTTGTTTTGTTAAGATATCACCAATGTTGTTTATGTTAAGATATCACCAATGTTGTTTTGTTAAGATATCACCAATGTTGTTTTGTTAAGATATCACCAATGTTGTTTATGTTAAGATATCACCAATGTTGTTTATGTTAAGATATCACCAATGTTGTTTTGTTAAGATATCACCAATGTTGTAATGTTAAGATATCACCAAAGTTGTAATGTTAAGATATCTCCAATGTTGTAATGTTAAGATATCACCAAAGTTGTAATGTTAAGATATCACCAATGTTGTAATGTTAAGATATCACCAATGTTGTTTTGTTAAGATATCACCAATGTTGTAATGTTAAGATATCACCAAAGTTGTAATGTTAAGATATCACCAATGTTGTAATGTTAAGATATCACCAATGTTGTTTTGTTAAGATATCACCAATGTTGTAATGTTAAGATATCACCAAAGTTGTAATGTTAAGATATCACCAATGTTGTAATGTTAAGATATCACCAATGTTGTAATGTTAAGATATCACCAATGTTGTAATGTTAATGTATCACCAATATTGTAATGTTAAGGTATCACCAATGTTGTTTTGTTAAGATATCACCAATGTTGTAATGTTAAGATATCACCAATGTTGTTTTGTTAAGATATCACCAATGTTGTAATGTTAAGATATCACCAAAGGTGTAATGTTAAGATATCACCAATGTTGTAATGTTAAGGTATCACCAATGTTGTAATGTTAAGATATCACCAATGTTGTAATGTTAAGATATCACAAATGTTGTTTTGTTAAGATATCACCAATGTTGTAATGTTAAGATATCACAAATGTTGTTTTGTTAAGATATCACCAATGTTGTAATGTTAAGATATCACAAATGTTGTTTTGTTAAGATATCACCAATGTTGTAATGTTAAGATATCACCAATGTTGTTATGTTAAGATATCACCAATGTTGTTTATGTTAAGATATCACCAATGTTGTATAATGAGCGGTGTTCATAGAACATGTAGAACTCAGCGATAGACACGTCAAATTACAGCAATGATCAAGTACCGTAATAGCAGTGTGTTTTTCCTGGCAGTGGTTACTAATGTCAGAACCCTAGGATGTTGTGGAAGTTTGATGGTATCTGTTACTAATGTCAGAACCCTAGGATGTTGTGGAAGTTTGCTGGTATCTGTTACTAATGTCAGAACCCTAGGATGTTGTGGAAGTTTGCTGGTATCTGTTACTAATGTCAGAACCCTAGGAGGTTGTGGAAGTTTGCTGGTATCTGTTACTAATGTCAGAACCCTAGGATGTTGTGGAAGTTTGCTGGTATCTGTTACTAATGTTAGAACCCTAGGAGGTTTATGGAAGTTTGCTGGTAGCTGTTACAAATGTCAGAACCCTAGGATGTTGTGGAAGTTTGCTGGTAGCTGTTACAAATGTTAGAACCCTAGGATGTTGTGGAAGTTTGCTGGCAGCGGTTACAAATGTCAGAACCCTAGGATGTTGTGGAAGTTTGCTGGCAGCAGTTACTAATCTCAGAACCCTAGTATGTTGTGGAAGTTTGCTGGCAGCAGTTACTAATGTAAGAACCCTAGGATGTTGTGGAAGTTTGCTGACAGCGGTTACAATGTCAGAACCCTAGGATGTTGTGGAAGTTTGTTTCACAGACCCTCAGAGAAGCGATCGCCAGACAGCCAATGCGCCAGACAGCCAAAGCGCCAGACAGCCAATGCGCCAGACAGCCAAAGCGCCAGACAGCCAAAGCGCCAGACAGCCAATGCACCAGATAGCCAATGCACCAGACAGCCAATGCGCCAGACAGCCAAAGCGCCAGACAGCCAATGCGCCAGACAGGCAATGCGCCAGACAACCAATGCACCAGACAGCCAATGCACCAGACAACCAATGCACCAGACAGCCAATGCGCCAGACAGCCAAAGCGCCAGACAGCCAATGCACCAGACAACCAATGCACCAGACAGCCAATGCGCCAGACAGCCAAAGCGCCAGACAGCCAATGCGCCAGACAGCCAATGCGCCAGACAGCCAATGCACCAGACAGCCAATGCGCCAGACAGCCAAAGCGCCAGACAGCCAAAGCGCCAGACAGCCAATGCGCCAGACAGCCAATGCGCCAGACAGACAATGCGCCAGACAACCAATGCACCAGACAGCCAATGCGCCAGACAGCCAATGCGCCAGACAGCCAATGCGCCAGACAGCCAATGCGCAGGTCGAGTCAAGAGAGGAACTCTGGGTAATTCTATTGGGCACATTGACTAACCATAACAACGTGGTGAGCTAAAAATAGCCTCGTAATGTGATGAAGAGATTCTGGTACTCTCGAAACTGGAAGTTGACACCTAGACACTTGTCTCGCCGCGAGTCGGAATGTCATTAAAGGTAGCTGGTGTAGCGCCCCCGGGGATGGTGGGGGGGGGGCTGTGCGGAGGTACTTCATTAATTTTATTTCAACGGTTCTCAAATGTTTAAACACACCACTACAGCGTCTTTGGGGAGGTTGTCTCTGAAACTGAATATTTAAAACTAAAATGTTAAATCATCTTATCTTATCTTATCTGTTACAGACGCTCCTTCTATACGGAAGATTATTGCGTCCTACGCTTATCTTGGTTTCTGTTTAGTCATGCATTTTTATTAGAGATTTAAATGTTGATAAAGTGTTGGTTTATCACCTGACATTATGTCTGTAGGTGAGACAGTTTGTCGTACAGAAAAGTTAAAATGGTAAACTTAAAATGTCTCGCCGCTCAAAAACAAACTCCCACTAATTTCCAACAAGACCTTCCTCTATATTAACATGGCATTGATTTGAAAAGTCTGGTTATTAAAGATTTACAATGTATTTTATGAAAGTTTGAATGGGCAAATTGACTCAATAAGTAAATAAGACAACACTATTTTAATTTACAGGGCCAAGAATACAGTAACATACAGTACATTTACTTTACCTGACACGAATACAGTAACATATGTTCCTTAAGACAGTGGTCCACAACCTTTTTATCGCCGCCGACGGGTCAAAGTTTAATCATTTTACCGCGGCCCACTGTCGAGGAGGGGGTGGGTGGGGATCGCTGTCACTGCATAAACCCCGCTTTAAGATAAGATGTCGGAAATTATTTAATTGCTATGGTGGCAATCTCGGGATATTCCGCCGTGACTTTAATCCAGAATACTGAAACTGAAAAGAGTTGTTTTCTCGAACGTAAGGCCACCGTCATTTGCTATCTCGAGGAGTTGAACTTCTTCTTGCACAGACATGCAAGACTCGCCTGGTCTGATGACAAACGTGTCAAGGATCCGTTCCATACCAGTTCGTGGGTCTTCTGTTGTTGGGTAGTAGCGTTCAAACTCTTTTAAATGCAAAGACAGGTGATCGTCCACCAACCGGGAGAAGGAATACTCGGGCTCAGTCTCGATTCAGTCTCGCCTCAGTCTCACTAGAATGCCCGATAATGTTTGAAGCATATCCAAAATGCATCTGCTCACGCACAGTCCACCCCCCTCCCCCACACACACACAACTCAAAGTTTGGCTGTAAACACAGCTACTATTTCGGCCAACTTGAAAACACCTGTCATTTTCCTTGAAGAAGCAGATTGAGTTCATTGAGCTGGCTGAAAATGTCACACAGGTAAGCAAGTTTTGCGACCCAACCCGTGTCACTGAAATGTGCTGCCAGCGGTGACATCTTTTTTTATAGAAATCTTTGAAATTGCTCTCGTAATTCAAATACTCTGTTAGCGATTTTCCTCTGGATAACCATCTTATATCTGAGTAAAACAATAAAGCATCCGTGCGCTGCGGCATTCTCCTCACGAAGCTGCTCAAACAAGCGTTAGTTAAGGGCGTGTACTTTGATATCGTTAATAACTTTAACTACATCCATCAATACACTTTTTAATTTTGGAGACATTTTTTGGCTTGCCATTTCCCTGTGAGTGATACAATGTGTAGATTCATTCTCAGGTCCAAAAGCGATTACGACAAAAGAGCGCCGAAATAAGAGAGCTGATAAGAGACACCCAGTTCTACCAACAGAGAACCCCAGATCCCATCATAAAAAACAACACCGCGGTTAAAAAGGCCATCGATGAGTTGATAACAGAATGCGCTCTACCTCAAACACACTCGGGCGGATCTTATCTTATCTTATCTATACAGACGCTCCTTCTATGCAGAAGATAGTTGCGTCCACAGACCATGACAGATGATCTGTTGGCAAGTGATGCAGCATTCACAGGCCACGGCTTTGTGGGTTCCACGCATTACCCAGCCGCCTAACACTACACAAGTGTTAGGTACCCATTCGGAGCGGGGTGACTCAGGGACGCCCTAGGCCCCGGGAACAAACCCTTGCCTTCACACGGATTCGAACCCGTGACCATCGGTATGAGTATGGGACTCTTACACCACACGGGATCAACGTTGTGTTTGCACTGACAACCTGATTGATTGGCCACACCCACCCTATCCTTTCCTATATAAGCTCTTACTTTTCTCTCCTTACTTTATCTCCTCTACTGGACTACTTGGATTTCACCGCAGCTAAGTGTTTATATTATTTCGTTATTTTCGTTTCATTTGTTTACTATTTGTCCGTTGAGGAAGACTCTTTGCCGAAACGTTCGCTGTTGTGTTACGTCCTGTCAGGCCTACTAATACAATTTTTTAAATATTATACATTTACCTATTTAAAAGCCTAATTGCAGTCTCATCCCCATTACTTTCGACAAGAGAGCGCAACAATTGATTGTATGACGTTGTTCCGATCTGCGCTGATGTGTCATTGATGTTCTTTTGACGGGGTGTCGCCAAAACGGGTTGCAAGCTTTTACCTCGGGTATGGGAAGACGCACAATCCTGAGAGATTAACAGCACTGTCAATTAAATGTAGATAATACAATGTTCCTTTGGCGGCCCGGTACCATTTGTTCCACGGTCCGGTACCGGTCCGCGGCCCGGGGGTTGGGGACCACTGCCTTATGATAGTTCGCATTACCAGACCAACCCTATAAAAAATGTGCGATACATATCCTGTACATATTGCAACACCACTCACACTCCATTTTTACACTTACTCCCACTCCACTGCTTTTCCCACTCCTCTTTGCCCCCCTCCCTACACAATTTCCCCTTACCAACTTTAATAATTAACCTTTTACATCCTCATCTTATGACGTAACACAATGTAGAAAAAAAACGCGCAACTCTGTTGGGATTTTCCCCCCCGCGGCCCTCATTAAAGCTCGCCAAGTTGTCAATAGGAAGTCAATATGCCCCGCAGCAGACGTGAAACTCGTGTGGACGCCGTGTTCAAGATTTCATCAAACACCTTCCAAAAGGCAATCAATGTGGTTGAAAAAATGCCTTTGTCTGGCTATTAATGGATCTTTTTATTGATAGCTTTAAGCTAGGAACAACGGCGATTAATCGCGTGGGATAGACTGTTGACTTGCTCATTAACTGTTGATAAACCAGTTCAAAGTCTACGGAAGGGGAGCTCGAAAGGGGCGTCACGCCCCAGTGGCTAGCCGGGTTGTTGTTGTTTGGCTTTTAAATCCCTTATATTAACTTTGAAATTCTTGTCTCTCTGTCGTCATCTCTCTCTCTCTCTCTCTCTCTCTCTCTCTCTCTCTCTCTCTCTCTCTCTCTCTCTCTCTCTCTCTCTCTCTCTCTCTCTCTTTCTCTCTCTCTCTGTCTATCTCACTCTCTCTCTCTCTGTCTGTCTGTCGTTCGCGGGCGGGCGGAAAAACAAAAGCCAAATAAAACAACCCCGTAAATACAAAGTTTTGGACTATAAATCCCTTATATATGAGACATAATTAAAAGTATTGATTATTTTCAAACGCGACAAACATTTACGGACTTAATCTGCCTTAACTCTCATTTGCTGTATAACCGGGGGAGGGGGGAGAGGGGAAAGGTCTGGTCAACGATCGCTGGACCGAGCTCAGCGTGACACGTAAAATGTAAACAAAAGCACGCCGGTACATCGATGGGTGGTGTCAACGCGTTAACTGAACTGGCACGTGGAAGAAAAACAATAACAAACTGTGAATTTGAATTACTTACGTTATATAGAGATAAACTAAAAATGCATTAATTTAATTACGGTACGTTCGATCGATCCTAAATTTTGAAACGATGCCTTGTTAGGTGACACGAGTCTATGTGCCAAATTTCAGCTCGATGGCATCATGGGAAATGGTTCATTTTTTACTTTTGTTTTTCCGCCCGCCCGACGACGAACGACAGAGAGAGACGGTGGTGAAGTTGATATATGGGATTTAATAACTCACGTTTGCTTTAAACCCGAAAGGTCTTGTCACCGATCGCTGGGACGAGCGCAGCGTGACACGCAAAATGTAAACAAAAGCACGCCGGTACACCTGGTTAAAGCACGAGATGTGTTCACCTCTGGCTGGCGTGAAATCAAGTGACCCGTAAAATGTAAACGATAGCGACCGGTGCAAAGAGTTTATATAGATAAACTAAAAATGCATTAATTTAACTACGGTACGTTCGATCGATCTGACATTTTGACACGATGCATTGTTGGGTGAGACGGGTCCGTGTGCCAAATTTCAGCTCGATCGCATCACGGGAAACCGGTCATTTTTGACGTTTCTTTTTCCGCCCAACCGATTTAAGAAGAGAGAGAGAGAGATGACGACAGACAAGATTTCGAAGTTAATATAAGGGATTTAAAAATGACCCACTTCCCGTGATGCCATCGAGCTGAAATTTTGTTCCATTTATGCTGCGCGTCCGCGCAGATATCTTGCTGACGCTGGTCAGCAGCTTAGAGTTACAGCGCAGCACATTTTGAAAAGCTTACCATAATATCTGTGTTTGTGGTGGAAAATTGTTCACAAAAAAAATGGATGCAGTGCAACTTTCCACAAAAGTTTGTCATTTTGCTTACTGACCAAAGAACCTTTGAGGGAACATTGGTTTCAGGCCCAGCAGCTCAACAAGTTCACGCCCCTGGATCTGCACCCCTCCCCCTTCCTTCAATCCTCACCCTCATCCGACAACGATTGAATATATCCTCATAATTGCAGTGGATTAGGATCGAATATCTGAGAGTCTATCCAACTCCACCCTCCCCCCCAACCCCGCCCCTCCACCCCCCGCCCTACCATTTTCAAATGTTGTATCACGTGACCGTGCTCATATCTCTGCGATCAATAATTTTGTCTACAGTCCAGATCGAGGGTTCCCACGTCCTGCCATTCAGGGTTCTTAAACTGGGACCCCGCGTAGGTTCTTGGGTCAGTTTGCTGATTATAGAAATATTAAGTACTGCAACTCTGCTTATAAAAACATCTTTTTTTCTTTCTTTCTTTTTATTTTTGGGTTTATATATAAATATTTAGTGAATGGTCACTCCCCAGAACGTATTGGGAACCACTGATCAAGCATGTAAGTAAGGGAAAGTTATTGGTGGGACTTCAGTCCCCCTACTCAGAAACACAGTGGACCTCAACTCGTCATGCTAGGCCTCCAGTAATTTTGACCAGTATGGTGTGAACATGTGTAGCCATGTCAATCTTCGAGGGTATGGGTCTTGTTAGCATACACGATACTGTTCTAGGTATTTAAGTATGTTGTCGAATTCGGTTACCAATTTCAAAATGTTCGGTTAGAAGATTTGGTGTCCTAAGAGTTAATAGGAAGGCTGCACACGTCTGGTAAGGGTAGTGGTTACATCGATATCTTAGTTACGGCTTGTCGGTAACATCAAGATGTTAGTTACGGCTTGTCAGTAACATCAAGATGTTAGTTACGACTGGTGGGTGACATCAAGATGTTAGTTTCGGCTTGTGGGTAACATCAAGATGTTAGTTACGGGAGGTGGGTAACATCAAGATGTTAGTTATGGCTGGTCGGTAACATCAAGATGTTAGTTACGGCTATGGGTAACATCAAGATGTTAGTTACGGCTTGTGGGTAACATCAAGATGTTAGTTACGGGAGGTGGGTAACATCAAGATGTTAGTTATGGCTGGTCGGTAACATCAAGATGTTAGTTATGGCTGGTCGGTAACATCAAGATGTTAGTTACGGCTTGTGGGTAACATCAAGATGTTAGTTACGGCTTGTGGGTAACATCAAGATGTTAGTTACGGCTTGTGGGTAACATCAAGCATTTAGTTACGGCTTGTCGGTAACATCAAGCATTTAGTTACGGCTTGTCGGTAACATCAAGATGTTAGTTACGGCTATGGGTAACATCAAGATGTTAGTTACGGCTTGTGGGTGACATCAAGATGTTAGTTACGGCTATGGGTGACATCAAGATGTTAGTTACGGCTATGGGTAACATCAAGATGTTAGTTACGGCTTGTGGGTGACATCAAGATGTTAGTTACGGCTTGTGGGTGACATCAAGATGTTAGTTACGGCTTGTGGGTGACATCAAGATGTTAGTTACGGCTATGGGTAACATCAAGATGTTAGTTACGGCTTGTGGGTGACATCAAGATGTTAGTTACGGCTTGTGGGTGACATCAAGATGTTAGTTACGGCTATGGGTGACATCAAGATGTTAGTTACGGCTATGGGTAACATCAAGATGTTAGTTACGGCTTGTGGGTGACATCAAGATGTTAGTTACGGCTATGGGTGACATCAAGATGTTAGTTACGGCTATGGGTAACATCAAGCATTTAGTTACGACTGGTGGGTGACATCAAGATGTTAGTTACGGGAGGTGAGTAACATCAAGATGTTAGTTATGGCTTGTCGGTAACATCAAGATGTTAGTTATGGCTGGTCGGTAACATCAAGATGTTAGTTACGGCTATGGGTAACATCTAGATGTTAGTTACGGGAGGTGGGTAACATCAAGATGTTAGTTATGTCTGGTCGGTAACATCAAGATGTTAGTTACGGCTATGGGTAACATCAAGATGTTAGTTACGGCTTGTCGGTAACATCAAGTTGTTAGTTACGGCTTGTCGGTAACATCAAGATGTTAGTTACGGTTTGTCGGTAACATCAAGATGTTAGTTACGCCTGGTCGGTAACATCAAGATGTTAGTTACGGCTTGTGGATAACATCAAGATGTTAGTTACGCCTGATCGGTAACATCAAGATGTTAGTTACGGGAGGTGGGTGACATCAAGATGTTAGTTACGGGAGGTGGGTGACATCAACATGTATCCCATAGAAGATGTTTTAATGGTATGTTGTAACAGCCAGGAACTGGTTTTGTCTTATGTCAACTCAGCGCCATCGAGATGTGACGTCATCCCGTGTTAATGAAGATCAACTGGTGACCTTTCAGGGAGACCTTCGTCACGTCATCTTCAAGTAACTATTCTGACAAGCGGTTCTCAAATTCAACATCTAAAAAGAGATGTCCAAAAAAACAAAACAACTCAAAGTTAAACAGAAGTGTCCTTTGTCTCAACAGCCACTCCACGGGTTCCGGAAGTGGGGGTGTTCTTTCCATCACAATTTGAGAGCCGCTGTGGGATACGGGCCAGTAGAACGACATATTTATGTCACGGGTACACGCGAGATCTAGCTTTCCACCGATGCTCCCCCCCATCAACCCCACACCAAATCCCCACACGGAACCACACACAAACTGAGATCAATGCGACCCCCCCCCCACTCACCGCCAACTGATAAACTCTGGCTGTACATCTAGATGGTAATACCGTGTATCCCGGGTGCAATGAGGCGATGGTGGTCAAATGGCGTTATACGTTGTTGAGTCACTGGCTTGGTAGAGACAGTCATAACTTCTGTACATAGTGTCGGTGTTGGGTGCAGATGGTGGTCAAATGGCGTTATATTGTTTGTCACTGTTAGAAGGGGTCAGATCAATATTTCTATCAGATGTGTGTGTGTGTGTGGGGTGGAGGTAGGGGTGTCATCGACAAATGTTTGGTCCTATATACAAATGTTTGGTCCTGTATACAAATGTTTGGTCCTATATACAAATGTTTGGTCCTGTATACAAATGTTTGGTCCTATATACAAATGTTTGGTCCTATAAACAAATGTGTGGTCCTATATACAAATGTTTGGTCCTGTATACAAATGTTTGGTCCTATATACAAATGTTTGGTCCTATAAACAAATGTTTGGTCCTATATACAAATGTTTGGTCCTATATACAAATGTTTGGTCCTATATACAAATGTTTGGTCCTATAAACAAATGTGTGGTCCTATATACAAATGTTTGGTCCTATATACAAATGTTTGGTCCTATAAACAAATGTTTGGTCCTATAAACAAATGTTTGGTCCTATATACAAATGTTTGGTCCTATATACAAATGTTTGGTCCTATATACAAATGTTTGGTCCTATATACAAATGTTTGGTCCTGTATACAAATGTTTGGTCCTATATACAAATGTTTGGTCCTATATACAAATGTTTGGTCCTATAAACAAATGTTTGGTCCTATATACAAATGTTTGGTCCTATATACAAATGTTTGGTCCTGTATACAAATGTTTGGTCCTATATACAAATGTTTGGTCCTGTATACAAATGTTTGGTCCTATATACAAATGTTTGGTCCTATATACAAATGTTTGGTCCTATATACAAATGTTTGGTCCTATATACAAATGTTTGGTCCTATATACAAATGTGTGGTCCTATATACAAATGTTTGGTCCTATATACAAATGTGTGGTCCTATATACAAATGTGTGGTCCTATATACAAATGTTTGGTCCTATATACAAATGTTTGGTCCTATATACAAATGTGTGGTCCTATATACAAATGTTTGGTCCTATATACAAATGTTTGGTCCTATATACAAATGTGTGGTCCTATATACAAATGTGTGGTCCTATATACAAATGTTTGGTCCTATATACAAATGTGTGGTCCTATATACAAATGTTTGGTCCTATAAACAAATGTTTGGTCCTATATACAAATGTTTGGTCCTATATACAAATGTTTGGTCCTATATACAAATGTTTGGTCCTATATACAAATGTTTGGTCCTATAAACAAATGTTTGGTCCTATATACAAATGTTTGGTCCTATATACAAATGTTTGGTCCTATATACAAATGTTTGGTCCTATATACAAATGTTTGGTCCTATAAACAAATGTTTGGTCCTATAAACAAATGTTTGGTCCTATAAACAAATGTTTGGTCCTATAAACAAATGTTTGGTCCTATAAACAAATGTTTGGTCCTATATACAAATGTTTTGGTCCTATATACAAATGTTTGGTCCTATAAACAAATGTTTGGTCCTATAAACAATTGTTTGGTCCTATAAACAAATGTTTGGTCCCTATAAACAAATGTTTGGTCTCATCGACAAATGTTTGGTCCTATATAGAAATTTTTGGTCCTTATAGAAATGTTTGGTCCTATACACAAATGTTTGGTCCCATCTACAAATGTTTGATCCTGTCTGCAAAAATTTTAAAAGATACATTACAATAATTACATAGTCCCCCTTTAGTACTAGCCTTAAACAGATTTTGGAAGATACAATACATAGTCCCCCTTTAGTACTAGCCTTAAACAGATTTTGGAAGATACAATACATAGTCCCCCTTTAGTACTAGCCTTAAACAGATTATGGAAGATACAATACATAGTCCCCCTTTAGTACTAGCCTTAAACAGATTTTGGAAGATACAATACATAGTCCCCCCTTTTAGTACTAGCCTTAAACAGATTATGGAAGATACAATACATAGTCCCCCTTTAGTACTAGCCTTAAACAGATTATGGAAGATACAATACATAGTCCCCCTTTAGTACTAGCCTTAAACAGATTTTGGAAGATACAATACATAGTCCCCCTTTAGTACTAGCCTTAAACAGATTATGGAAGATACAATACATAGTCCCCCCTTTAGTACTAGCCTTAAACAGATTTTGGAAGATACAATACATAGTCCCCCTTTAGTACTAGCCTTAAACAGATTATGGAAGATACAATACATAGTCCCCCCTTTAGTACTAGCCTTAAACAGATAATGGAAGATACAATACATAGTCCCCCTTTAGTACTAGCCTTAAACAGATTTTGGAAGATACAATACATAGTCCCTTTTTAGTACTAGCCTTAAACAGATTTTGGAAGATACAATGCATAGTCCCACTTTAGTACTAGCCTTAAACAGATTTTGGAAGATACAATACATAGTCCCCCCTTTAGTACTAGCCTTAAACAGATTTTGGAAGATACAATACATAGTCCCTTTTTAGTACTAGCCCTAAACAGATTTTGGAAGATACAATACATAGTCCCCCTTTAGTACTAGCCTTAAACAGATTTTGGAAGATACAATACATAGTCCCCCCTTTAGTACTAGCCTTAAACAGATTTTGGAAGATACAATACATAGTCCCCCTTTAGTACTAGCCTTAAACAGATTATGGAAGATACAATACATAGTCCCCCTTAGTACTAGCCTTAAACAGATTTTGGAAGATACAATACATAGTCCCCCTTTAGTACTAGCCTTAAACAGATTAGGAAGATACAATACATAGTCCCCCTTTAGTACTAGCCTTAAACAGATTATGGAAGATACAATACATAGTCCCCCTTTAGTACTAGCCTTAAACAGATTTTGGAAGATACAATACATAGTCCCCCCTTTAGTACTAGCCTTAAACAGATTTTGGAAGATACAATACATAGTCCCCCCTTTAGTACTAGCCTTAAAACAGATTTATGGAAGATACAATACATAGTCCCCCCTTTAGTACTAGCCTTAAACAGATTATGGAAGATACAATACATATGTCCCCCTTTAGTACTAGCCTTAAACAGATTATGGAAGATACAATACATAGTCCCCCTTTAGTACTAGCCTTAAACAGATTATGGAAGATACAATACATAGTACCCCTTTAGTACTAGCCTTAAACAGATTATGGAAGATACAATACATAGTCCCCCTTTAGTACTAGCCTTAAACAGATTTTGGAAGATACAATACATAGTCCCCCTTTAGTACTAGCCTTAAACAGATTTTGGAAGATACAATACATAGTCCCCCTTTAGACTAGCCTAAACAGATTTTGGAAGATACAATACATAGTCCCCCCTTTAGTACTAGCCTTAAACAGATTTTGGAAGATACAATACATAGTCCCCCTTTAGTACTAGCCTTAAACAGATTATGGAAGATACAATACATAGTCCCCCTTTAGTACTAGCCTTAAACAGATTTTGGAAGATACAATACATAGTCCCCCTTTAGTACTAGCCTTAAACAGATTATGGAAGATACAATACATAGTCCCCCTTTAGTACTAGCCTTAAACAGATTATGGAAGATACAATACATAGTCCCCCTTTAGTACTAGCCTTAAACAGATTTTGGAAGATACAATACATAGTCCCCCTTTAGTACTAGCCTTAAACAGATTTTGGAAGATACAATACATAGTCCCCCTTTAGTACTAGCCTTAAACAGATTTTGGAAGATACAATACATAGTCCCCCTTTTAGTACTAGCCTTAACAGATTTTGGAAGATACAATACATAGTCCCCCTTTAGTACTAGCCTTAAACAGTTTTGGAAGATACAATACATAGTCCCTCTTTAGTTCAAGTCTTAGACAGACTTTTGTAGATACAAGTACATTTCATAGCTACCATTTAGTTTCTAGCCTTAGACAGACTTTGGAAGATATAATACATAGTCACCCTTTAGTTCCAGCCTTAGCAGACTTTAGACCATACATACTCACCCTACAGTTCTAGCATTAGAAGGACTTTGGAAGACACTCATACGGAAAAGAAATGTCTGTAACTAGAAGATCAATACTCAGGTTGTCATATTTTCTGGGTGTACACAACCTCTAGTGGCATCAACCCCTGGGGTTGGGAGGGACTACATAAAAGTTCAGGTCAAATTTGATTTGTGCAATCTGATAAACTTTTGGCGATTGTTGAAATGTTAGATATTTTTGTCGAGTTTTCTAAACTGATTTATAAGTATCCAACTCGATGCTTGTAATTCAAGGAGGTAGTTTGTGTTTAGAGCAAGTTTTCACAAGATAGCATGGTTCGAATACGAGTAAACGCAGTCCCTCCCGTCTGTAGCTTGTATTTGACGACAGATGCGATAAGACATTAAATCGAATTTTATCAAAGCGCCAAAATGAATTTCCACAATAAGTTCATCTCAATAAGCAGATTTTCGAGTTTCAGAAGCTATTTTTACATATTCTATTCTAGGACATTACTATTTTAAATAGCTTCAAATATTTATTTGCTAATTTATTAATGATGCAAACTAGGAGGGCGCAAAATAATAGCACTTGATTATATTCGATACTATTTAACAATAATTCACGGTAAGAGTCTGTTTTCAAACAAGATAGTTGTATGGTATTCGATTACGTCCATTACATTGTAGTATCGCTTAACTCAATAGCCATCGATCAGCCGACTAAGGGGAGGGAACTTTTAATAATTGTTCATCTGAGGAAACCTTATCTCCCTTGTAATGGATGCTGGGAGGTAACCCTGCCCACCACTGAAAATGGTTTCTTATATCGAAATTTCGCATTAACTTTGTCTTTTTGCTATCTGAAATGTTCAATTTAATGGCAGCAAAAAATTAGTATCAAACTAAAGATTGCCTGCCAGGTCTGGGGGCTTCCTTTGTCTGCCCAACATCAGACCTGAGTCTTTTCTGTCTGCTCTGTCTCAGATTGAAGCCTGCCTCCTAAAAAATGTCTGCCTTGATTATGATCGAAGTGGAAAGTTGCTGCGAGTCAAGAATCAAGTTAATGTCACAATAAATAACGTGAGACAATTAATCTCGTCTCGTTTGTCTCGACAGATCTCGGGCTCTGTTTTGGGTGGTAACTTTAGTTGTTATATATCTTTAAATACTTTAATCCCTTCTGAGTTATCAGAACCATGGGAGTAGACGCTGTTGTTGATGTTGATGTTCTGTTGTTGATGTTCGTGTTGCTGATGTTCTTGTTGTGGATGTTCTTGTTATTGATGGTTCGGTTGTTGCTGGGGTGTTTCTTGTTTTGTTTCATGGTCCCTTTAATTTGAGCCTTTTTGGTACTTATCTCAATATGGAATATCTCTCGAGTATCAAATAAATACTAAAGCACTTTGAGAGGACATTCGTACAAACATACATGTGACACTCTACAAACATCATTGACATCTACAAACATCATTGACATCTACAAACATCATTGACATCTACAAACATCATTGACATCTACAAACATCAGTGACATTTACAAACATCACTGACCTCTACAAACATCACTGACATCTACAAACATCATTGACATCTACAAACATCATTGACATCTACAAACATCATTGACATCTACAAACATGCATTGACATCTACAAACATCATTGACATCTACAAACATCATGACATCTACAAACATCATTGACATCTACAAACATCATTGACATCTACAAACTTACATCTACAACATCATGACATCTACAAACATCAGTGACATCTACAAACATCACTGACATCTACAAACATCATTGACATCTACAAACATCATTGACATCTACAAACATCATTGACATCTACAAACATCATTGACATCTACAAACATCATTGACATCTACAACATCATGACATCTACAAACATCATGACATCTACAAACATCACTGACATCTACAAACATCACTGACATCTACAAACATCAGTGACATCTACAAACATCAGTGACATTTACAAACATCACTGACCTCTACAAACATCATTGACATCTACAAACATCAGTGACATTTACAAACATCAATGACATCTACAAACATCATTGACATCTACAAACATCAGTGACATCTACAAACATCAGTGACATTTACAAACATCACTGACATCTACAAACATCACTGCCATCTACAAACATCATTGACATCTACAAACATCATTGACATCTACAAACATCATTGACATCTACAAACATCATTGACATCTACAAACATAAATGACATCTACAAACATCACTGACATCTACAAACATCACTGACATCTACAAACATCACTGAAATCTACAAACATCATTGACATCTACAAACATCATTGACATCTACAAACATCACTGACATCTACAAACATCATTGACATCTACAAACATCATTGACATCTACAAACATCACTGACATCTACAAACATCAGTGACATCTACCAACATCAATGACATCTAACAAGCATCAATGACATCTACAAACATCAATGACATCTACAAAACATCAGTGACATCTACAAACACCATTGACATCTACAAACATCAATGACATCTACAAAAATCAATGACATCTACAAACATCAATGCCATCTAGAAATATCATTGACATCTAACAAATATCAATGACATCTAACAAACATCAATGACATCTACAAAAAATCATGACATCTACAAACACCATGACATCTACAAACATCAATGACATCTACAAACATCAATGACATCTACAAACATCACTGACATCTACAAACATCACTGACATCTACAAACATCAATGACATCTACAAACATCAATTACATCTACAAATATCAATGACATCTACATTGACATCAAACGTCAATGACATCTACAAACATCAATGACATCTACAAACATCAATGACATCTACAAACATCAATGACATCTACAAACATCATGACATCTACAAACATCAATGACATCTACAAACATCAATGCCATCTACAAACATCATGACATCTACAAACATCCATGAAATCTACAAACATCAGTGACATCTACAAACATCAGTGACATCTACCAACATCAATGACATCTACAAACATCATTGACATCTACAACATCATTGACATCTACAAACATCACTGACATCTACAAACATCACTGACATCTACCAACATCAATGACATCTACAAACATCATTGACATCTACAAACATCATTGACATCTACAAACATCAGTGACATCTACAAACATCAGTGACATCTACAAACATCAGTGACATCTACAAACATCATTGACATCTACAAACATCATTGACATCTACAAACATCAATGCCATCTAGAAACATCAATGCCATCTAGAAACATCAATGCCATCTAGAAACATCATTGACATCTAGCAAATATCAATGATATCTACAAACATCAATGACATCTACAAACATCAATGACATCTACAAACATCACTGACATCTACAAACATCACTGACATCTACAAACATCAATGACATCTACAAACATCAATGACATCTACAAACATCAATGACATCTACAAACATCAATGACATCTACAAACATCAATGACATCTACAAACATCAATGCCATCTACAAACATCATGGACATCTACAAACATCCATGAAATCTACAAACATCAGTGACATCTACAAACATCAGAGACATCTACCAACATCAATGACATCTAACAAACATCAATGACATCTACAAACATCATGACATCTACAAACATCACTGACATCTACAAACATCAGTGACATCTACAAACATCATGACATCTACAAACATCATTGACATCTACAAACATCATTGACATCTACAAACATCATGACATCTACAAACATCAGTGACATCTACAAACATCAGTGACATCTACAAACATCATTGACATCTACAAACATCATTGACATCTACAAACATCATGACATCTACAAACATCAGTGACATCTACAAACATCAGTGACATCTACAAACATCATTGACATCTACAAACATCAATGACATCTACAAACATCATGCCATCTAGAAACATCAATGCCATCTAGAAACATCAATGCCATCTAGAAACATCATTGATTATCAATGATATCTACAAACATCAGTGACATCTACAAACATCAGTGACATCTACAAAAATAACTGACCCCCCCCCCTCCCATACATTACATTACAGACATCTAATAAACATCAGTGCCACCAGTGTCACAAAAATCCGTACAAATTCTGAAATATTCCAGTGAATCTGTTCCAGACCAATGTTCCATTTAATCTGCGCGACCGCGCAGATATGTGACGGACGCCACTTAGATATGTGACGGAATCCACGCAGATATGTGACGGACGCCACGCAGATATGTGACGGACGCTGCGCAGATATGTGACGGACGCCCACACAGATATGTGACGGAGGCCACGCAGATATGTGACGGAGGCCCCGCAGATATGTGACGGACGCCACGCAGATTTGTGACGGACGCCACGACCGCGCAGATATGTGACGGACGCCACGACCGCGCAGATATGTGACGGACGCCACGACCGCGCAGGTATGTGACGGACGCCACGCAGATATGTGACGGACGCCCTGCAGATATGTGACGGACGCCACTCAGATATGTGACGGACGCCACGCAGATATGTGACGGACGCCACGACCGCGCAGATATGTGACGGACGCAAAGCAGATATGTGACGGACGCCCCGCAGATATGTAACGGACGCCACGCAGATATGTGACGGACGCCACGCAGATATATGACGGACGCCACGCAGATATGTGACGGATGCCACGCAGATACGTGACGGACGCTGCGCAGATATGTGACGGACGCTGCGCAGATATGTGAAGGAGGCCACGCAGATATGTGACGGAGGCCACGCAGATATGTGACGGAGGCCCCGCATATATGTGACGGACGCCACGCAGATATGTGACGGACGCCACGACCGCGCAGATATGTGACGGACGCCACGCAGATATGTGACGGACGCCCCGCAGATATGTGACGGACGCCACGCCGATATGTGACGGATGCCACGCAGATATGTGACGGAGGCCACGCAGATATGTGACGGACGCCACGCAGATATGTGACGTACGCCACGCAGATATGTGACGGTCGCCGCGCAGATATATGACGGACGCCGCGCAGATATGTGACGGACGCTGCACAGATATGTGACGGAGGCCACGCAGATATGTGACGGAGGCCACGCAGATATGTGACGCAGGCCCCGCAGATATGTGACGGACGCCACGCAGATAAGTGACGGACGCCACGACCGCGCAGATATGTGACGGACGCCACGCAGACATGTGACGGACGCCCCGCAGATATATGACAGACACCACGCAGATATGTGACGGATGCCACGCGGATATGTGATGGACGCCACGCAGATATGTGACGGACGCCATGCAGATATGTGACGGACGCCACGCAGATATGTGACGGACGCCACGCAGATATGTGACGGATGCCACGCAGATATGTGACGGACGCTGCGCAGATATGTAACGGAGGCCACGCAGATATGTGACGGAGGCCACGCAGATATGCGGCGGAGGCCACGCAGATATGTGACGGACGCTGCGCAGATATGTGACGGAGGCCACGCAGATATGTGACGGAGGCCACGCAGAGATATGTGACGGATGCCACGCAGATATGTGACGGACGCTGCGCAAATATGTGACGGAGGCCACGCAGATATGTGACGGAGGCCACGCAGATATGTGACGGAGGCCACGCAGATATGTGACGGAGGCCACGTAGATATGTGACGGAGGCCACGCAGATATGTGACGGAGGCCACGCATATATGTGACGGAGGCCACGCAGATATGTGACGGAGGCCACGCAGATATGTGACGGAGGCCACGCAGATATGTGACGGAGGCCACGCAGATATGTGAAGGAGGCCACGCAGATATGTGACGGAGGCCACGCAGATATGTGACGGAGGCCACGCAGATATGTGGTCCTATAAACAAATGTTTGATCATATAAACACATGTTTGGTCCTATAAACAAATGTTTGGTCCTATAAACAAATGTTTGGTCCTATAAACAAATGTTTGGTCCTATATATAAATGTTTGGTCCTATAAACAAATGGGGCTTATGGGGTTTAACATATGCGGTTCACTCATTCTCTCACTTATAGATCTCTCTTTTGACTTCTAAGTTAGAAATCTTTAATTTTTATAACAAACACCCGCCCCACGTTTTTAGTCATATTAAATCGAGGTACTTGAACTTATGAGTTTTAAATTATTTTCTTCTTTTTAGTCCACTTTTAAAAAACGTGGTTTTTAAAAATCATTTTTTTTACCTTTATTTATTTTATTCTTTTTATTCCACTAATAAAAACGTCGTTTTTAAAAATATTTTTTTAACCTCTATTTATTTTACCAACACCTCATCAGCGCCCATCCAACGTTTAGTAACAAAGCGATGAGGTCACGGGGTGAACTCGCCACGTGAAATTAAACTACGGCAGGCGGGTACAGATGCTTATATAAAGATAAACTAAGAAATGCATTAGTTTAATTACGGTACATTCGATCGATCTAAAATTTTGATACAATGTATTGTCAACCAAGATCTATCAATGTTTAAATTGGAGAGTTCTAGGACCATCAGAAGTGGTTTAATTTTACGTTGGCAAATTTGAAAAATTGCGGACAGACAGACACGAAAGCAAGTATATAATAAAATATAGATAAACTAAAAAGTTCAATAATTTAATAACGGTACATTCGATCGATCTGAAATTTTGAAACAATGCATTGTCATCCAAGATCTATCTGTGGTAAAATTTTAAGATCTCTAGGACCATCATAAGTGGTTTAATTTTACGTTGGCAGATTTGAAAAATGTTGGACAGACACACAATGCCACAGGAACGAAAGCGAGTTAATTAAAACGTGGTAATAAAACTTGGTTAATATAACATCTGTGTTTGTGTGTGTTACATTTTGAACACATAAATTAGGATGTGCAATTTTGCACACGGGTTCTTTTTATTTTGCACATGGGTTTTTTTTTATTTTGCACAGCAAGCCTTAGAGGGAAAATTTAACAGTCTCGTGATGACCGAATAGTGTCTATATTCTAGCATGTAGGGACTAGATTTAAGAATATAACATTTTAGGTTTACACCCCCCCCCATTCCTTCGAAAACTCCTGTAAACTTCCCTTGAACTGTTAGTTGGTCAGTTACGTGTTCATCTAATGTCATTGTTTTTGTTGACCTAGAAAAACTGACTTTCCGACTTACACAATAGTTGATTTTAGCATGGTATAAAAGGATGTCTTTTGTTAGTACCGACGCAGGCTAAAAGGATGACTTTGGTTATTGTCGAGGCCTGCAAAATGATGACTTTTGTTAGAGCGGACGTACATAAAAGGATGACTTTGACGAGTGTCGAGGCACACAAAAAAGATGACATTAGTTAGTGCCGTCTTACACAAAAAGATGACGCGATAATGGAATCCCATTGAAGGATTTATTCCAACCCGAGTCGACCCCAAACATCAAATTATTGTCTGAGATTTCATCACGGCCAGCGTGGCCAATCAGAGCCCGGCTATGACAGGGTCAAACAACACCGATGACCTCTCGGCCTCGGCACCGCCTCACGTGCCGCTGTCGAGATTAAACTCGTGGACGTCGGTATTGCTTTAAGGGAATGGCGGTGACTTTACGAGCATGGCTTGTTGTGTGTGTGTGGTGGGGTGGGGGGGGGTACATCAGTGGAAGGTATTTGGCGAGAGTTTTAGCTTTCATAAGATTGTCGGGGTATTTAACCCCCCCCTCTCAATGCCTACTCCCCACCAAAAAAAATGACTTTGATCAATCATAGGCGGATATGACAATAAATTCCGGACGTCCTAGGAAGATACACCATCGAACCTTGTGCAATAAAGCGATTCTCTGTGCGAAGGAAAACAAAACTATTTCTGATAATGTATACATCTATTTATTAACTCTCCTATACGTCGTTTGAGTTTAAAAATCACACGCTGAACTAAAATCTAATACGGAAAACATAACTATTTATGATAATGTATACATCTATTTCTTAGCTTTTCTTGACGTCGTTTCAGTTTTTTTTTAAAATCACACGCTGAACTGAAATCTAATACGTCCTCTCAGACGAAAGGCAATTTTTAAATTCAATTTCTAGATTGAGCTATTAGACCCAGATAAGAAGAAAATGTTTCTCCAAACTGTACAGAAACAAAGTGAGTGTCAAATGATGGGAGGGCGTACACAGAAAGAAAAAAAAGAACTTCAGACATTATTTCACCAGCAATAAGAACTTCTGACATTAATTCACCGACAACAAGAACTTGTGACATTACTTCACTGACAACAAGAACTTCTGACATTAATTCACCGACAACAAGAACTTGTGACATTACCTCACTGACAATAAGAACTTCTGACATTAATTCACCGACAACAAGAACTTGTGACATTACTTCACTGACAACAAGAACTTGTGACATTACTTCACTGACAACAAGAACTTGTGACATTACTTCACTGACAACAAGAACTTGTGACATTACTTCACTGACAACAAGAACTTGTGACATTATTTCACTGACAACAAGAACTTGTGACATTACTTTACTGACAAGAACTTGTGACATTACTTCACTGACAACAAGAACTTGTGACATTACTTCACTGACAACAAGAACTTGTGACATTACTTCACTGACAACAAGAACTTGACATTACTTCACTGATTCTGTGACGTCAGAGTCACGTGTCGGTCACGAGTAGGACCAAGGGGGATAATGACGAACATTTACATAATTTTCAAATAGACTTGATGATATTTGACGTACACAACCCCCTCCCCCCCACCCCTCCGCCCCAGAAACACCATAAAAATATCCTTCACTGTTAGTTTTTAACAAATATACAAACCACGTTAACAACACACCACAACCTCACACCACACCACAACCTCACACCACAACCTCACACCATACCACAACCTCACACCACAACCTCACACCACACCACAACCTCACACAATGCATTGAAAAACTACAGAAAGTTCAAAATTCAGCTGCCAGACTAGTTCTTAAGGCAAAAGAACATGATCATGTTACTCCGCTACTTTACTCACTTCATTGGCTACCTATACAAGCTCGAATTGATGACAAACTGGCTGTTCTCTTTCACAACTTCTTTTCTGACTCATCTCCTTCCTATCTTACTGAACTTCTGTCGGTCTACTCACCCAGTCGTCTGCTACGCTCTTCTGCAGACACACGTATTCTCCGTGTTCCTAAGACACGAACTAAAACTTTTGGCCGAAGGTCATTCTCTTTTTGTGCAGCCAAACAATGGAATTCTCTACCATTACACATCCGTAGTATTCCAACTACCAAGTCCTTCAAGACTACACTTAAAACGCATCTTTTCAAAAGGTATTTACAAAATTAATGAAACAACATTTGTTTTAATCATTAGCGTAACTTATGTGTAATGTACGGTCCTTTATGTTGTTAGTATGGTATGAATGGTTATTTAATTATTATATGTATGTTATGATTTCCATGTAAAGCGCTGTGAGCTTGGTTCCTTACTGGGATACAGCGCTATATAAATTATTATTATTATTATTATTATAAGATGCACAACACCTGGATGTGTTAGAGTTTACAATGCTTCGTGGTATTACCGTGTACAATGACCAGATGTGCTAATGTGTACAATGACCAGATGTGCTAACGTGTACAGTGCCCCGATGTGCTAATGTGTACAATGACCAGATGTGCTAACGTGTACAGTGCCCCGATGTGCTAATGTGTACAATGACCAGATGTGCTAATGTGTACAGTGACCAGATGTGCTAATGTGTACAGTGACCAGATGTGCTAACGTGTACAGTTCCCCGATGTGCTAATGTGTACAATGACCAGATGTGCTAACGTGTACAGTGCCCCGATGTGCTAACGTGTACAATGACCAGATGTGCTAACGTGTACAGTGCCCCGATGTGCTAACGTGTACAATGCCAGATGTGCTAACGTGTACCAGCTTATGAAATATATTGATTTCACGATGACCAGCCTTCATGTCCAAATGACACTTGACATGATGTCACTCCGGCACGCAAGTTTTGTTTGTTTACACGGGCTTGAGGCGGGTGCTCGGTTGGCCGACTTTTTCTGTTATCTATGAAGACACCAAGACTTGAACATATCTCATGTGTTAGCCGACAGGTTTGTAACTATGTCACACACTACTGAATACAGTTTGTAACTATGTCACACACTACTGAATACAGTTTGTAACTATGTCACACACTACTGAATACAGTTTGTAACTATGTCACACACTACTGAATACAGTTTGTAACTATGTCACACACTACTGAATACAGTTTGTAACTATGTCACACACTACTGAATACAGTTTGTAACTATGTCACACACTACTGAATACAGTTTGTAACTATGTCACACACTACTGAATACAGTTTGTAACTATGTCACACACTACTGAATACAGTTTGTAACTATGTCACACACTACTGAATACAGTTTGTAACTATGTCACACACTACTGAATACAGTTTGTAACTATGTCACACACCACTGAATACAGTTTGTAACTATGTCATACATCACGCTGAATACAGGTTTGTAACTATGTCACACACCGCTGAATACAGTTTGTAACTATGTCATACATCACGCTGAATACAGGTTTGTAACTATGTCACACACCACTGAATACAGTTTGTAACTATGTCATACATCACGCTGAATACAGGTTTGTAACTATGTCACACACCGCTGAATACAGGTATGTAACTATGTCACACACCGCTGAATACAGGTATGTAACTATGTCACACACCGCTGAATACAGGTATGTAACTATGTCATACACACCGCTGAATACAGGTATGTAACTATGTCATACACCATTCAAGACAGGTTTGTAACTATGTCATACACTCCTGAAGACAGGTTTTTAACTATGTCACACACCGCTGAATACAGGTAAACAAAGAACAAGACATGGTGATTTAACCACTACGCATCTCTAAAGGTCCACAATATCTTCAACAAAATTTGGTCAACTGAAACCCCTCCTGCAGAATGGAAAAGGGGCTTACTGATTAAAATTCCAAAGAATGGGGATCTGTCACAATGTGAGAAATGGCGAGGAATTACTCTACTATCAGTACCAAGCAAGGTCTTTAGCAGAACGATACTAAACAGAATAAAAGATGCCTGCGATGATCTCCTGAGAGAAGAACAAGCTGGGTTCAGAAAAGGAAGATCATGCATTGACCAAATAGCAACACTCCGGATAATTATAGAACAATCTATTGAATGGCAATCTCCACTCTATGCCACATTTGTGGACTTTGAAAAGGCCTTTGATAGCATAAATAGAGAAACTATATGGTCAATAATGAGGCACTATGGAATACCAAATAAAATAACTAACATCATCCGAAACCTGTACGAAAACTTCACCTGCCAAGTAGTACATAATGGTAGACTAACAGATGAATTCCATGTCACAACTGGAGTCAAACAAGGATGCCTCCTTTCACCACTTCTGTTTCTTCTTGTGTTAGACTGGGTCACAAAAGAAGCTTATGCAAGCTCAGGAAAAGGAATCCAGTGGAACCTAATGCAAAAACTAGAAGATTTGGAGTTTGCTGATGACTTGGCCATTCTGTCCCACAGACTCCAAGACATGCAAGACAAAGTCACAGCCTTGAGCGAGACTGGGAAAAGAGTAGGACTCAAGATAAACATTCAAAAAACAAAATTTTTGAAAATAAACTTCCTACAAGATGGAGTCATCCAAGTAGAAAACCGCAACCTGGAGCAAGTTAACAACTTTGTATACCTTGGGAGTGTGGTCAGTGTAGCAGGGGGAACAGATGAGGACATCGAACGAAGAATAAATTTGGCGCGACAGGCTTTTGCCAATCTGAAACAGGTCTGGAGATCTACACACATCTCTGTCAAAACAAAAGTAAGGATCTTTAACACCAATGTTAAAACGGTCCTACTTTATGGATCCGAAACATGGCGGACGACAGAGACAGCAAAAAATAGACTCCAGACCTTTGTTAACAGATGCCTTAGAAATATTCTGAAAATAAAATGGTTCGATAAGGTCGAAAACTCCAAGCTGTGGGAGAGGTGTGGACAAAGAACAGTAGAACAACAAATCATGGAAAGAAAGTGGAGATGGATTGGACACACCCTCAGGAAAGATAACAGCAGGGCTAGGCAGGCCTTAGATTGGAACCCCCAGGGCAAGCGACAACGAGGAAGACCCAAGCGTACATGGAGACGGAGCATGTTGGACGAGGCTGGAAGGACTGGGAAGAGCTGGGAAGAACTGAAGCGACTGGCAAGGGACCGTGTAGAGTGGCGAGCTTTGACAGAGGCCCTATGTTCCACAAGGAACTCAAAGGACAAATGATGATGATGATCTCTAAAGGTCGGTCCACACATCAAAGTTTCATAGCAAACCTCGGTCTTGTCACAACTTTCAAAATCTTTATACAAATCTAAAAGTAAATTCTGAGTTCGCCAAATAAAATACTAACGTGTCTTCCATAGTTACTCAACAAATTTTTAATCAAAATTTTACTGTGTGGACCGACCTGAAATGCACATTACATTGTTATGAAGAAACTCAGTTCACATTGTTTGTTTGTTTTTATAAAACAAACAGCTGTGTGGTTCAATTCTTTTGGCTTCACGGCCATATTTTCATTTAGTTTTATGGCCATCCCAGGTATATAAACCTAATTTGCTTTTCAGCCATTTTGTTCTTTCTTTGATAACAAATTAACGACATAAGACGAATTAGAAGAGACACCCTGACATCTCTAAAATCAGACACCATGGAATCTCTAAGATTACGTACCATGACTTCTCTAATATCAGACACCATGACATCTCTAAGATTTGGTTCCATGACATCTCTAATATCACATCATGACATCTCTAAGATCAGACACGATGACATATCTAAGATTATATATAGACACCATGATATCTCTAAGATCAGACACCATGGCACCTCTAAAATCAGACTCCATGACATCTCTAAAATCAGACATCATGACATCTCAAAGATCAGACACCATGACATATCTAAGATTAGACACCATGATATCTCTAAGATCAGACACCATGGCACCTCTAAAATCAGACATCATGACATCTCTAAAATCAGACACCATGACATCTCAAAGATCAGATACCATGACATCTCTAAGATCAGACACCATGCCATCTCAAAGATCAGACACCATGGCATCTCTAAGATCAGATATCTGCAAGTTAAGACACCATTGTATCCATAACATCAAGCACCATCTCTAAAAGGAATCTTTCATTGACCATAGACATTCTACAACATTTCTGTTTTCCCAACCCAATAAAATCTTGACAGCCTTGTTTCTTTTTATCGTATACCATTTCAGCGGTCCAAACTCCACCCAGGGTGCCAAGGCGGTGAAGTTATTCCCAGTTTGAGAATCTCTAAATATAATCCCAAAAATACATTTAAATCATTTTATCAAGGCCTTTCCTTACATCCAACTACAAGTTCAGGGCGCTCAATTGGAAGCTCGGGGCACTCAATGGGAAGCTCGGGGCGCTCAATGGGAAGCTCGGGGCACTCAATGGGAAGCTCGGGGCACTCAATGGGAAGCTCGGGGCGCTCAATGGGAAGCTCGGGGCGCTCAATGGGAAGCTCGGGGCGCTCAATGGGATGCTCGGGGCGCTCAATGGGAAGCTCGGGGCGCTCAATGGGAAGCTCAGGGCGCTCAATGGGAATCTCGGGGCGCTCAATAGAAAGCTCAGGGCGCTCAATTGGAAGCTCGGGGCGCTCAATGGGAAGCTCAGGGCGCTCAATGGGAAGCTCAGGGCGCTCAATGGGAATCTCGGGGCGCTCAATGGAAAGCTCAGGGCGCTCAATTGGAAGCTCGGGGCGCTCAATTGGAAGCTCGGGGCGCTCAATGGGAAGCTCGGGGCGCTCAATGGGAAGCTCAGGGCGCTCAATGGGAAGCTCAGGGCGCTCAATGGGAATCTCGGGGCGCTCAATAGAAAGCTCAGGGCGCTCAATGGGAAGCTCGCCCTAAATGTTCAGATGAACTAGTTGGAACATTCATGTGCGATTTCAGTTATATTTTATAAAAAATGCGACCGACCCCCGCCCCCCCCCCGGGCCATCAATCAACGTCAGCCACCACCCACCCCCACCTCCCCAACTCACGACCTCGTTCCTGATCTGCATGCGCATTAATTGACATGTGATGCCTTTTATGGGATT
Organism: Ampullaceana balthica; assembly: GCA_944989445.1. Classification (NCBI taxonomy): domain Eukaryota; kingdom Metazoa; phylum Mollusca; class Gastropoda; family Lymnaeidae; genus Ampullaceana; species Ampullaceana balthica. The sequence goes on from CALYLW010000347.1 coordinate 118,988, forward strand.
AAACCAACCAATCAAAAACAGGAAACGGCCATTTTAAAACATCCGCTATTTTTTTAGCCCATTAGATACACAGTTGATTTTATTTTACATTTTGATTTATTTATTTTTTCCTTGTTGCCCGGATGTTGAATTTTTCTCCCACCCGCTTTGGAATAATTTCATATTGGAATGATAGTTTCAAGAAACCGGCAAATTGACCCAACGGCTTTTTAGGTCTCATTTATTCCCACGGAGTCCCACGCAGGATTTTTTGTTTCGCTCTTTTGACATTTCCATTTGCTAAATGAATTTCTCATTTTCAATTCCTTTTCTTTTATACAAAGTTTTATTATTCTGACTATTTTTATCAATAACATTGATTGAGATGACGGAGTTATGAATTGCAGCCGTGTGCAGCCTGTTGTAACACAACGAACCATAATTGGACCCATACGACGAACCACACCTGGACCCACACAGCCATAAAGAATGATGCCACCATGTATATCATACTGAATACAATCACAGAACGTTACTGTTTCATTTTACGGAATAAAGTCGAGAAAATATTGGAAGTTCATATCAGTAAAAACTTTTATTGAACTAAACAAAACCACTTATGAATTCACTGCATACTATTAATAAAAACAAAACAAAAAATTTCCGGCGAAGATTTGCAGAGACAATATAATTTGATTCAGAGGTTCTCTTGTCTGTGGGCGAAACCCACTGTAAGGCCAACAATATTCTCGGTTTTTTTCAACCATTACTATATCAAGACTCTCAGTCTAACCAACCATCACTGTATCAACATTTTTAACCTAAACAACCTTCACTGTATCAACATTTTTAACCTAACCAACCATCACTTTATCAACATTTTTAACTTAACCAAACATCACTTTATCAACATTTTTAACTTAACCAAACATCACTTTATCAACATTTTTAACTTAACCAAACATCACTTTATCAACATTTTTAACTTAACCAAACATCACTTTATCAACATTTTTAACTTAACCAAACATCACTTTATCAACATTTTTAGCCTAATCAACCATCACATTATCAACATTTTTAGCCTAGCCAACCATCACTTTATTCTAAGCATTTCTAACCATAATTTTTATCAACATTCCTTTTTAGCCAAACATCCTCTTATCCAAATTTTTTTCAAAGTAATCCATGTCATCAGTAGTCAGGACAGGGGCGTTAGAAGAGAAAGTACCAAGGGCAGCAATTGTTTTACTTTTTATTTTTTGAAGAAATGTGTTTATGTGTGTGTGTGTGTTTTCCTGCTGTTGTGGGGGGGGGGTGCAAAAACCAATGGAGGCGCCCCCTCCCCTGTGTGGCACCACCCCCTAGTTCAGATGTGATAATGAAGGTCTGGGTGGTGGATGAGAACAGCCCTAAAGAGGGGGGGGGGTCAGGGGTTGAGGTGCAATATTTGTGATTGATTTTAATCCCGCCGACACAGTGGTATTGACGAGAGAACAGCAAAGCAATGAAATGACAACCCCCCCCCCACCCCGGGCCGCCTCACCCAAATCCCCGATTGGCGCCACGTCACAGGGGATTATGACCCCGGCGAGTCATCTCCTCGCCACAAAAGGGGCGGCCACCCAATATATTAAGATATCAAATATAAATCTTGTTAAAACTGATTACCAAATGACGGGCGAGCCACGTCAGAAACGACAAAGCCGCGAGCACTATGGCGAGGGCTCGTCTCCACCGTGCGTCGTCGGCTCACACAGTGGTCTGGGTTCAAAATGTTTGGTTCTGAGTAAGAACTTCAAACCCACGAGTCGAACATCGAGATGGATTTTTATTATTTTGTTTGGTGTTTCCAATAATGGAAAAATAATATTAATGCCATTTTTTCAAAAATTTCTTAGTAATGCAATCGCTTACCTGACAGTTGTGCTTCTCCAAAGGAAGCCATGGCAATTGTTGTTCTAGATTACAGACAATGAAGATTTTTTTTAATGGTCTTTGTTTTCAACTGTTGACAAACAATCGTCTTGTCTAAACCATCAGCCGCACAACTAACAAAGCCATGGCAATTTGTTTTTCAAAAACCCTTACTAACTGTATACTCGTTTAAAAATATTCCCGAACGGCCATGAAGACGTTCCACTTAAGGCAACACTTTTCCACCAAGACAATTATTTCTTCCCCTCCTCATGCCAAGACGTCACCAAAGGAAGTGTCACATAAATGACGTCATTTCAGGCTTTGTTGTTTTTGTTTACGAAATTGTCGTAAAACAATGGAAGTGACAAGACGGTCGTTGCTGGGGTGGGGTGGGGGTGAGGTGGATTGTCTGTAGTGGCGCGAAAATTGCTAGGTGGCGTGTATACAGGACCGGAAACTTCCTGTTGTTGGCCGGAAGTTAATGGCGGTCGTAATGCCCATCGATCTCATTGACTTGCATTTGATGTCTGTCTGAAGGTCAAGGTCGGGGTCAAATAATGCCATTGTTTAAGGGGAACTTTAATTGGGGCCGGGGTCATACATAAGTCATACATAAGTCATACGTAAGTCATACGTAAGTCATACGTAAGTCATACATAAGTCATACATAAGTCATTCATTTTGTTGCAGAACAACGGTATGATAAGTTGTCTTTAACATGATTAGATCTTCTCATTTGATTTCTATGGATAGAATCCTTCGTCTGCGAAAGACGATGGATGTGTCTACTTGATTTGCAGCCCTTGGTGTGGCTGTAGAGACCAATCACACAGTGGCCGCCCCTTTTGCATGTCCCACACACGAATTTTTGGTGATGTGATATTGCCATTTGCGTTAGAATTTATAGGGTTTTTTATTCGTCGCAGAGTAATTGATTGTTCAGGCCACCAAAAGTATTTTTTACTTTGAATACGGACAAAAGAACCTCTGAGGAAAAATTGCTACAACCCAACCCAAAGTCCGTAGGACCAGGCTCTTGTGTATTCCAGGCCATGTCTGACCTTTGATCTCCAGGACGTTGGTGCCCGGTTCTCAGATACACATAAAATTGGGTCACACTTGATGGAAAAGTCAATGTGACACGAATAAGCGGTCCATTGTGGCTAGCTGGCCCGAGGCAAGTGTCCGTGTCCGCAATGTTGTCAGAAACATGTTTGGGTTTCTTTGTTTGTTTTATTTAACGTTTCACCGATTTCCCAGAAAGGCTCAACCACTTGAATCATTGGAGAAAAAACAACTTGAGAACCTGTTTAATCTCTGAGTGGTGTCGAACAAAAACAGGGATTCTCATAATGTGAATATACCACATATTTCTTTTCGAAGCTGCTCAGAATGACTTGTTCATGTATCAAAATGGCTTTATCCAAATTTAGAGAAATGATATGTTTGGCAGTGGCGTAGCTAGAACTTTTGCCGCCCGGGGCGGTCTCCAATTTGCCGCCCTTTTTAGGGGCCGAACATAAATGACGTCACGAACATGGGAGGGGGGAGTCACATACGTTTTTGACGATGTGTGACGGCGTGTTTAAGAAATGCGACGTCACGTCAAAACGCGCAACTTTAAATAAATTTCCACTTTTCTTAAATGGGAAAAATAAATTTAATTTGAAACATGCTCATTTTCAAACAGAAAATACGGCTTTTATTGTGGTGGTCAAAGTTTTGTGGCGTCTTATTAAGAAGGGGTCTGAGTTTTTGTGACGACGTGTGACGAGGGGGGAGGGAGTGTCAAATCAGCCAAAATAGCGTGCTTCATTTATGGACGGCCACTTAGTGGATTATATTATGGTTTTTAAAAATTAATAAACATGAGTAAATAATTAAAATTGAAACGAAGTAAAGGTGGGGAACATGTTTATCATTGCATGCCATATTTAGGTAAGCAGTAATAAAAGAGGCCGCATAAGATTATATACCTAAAAATACACATTTATAAAAATACAAGATACTTGTTTTTCAAGGCCACAAGAAAGTTACTGAGGTCGCAGCCCCATGAGACAAAACATATTCCTAATTAACACCCAAAAACATTATAAATTACTATTCTTTTATTTTTTATTAATAAAAATGTGATTTTGTTTTACAAACAAAGAAATTGTATACATTAGCAGTGGCGTAACAACGGCTTGGCATTGGGGCAGTTGCCAAGGGCGCCGTCTTGCGCCAGTTCAAAAGGGCACCGCTAAATCTCTAATTTTTAAATTTTTATTTAAATAAAAGGCGCCAAAAATAAATTAGCCAAGGGCGTCAAAAACCAGTTACGCCTCTGTACATTAGTATGTAAACATATTTATACATAAATTTTACTTTCCTAACATTCATAATAGAAAAATCGTGTATTAGGCTATCAAAATTAAAATTATTTGTAATATCTTGTTCTGTGGACAGTATTGCAAGATTGTGTCGTCTTTAATCGCTCATTGTGGAACGAAGATAATTTTTTTCAACTTCAGTTTGGAGCATCTTCTTTCACAACTAGCGACACTGATAGCAATAGTTGAAAAAATTCATACCAAAATTACAATGTTGGGTACAGAATTTTCCAATCTATACTGTTGAATAAATTTTAATAGATCAAGGGTGCCTTTTCCCCCGTTTTTCTAACATAATGCCTCTTCTTGTAGTGTAGGTACAGCCATTAAAACCTTGATCTTTTTTATTTCCATATAGAACTGTCAATGTCAATAAAGTAATTTATTTGATGTTCAAATGCTTCATTTAGTAGGTTACAGGGTATTATATACGAAAATTTTCTTGCAAGGACATAAAACTCACCAAAGCGTTATTTTATTTTATTATTCCATCCATGGATAACAAAATTTATCGTTGTACTTCTTGTTCTAAAGATAGAGCCACGTCTTCTGAATTGTCCCTTCTCATATTTTTCTCCTTCTAACTAGGCGTTCAGTTGATATCTCCATCTCTTCACAAATTGTTTGGCTGATAAAACAGCATTTTGTATTAGCCCATCCTTTGTTCCATGCAATGGCTTTGCATTATTTTAAAAAATGACGGGTTCCCATAAATTAGATAACATAGAAGAGAAAAAGATTGAGAAAAATTCCAGCATCTGATCTCGTTTTCCTAGTTACTTCTTCAGAGGTCAATTTTTCCAAAATGCTTGAAAGATTAAAGTATGTCTTTTTAGAAACTAATATGCCTGTTGTGGTGTTTATTAACGGAGAAATTTGAATATTTACATATTCTTGTCATACATCTTAATAATTTTCCATAAAATAGAAGAATTCAAATTATTTAAACATTACTATTAATTTAATTGGATAGGCGTAACATGCTTGATGAGTAACCCATTTATTTGTGCTACTTTAATGCTATAAAAACAAAATAAATATAATTTTTAATAACATAACTCACAATAATTTACTGAAAACTGAAGCAGTAATATAAATTACTAGCAAGTTAAAAACAATATTTGAACCATCATGCCTTGTAGGTACTTGTTCGCGCATCATTCTGCGAATGTCGAAATTCCACGTAAAAACTGTCGTGGCGATATTAATAGCACACATTATTCGGCCCAGCGGTGATGTGTGTTTTTTTTGTGTGGGTAGTTTTCTTATAAAAGCGTCATCTGTGACTTATACCGCTTATTTTCCAAACAAATGGATTCGTTTTTGAGCGATTAAAAATTTTTGAACGGTTTTGCGTTAGTTATAATATCCACTATGTAATCAAACAAATGTTGTGCGTATCCGTTAATTAAGACTTGAAATTACGAATATTTTTGTTTCACCTTGATTTTCCCCCTTCAAAAGAAAAAGGGCGGTTGTCGGAAATGTTTGTACGTTTCAAATGCCCACAAAAGCCGCTCCCTAAATGAGTGCCGCCCGGGGCGGACCGCCCCACCGCCCCAGCTACGCCACTGATGTTTGGGCTTTGTGTTTTTAATTTGAGCCGAGAAAAAAAAACTTGAAAAAAAGAAATCGCCAAACTTGTTTATTTGTTTACTGTCCATCTCTGTTAAAAGCTGTTGTCAAAGATGATATGGTCCCATTTTAATATCTATAAATATGTACATATATAATGTGTCTGTATATTTAACGCTTAAAATAGGTAGGTGCTCAGTTCCATGACGGTGTTATTTGGTTCACATATGCACATATGAACTCATGCACACATGCAAACATGCACACGCGAACTCATGAGCACATGCACACATGAAATCATGCGCACATGCACTCATGCACACATGAACTCATGCACACATGAACTCATGCGCACATGCACTCATGCACACATGAACTCATGCGCTAATTCACACATGCAGACATGAACTCATACACACATGCACTCATGAACTCATGCGCTAATTCACACATGCACACATGAACTCATGCGCACATGCACTCATGCAGACATGAACTCATGCGCTAATTCACACATGCACTCATGAACTCATACGCTCATTCACACATGCAGACATGAACTCATACGCTCAATCACACATGCAGACATGAACTCATGCGCTCATTCACACATACACTCATGCACACATGAACTCATACGCTCATTCACACATGCACACATGAACTCATACGCTCATTCACACATGCACACATGAACTCATACGCTCATTCACACATGTGCACATGAACTCATACGCTCATTCACACATGCACACATGAACTCATACGCTCATTCACACATGCACACATGAACTCATACGCTCATTCACTCATGCACACATGAACTCATACGCTCATTCACACATGCACACATGAACTCATACGCTCATTCACACATGCACACATGAACTCATGCGCTCATTCACACATGCACACATGAACTCATACGCTCATTCACTCATGCACACATGAACTCATACGCTCATTCACACATGCATACATGAACTCATACGCACATGTCGCACATGCACACATGAACTCATGCGCTCATACACACATGCAGATATGAACTCATACGCACATGCAGACATGAAACTCCATGTGCAAATCACAGACGCACCCAAATCTACGAGCAGCGGTACTGGTATTTAATGCTATGAGAGGTGTTTTCCTCAAAGGCAAGGTCCAGGAAAGTAATGTCCTGGGAGGTACACCCATAAGTGGTAATGTCCTGAGAGGTAAACCCATAAGAAGTAATGTCCTGAGAGGTACACCCATAAGAAGTAATGTGCTGAGAGGTACACCCATAAGAGGTAATGTGCTGAGAGGTACACCCATAAGTGGTAATGTCCTGAGAGGCTCACCCATAAGAGGTAATGTCCTGAGAGGCTCACCCATAAGTGGTAATGTCCTGAGAGGCTCACCCATAAGAGGTAATGTCCTGAGAGGTACACCCATAAGAGGTAATGTCCTGAGAGGTACACCCATAAGAGGTAATGTCCTGAGAGGTACACCCATAAGAGGTAATGTCCTGAGAGGTACACCCATAAGAGGTAATGTCCTGCGAGGCTCACCCATAAGTGGTAATGTCCTGAGAGGTACACCCATAAGAGGTAATGTCCTGAGAGGTACACCCATAAGAGGTAATGTCCTGAGAGGTACACCCATAAGAGGTAATGTCCTGAGAGGTACACCCATAAGAGGTAATGTCCTGAGAGGTACACCCATAAGAGGTAATGTCCTGAGAGGTACATCCATAAGAGGTAATGTCCTGAGAGGTACATCCATAAGAGGTAATGTCCTGAGAGGTACATCCATAAGAGGTAATGTCCTGAGAGGTACATCCATAAGAGGTAATGTCCTGAGAGGTACATCCATAAGAGGTAATGTCCTGAGAGGTACATCCATAAGAGGTAATGTCCTGAGAGGTAAACCCATAAGAGGTAATGTCCTGAGTGTGGGTTCTAGTGTGAAAGAGTAATCCACGAGATCCGGTCTTACCATTGAACGTCACGTGACATAGTATTACCATTGACCTACGACAGACCAGCCAACACATTGTGGGACTTCTCTCTCGAGGACCGGTGTAACCGGCCAGAATATACCTGGGATATATTCTAGCCTAGGTCAGTTTAACACCCCAGTATATTCTCGCCTAGGCCAGCTTAACCCTCGGGTATACTCTGGTCAGGGGTATAATCTGGTATGTTACACCGGGACAACTCAAGCCAGATGTAAACTGAAATGTGCCACCCAACGCGCTTGCTCAACCAAACTGTATTTCGGTAGCTGACGTAATAGATATACAATCTGACGTAATAGATATACAATCGGAGGTAATAGATATACAATCTGAGGTGATAGATATACAAGCTGAGGTGATAGATATACAATCTGAGGTAATAGATATACAATCTGAGATGATAGATATACAAGCTGAGCTAATAGATATACAATCTGAGGTGATAGATATACAAGCTGAGGTAATAGATATACAATCTGAGCTAATAGATATACAATCTGAGGTAATAGATATACAAGCTGAGCTAATAGATATACAATCTGAGGTGATAGATATACAAGCTGAGGTAATGATATACAATCTGAGGTGATAGATATACAAGCTGAGGTGATAGATATACAATCTGAGCTAATAGATATACACTCTGAGGTGATAGATATACAAGCTGAGGTAATAGATATACAATCTGAGCTAATAGATATACACTCTGAGGTGATAGATATCCAAGCTGAGCTAATAGATATACAATCTGAGGTAATAGATATACAATCTGAGCTAATAGTTATACAATCTGAGCTAATAGATATACAATCTGAGCTAATAGATATACAATCAGAGGTAATAGATATACAATCTGAGCTGATAGATATACAAGCTGAGCTAACAGATATACAATCTGAGGTAATAGATATACAAGGTGAGGTAATAGATATACAATCTGAGTAATCTGAGGTAATAGATATACAATCTGAGCTAATAGATATACAAGCTGAGCTAATAGATATACAATCTGAGGAAATAGATATACAATCTGAGCTAATAGATATACAAGCTGAGCTAATAGATATACAATCTGAGCTAATAAATATACAATCTGGGCTAATAGATATACAATCTGAGCTAATAGATATACAATCTGAGCTAATAGATATAGTAGCTCAAAGAGTTGACTACTTTCTTCTGAAATAGTTTCCGAGTAAGATGAACAATAAGCAACTGTTAAACAGATGTTGTGTCCCACACTTAACTAACTGACCAACAAGTGTTGCTGTTGTGTCCACACCTAACTAACTGACCAACAAGTGTTGATGTTGTGTCCACACCTAACTAACTGACCAACAAGTGTTGCTGTTGTGTCCACACCTAACTAACTGACCAACAAGTGTTGATGTTGTGTCCACACCTCACTAACTGACCAACAAGTGTTGCTGTTGTGTCCACACCTCACTAACTGACCAACAAGTGTTGATGTTGTGTCCACACCTCACTAACTGACCAACAAGTGTTGCTGTTGTGTCCACACCTCACTAACTGACCAACAAGTGTTGATGTTGTGTCCACACCTCACTGTCCAACAAGTGTTGCTGTTGTGTCCACACCTCACTGTCCAACAAGTGTTGCTGTTGTGTCCACACCTCACTAACTGTCCAACAAGTGTTGCTGTTGTGTCCACACCTCACTAACTGACCAACAAGTGTTGCTGTTGTGTCCACACCTCACTAACTGACCAACAAGTGTTGCTGTTGTGTCCACACCTCACTAACTGACCAACAAGTTTTGCTGTTGTGTCCACACCTAACTAACTGTCCAACAAGTGTTTGCTGTTGTGTCCACACCTAACTAACTGACCAACAAGTGTTTGCTGTTGTGTCCACACCTCACTAACTGACCAACAAGTGTTGCTGTTGTGTCCACACCTAACTAACTGACCAACAAGTGTTGCTGTTGTGTCCACACCTAACTAACTGACCAACAAGTGTTGCTGTTGTGTCCACACCTAACTAACTGACCAACAAGTGTTGCTGTTGTGTCCACACCTAACTAACTGACCAACAAGTTTTGCTGTTGTGTCCACACCTAACTAACTGACCAACAAGTTTTGCTGTTGTGTCCACACCTAACTAACTGTCCAACAAGTGTTGCTGTTGTGTCCACACCTCACTAACTGACCAACAAGTGTTGCTGTTGTGTCCACACCTAACTAACTGACCAACAAGTGTTGCTGTTGTGTCCACACCTAACTAACTGACCAACAAGTTTTGCTGTTGTGTCCACACCTAACTAACTGACCAACAAGTTTTGCTGTTGTGTCCACACCTAACTAACTGTCCAACAAGTGTTGCTGTTGTGTCCACACCTAACTAACTGACCAACAAGTGTTGCTGTTGTGTCCACACCTAACTAACTGACCAACAAGTGTTGCTGTTTTGTCCACACCTAACTAACTGACCAACAAGTGTTGCTGTTGTGTCCACACCTAACTAACTGACCAACAAGTGTTGCTGTTGTGTCCACACCTAACTAACTGACCAACAAGTGTAGCTGTTGTGTCCACACCTAACTAACTGACCAACAAGTGTTGCTGTTGTGTCCACACCTAACTAACTGACCAACAAGCAACGGTCCAACAAATGTTGTTTCCTCACCTAACGTTTGAAGCCCACAGTTCCCCCACCATTGCCCATCCCTCACCCACCACGAACCCGGAAGAGACACGTACATTCCATTTACACCTCAGACGACAACAGCCTCCGGTGGTGGCCATGCCCCCCCACCCCTCACTCCATCAACTAATAATGTCTGGCTACCTGCTCATTCAACGCACGAAGTCGCTCCACGGACCTACCTCGTGGCGCTGGCCTGGAACCGTAGCGCGCCCCGGGTGACCCCCTCCAGCCCCCCCCGCCCACACTCCCCATCTTGGTCCGGGGGCCAGAACTGGCTTAGTATCGGGGGGAAGCGATCCCATAGCGAGGCGAGCGAGCAGACTCGTCGTCCGCCACCCTCGGTGTACGTCCTCGTGCGGTGATGCTGCCGCATTATTAGGTTTCTCGTCGTCACACGAGTTGGTTCTGTGCGCGGGGAGTTAACCCTGCCAGGAGAAAACTGGAACTCTTTGTGGATGGAAACTATTTATGTGAATTTCATTCGATTTTCTCCACCTCTGCTGTCAATTTTCTGTCCGGACATCTAATCGAGATTTCTGTGATTGATATTCCGTGTAAGTATTGATAGGCCCGCGGTGATCGATCAAATGGTATTGATTTGTTGAACAACATGATCAATTGACACCAATGTCTCGCTATGCACACACACACACACACAAAGTCTTATTCGGAGAATAGAATGACATGAACATGGATAAATACGGCAAAAAAGACAAATATAGAACCGCTGACTAAGCCAGAATCGGGAAGACATCGTTAGGAATAACATTTGGGTAGTTAATATCAAAGGTTTGGGGGCAGGGGTGGTGGTGGTTAGGTCGGAGGTCGACTGACACATGGTCGGGACGTACTGACACATGACAGGGCCGCACTTACACATGGTTGGGCCGCATTGATACATGGTTTGGCCCAACTGACACATGTAAATAAATCGGACATTATACAGAACAGTCATGCAATGCATACCGGCATTCCGTAATCGTTTGGGTGGCCAGGAACTATGTTTCTTGAATATTCGTTGTTCCGTGTGCAAAATAAAAATTCGTGTGCAAATTTGCACGGCATCCATTTATGTCGCGAAATTGTACACCCCACAAACACGTATATTATATAAACCTTATCAAAATTTAATGCGCGGTAATTCTGAACTGCTGCGCAGAGTCGGTCAGATATCTGCGCGGCCGCGCAGCTTAAAGGTAACATTGGTGGTGAGCTCTCAAACGTCCCATTGGGCACGTCCAGCTTTTTGACACCACTGCCCAGGAAAAACAATTCAGGCAGTCAAGAATACCGCCCCTTAATATCAGGAAGAACATGGCCCCCCCCCTTCCTACGTTCATATTACCCTCACCTTCTGACGCTAATGTACATCTAGCACGGTAGTTTCATCCGCACCATTTTTGCCCGTGATGTCACACGAAGACAATTGTTAGAATATCTCTGTATTGTCTATAGACACGGACGTCTATCTCTGTATTGTCTATAGACACGGACGTCTATCTCTGTATTGTCTATAGACACGGACGTCTATCTCTGTATTGTCTATAGACACGGGCGTCTATCTCTGTATTGTCTATAGACACAGACGTCTATCTCTGTATTGTCTATAGACACGGGCGTCTATCTCTGTATTGTCTATAGACACGGACGTCTATCTCTGTATTGTCTATAGACACGGACGTGTATCTCTGTATTGTCTATAGACACGGGCGTCTATCTCTGTATTGTCTATAGACACGGACGTCTATCTCTGTATTGTCTATAGACACGGGCGTCTATCTCTGTATTGTCTATAGTCACGGACGTCTATCTCTGTATTGTCTATAGACACGGGCGTCTATCTCTGTATTGTCTATAGACACGGACGTTTATCTCTGTATTGTCTATAGACACGGGCGTCTATCTCTGTATTGTCTATAGACACGGACGTCTATCTCTGTATTGTCTATAGACACGGACGTATGTGTCTAGTACTGAATGGGGAATATATCTCTGTAGTGTCCATAGACATGAACTTCTAGTACTGAATGGGGAGTATATCTCTGTATTGTCTATAGACACGGACGTATGTGTCTAGTACTGAATGGGGAATATATCTCTGTAGTGTCCATAGACATGAACTTCTAGTACTGAATGGGGAGTATATCTGTGTAGTGTCTATGGACACTGACGTATGTGTCTAGTACTGAATGGGGAGTATGTCTGTGTAGTGTCTATGGACACTGACGTATGTGTCTAGTACTGAATGGGGAGTATATCTGTGTAGTGTCTATGGACACTGACGTATGTGTCTAGTACTGAATGGGGAGTATATCTGTGTAGTGTCTATGGACACTGACGTATGTGTCTAGTACTGAATGGGGAGTATATCTCTAGTATCTACAACCTACAGTCTACAGACACGGGTGTTTTTGTATAGCTCTGAATGGGGAATTCCCGCGATAATGAAATAATAAAGTACTTCCAATGGCCCGAAGGCTAATTCCTCGTGTACTGGAATTCTCTGAGAGCGACTGTTTTGTTGTTCTGGTTTTGTGTAATCTTTTTTTTAAAATGTTGTTGATAGAAAAAACTTCATTTATTGACTTTTGGTTGACTGCTGGCTGCAGGTTTGTGAAACAAGAATGTTCATGAAATTATTTTGTTAAAAAATGAAGTTTTAAATATCTGACTTGATTCTGCTCAGCAGATCATTCTTCACATTTAATTGTCATTATTTTACACTTTGTGAATTCTATTCATTTTCTGTACGCTCTATTTATGGAAGTATAAATATTTAAGCTACCGGTAGAGTTAAGTACCCAAGTCTTGCACGTGCTGCCATTGTTCAACACACGATCACAAATATACCGGTAATAATATTAATTTGATAGTTTACATAGCGCAGTACCCCAGCAAGCAGTATGGGCTCACAGCGCTTATTACACAAAAATAGCTATACGCATTTTATGATCAATGCATTCAATGAAAATATACATATAACTACAACATATAACTACAACATATAACTACAAAATTTAACTACAACATTTAACTACAACATATAACGACATTACAGTGTACATAAGCTACGTTTATCATTAAAAGAAAAGTTGTTTCAATAATTTTAAAGGTAAAGTTTGAAGAGATAAATTTTAGTGCTGTCTTGAAAGCTTTAGTTGTTGGAATGTTGCAAATGTGTAATGGTAGAGAATCTCATTGCTTGAAGGCACAAAAAGATAAATACACCTCGACAAATGTTTTGGTTTGTGTCTTAGGAACAGATATAACACTACATCGGGCTAACACACCGGTATTTCACACAAATAACAAAATATTTTCAAGTTAAGAAAGTGAATTTAGTGACAGATAAAATTTACAATGAAAGAACTCAACACAAAACAAATGTAGAACTTACAGATTTATAACTTACAGATTTAGAACTTACATATTTAGAACTTACAGATTTAGAACTTACAGATTTAGAACTTACAGATTTAGAACTTACAGATTTAGAACTTACAGATTTAGAACTTACAGATTTAGAACTTATAGATTTAGAACTTACAGATTTAGAACTTACAGATTTAGAACTTACAGATTTAGAACTAACAGATTTAGAACTTACAGATTTAGAACTTACAGATTTAGAACTTACACGTGTTAATACTTTTTGAATGATCAAATAAAGTCAAATGCGCAGATAAATAGGTTATAAATATTTATATCATAACGAAGACTTCTCCATCTCACGCAATGTGTCCTCACCCCCCTGAACTACCATGTGAGCACCCCTGAACTACGATGTGAGCACCCCTGAACTACGATGTGAGCACCCCTGTACTACCATGACAGCACCCCTGAACTACCATGACAGCACCCCTGAACTACCATGACAGCACCCCTGAACTACCATGACAGCACCCCTGAACTACCATGACAGCTCCCCTGAACTACCATGACAGCACCCTTGAACTACCATGACAGCACCCCTGAACTACCATGACAGCACCCCTGAACTACCATGACAGCACCCCTGAACTACCATGACAGCACCCCTGAACTACCATGACAGCACCCCTGAACTACCATGACAGCACCCCTGAACTACCATGACAGCACCCCTGAACTACGATGTGAGCACCCCTGAACTACCACGACAGCACCCCTGAACTACCATGACAGCACCCCTGAAATACCATCAAAGCACCCCTGAACTACCATGACAGCACCCCTGAACTACCATGACAGCACCCCTGAAATACCATGACAGCACCCCTGAACTACCATGACAGCACCCCTGAACTACCATGACAGCACCCCTGAACTACCATGACAGCACCCCTGAACTACCATGACAGCACCCCTGAACTACCATGACAGCACCCCTGAACTACGATGTGAGCACCCCTGAACTACCATGACAGCACCCCTGAACTACCATGACAGCACCCCTGAAGTACCATTCGAGCACCCCAGATCTGACAACCTCCCCTGCACTACCTCCCCCCCCCCTTCAACAATAAGACTCATTATGACGCTACTTCTCAATTTTTCTCTACCGGTATGAACCAGATCCAATTTGTATTTGTGTTGTCATAGTTAACCGCAATAAAAATTTTACGGATTAAATGCGTATAAAATAGACCAAGTGCCTGCCCTACGTGAATTTAAGTAAAAATGAGATGACGTCATCGACCAACACCAGTTATATCCCCGTCGGCAGTTTCCGGAAGTTAAGGAAAAATAAGAATGATATGAAAATAAAATGTATTAGATTAGATTAAAATCCTTCACCCCGCAGGTATGGAATTTTATTGCTACCTCCCGGCTCCACATTTTTTTTAAAACGTGTGACAATCACTGTGCCTACAGCTTTGAACGCGCTATAAAGTGATGTATCTAGAGCAGGGACGTCAAAACTATTTGTAAAGGGGGCCGTATCCCATGAAATAAAAGTGAGTGGGGGCCGGCTTACGTTAACAAACCAAAATGAGCTGCAGGCTTTGTAATTATGTTTTTTGTTTTGTTTGTTTGTTTGTTTTTTGTTTTTTGTTTTTTTTAAATTGTAAGATAAGAGAGAAATTTTGTGTTGAAAATATGGAACAAAACTATATCAATTATGGATGTTTTAAAAATATTATATTCCATCATTAGAAATTAGTAGAAATTGATTTTAAAAAATGTCAAAGTTATTGAATAAAGATGTGTATTTTATCACGCGTACCTTACGATACATAAAATATGTTGAAATATAACTAGAGCCAATTAGTTTGTGTAAACCAAAACAAAAAAAAATGAGGTAAAGACTGTCTAAAAAATTTAAAATACCGACAACACATTCATTAAGAAAAAAAACAATATGACGTCAACGATTTTACCATCTGAAGTCATCGAAATTCGTACACATAACAATACATAACTTTATTGTATTTTTATAATCAATATTCCCGTTAGTAAACAATGGAAGGTCATCGAATTTTGCCATAACTTTATTGTCGTCGTATTTTGGTACCAAAAAATGAGAATAATTTCGGCACTTCTTATAAATTCATTGTCGTTGAAGGTAAAATATGTGAGTCCATCAATTATTTAAGATTTTGCCGCAGGCATATTAAAATTGTAATGGGGGCCGCACTTTGGATACGCCTGTTCTAGTGTAAACTATACGCGTGATATCAATGTTATAGCGTGTGAAATGATAAAAAGGAAATTGTTTAAATACAAGTACCGCCTTCTGGTGTTAAATTTGTCAGCCAAAACTTGCACTGGCTTCATTCCCTTTGTTTTTTTGTTTTGTTTTTTGTTCTCAATGTATGGGAATATGTCACGGGAAAATCATCCATAGGAAATATATTACGGGAAAATCATCCATAGGAAATATATCACGGGAAATTCAGCCATGGGAATATATGTCACGGGAAAATCAGCCATGGGAATAAATGCCACGGGAAAATCAGCCATGGGAATATATGTCACGGGAAAATCAGCCATGGGAATAAATGCCACGGGAAAATCAGCCATGGGAATATATGTCACGGGAAAATCAGCCATGGGAATATATGTCACGGGAAAATCAGCCATAGGAATATATGTCACGGGAAAATCATCCATAGGAAATATGTCACGGGAAAATCATCCATAGGAAATATATCACGGGAAAATCAGCCATAGGGAATATATGTCACGGGAAAATCATCCATAGGAATATATGTCACGGGAAAATCATCCATAGGAAATATATCACGGGAAAATCATCCATAGCAAATATATCACGGGAAAATCAGCAATGGGAATATATGTCATGGGAAAATCAGCAATGGGAATATATGTCACGGGAAAATCATCCATAGGAAATATATCACGGGAAAATCATCCATAGGAAATATATCACGGGAAAATCAGCAATGTGAATATATGTCACGGGAAAATCAGCAATGGGAATATATGTTACGGGAAAATCATCCATAGGAAATATATCACGGGAAAATCATCCATAGGAAATATATCACGGGAAAATCAGCAATGGGAATATATGTCATGGGAAAATCAGCAATGGGAATATATGTCAAGGGAAAATCAGCAATGGGAATATATGTCACGGGAAAATCAGCAATGGGAATATATGTCACGGGAAAATCACCCATGGGAATATCTGTCACGAGAAAATTTGTACATCCGGAGTCGGTGCCTCATTTAAATTTCTTTAACTTCTTTGATCAGTGAAAACTTACTCAATAGAGATGAGCAAGAATTTATCGAAATATCAATGGAAAAGACGTTTGTCGAAATATGCATGAAGAAGAGAGTGTCAGAATCGAAATGGACAAGACACTGTCAGAATGTACAAGGACTGGACATAATGTTAATGTGCATGATCAGAAGTGCATCCGACTATAAAGGGGAGGCGGTGGTTGAGAAAACATATTTAAATACAGGGTACTGACCGTGATTTTTACTAAATGGAGGGAGCAGTCTCGTTTAGTTCTTGGTTATAAATTCATGGAGAGTTCTAGATTGTATATAGCTGAGACATTTCAAAGTTTAAAAAAAAACTTTACGAAATGTTTATATATTATATGAGGTCATAGGGATATATATGGATTATAAATATAGGATTAAACCCACATTATAATATCACGTGAGAATCTTAGGTTATAATTAAGAGTTCCAATGCATAATCTAGAGAGAGTTCTAGGTGATAAATTGATTGTTTTATTGTAATAATTGGGAGTGTGTTGATTCAAGTGTTAGTTTATTATGAGGTATTTATCTGGGTTTTGTTCCCAGGGCCCCCATTGATAAGCCGGGAATAAACCTAAGACATTTGATGTTTTCTTTTGTAACGAATCACGTGATTAAACTCAGATTAACGGATATTGGGTTTTGTTCACTAGAGACTAACGTCTATAAATAACCCACCAATCAAACAGCACTGGTCGTGGTTTTAATGTTGTACAGATAAACTTTCTAATTTGTTGCCATATCGGTAAGCGTTTCAAATATTGATGACGTCATGACCTAGCAATAAAATATTGCCGTCGGGAAAGAAGTGTTTTTGTTAACATACAAACATTGCTAAATAGTTTTAATTGATCAAGCTATCAATCTCCCGAGGGGTGCTAAACTATAGATCTCCTATGGGGTGCCAAGCTGTAGATCTCCTATGGGGTGCCAAGCTGTAGATCTCCTATGGGATGCCAAGCTGTAGATCTCCCATGGGGTGCCAAGCTATAGATCTCCCATGGGGTGCTAAGCAATCAATCTCCTATGGGGTGCCAAGCAATCAATCTCATATGGGGTGCCAAGAAATAGGTCTCCCATGGGGTGCCAAACTATAGATCTGCCATGGGGTGCAAAGCTATCGATCTCCCATAGGGTGCCAGGCCATCAATGCCTTATGGGGTGTCAACATATCGATCTCTCTTAGGGTGCCAAGCCATAGATCTCCCATGGGGTACCAGGTCATCGATCTCCCATGGGGTGCCAGCTATCGATCTCCGGTGGGGTGCATATCTTTATGTCACTCCGTTCTTCGAATACTCCCTTTGTTAACATGAAAATGCCGCAACTGAATATAAAGATAATAAAGCCACCATTAATTTGGTGGAGAGAGCGGTAAATAGCGGTGGCTGGAAACAATACACCCAACTATTTTGGCAGCAATGCGTGAAATTACAGTTTCCCGAAGTTGCTTGAAAAAGTATGCATTCCAAAAAAGCAATTTGTATAAATAACTCTATTGAGATTTAACACGTAAATGTTTTATTACGACATTCAACCGTACTTAAGTCTTAATTCACGATCCTGTTTTTCACGCAATTTTTGAGGTCTAGTATACTTTCAAATTTCTGTAAAACTTAAGAAAACATTATACATCCAAATCTTTTCAATTTTTTATCAATTAAAATAAGTAGATTGTATGATTTGTAGAACTCTCCATAGTCAGCGTTCAAGTCAGTCAGTGCTTCGGTCATGAGCTATTTTTAAATCCTTTATATTAACTCGTGGTGTCTGAGCCCTTGCTTGTCGAAAAAACTTTGGATCGAATTTTAACCCTCGTAAGCTAGCGAGCTGAAATTTTGCAGGCAGATCGATGCAAAATTTCAGATCGATCGCATGTACTGTAATTAAAATTTTGAATTTTTAGAATATTTTATTTATCTCTATGAATCATGTTTTATTTTATTTTTTATATTATTTTTTGAGATAAGAGTGTCGCGGTGCGCATTAAATTGAAAGCCTTTTTAAAATACTTTCCTGTTGCGCGATTTGGTGCGTATTATATTAACAATACTTTTAAAAAATATATTCCCGATCGGTGCGCATTATTTTAAATTTGTTTTACGAGACATAACTAAAATTTTAGATTTTTGGATTGTCGTGCGCTGCGTATTATAATGAACATTCTTTTAGTTATGTTTCGTACATAAAGGATTTATAGTCAAAAACTTAGTTTTTACGGTTTTTAAAAAAATAATTAAATCCTTTATATTAACTCCTGGTGTCTGTTTGTTTGAGCCCTTGCTTGCTTGTCGAAAAAACTTTGGATCGATTTTTAACCCACTTCCTCTTAAGCTAGCGAGCTGAAATTTTGCAAGCAGTTTCGTGCCTATGATAAAAACGATGTATTAAAAATTTCAGATCGATCGCTTGTACTGTAATTAAATTATTGAATTTTTAGATTATTTTGATTGTCTCTATTTATCATGTTTTATATAGAGTGTCGCGGTGCGTATTATATTGAACGACCTTTATAATAATATCCTGATCCTGTTGCGCGATTCGGTGCGTATTATATGGACGATAATTTTTTAAAATATATTCCCGATCGGTGCGCATTATATTAAACATGTTTTACGAGACATAACTAAAATTTTAGATTTTTGTATTAATTTGTCGTGCGCTGCGTATTATAATGAACATTCTTTTATTTATGTTGCGTATATAAAGGATTAATAGTCCAAAAACTTGGGTTTTTAACGTTTTTTAAAAATTAGAGATTGGGGTCAAACTTCTCTGACATATCCATTACAACAGTGTCTTTTGATACATTGATCTCACTAAAAAACGATCTTTCTAGGCGCAATTTTTCGTGCAAAAAATATTTCTTTGCATTTAGTTTTGCAGCTGAATAAAGTAGTAAAATGCAGAGGACTTAAAACTATTGGAAATAGGCCTAACATTTTTAAAGATGAGTTTAAGCTGTCGTTCGACAGTAGTTAACACTAATTCTAGTTCTAAGTAGTACTATTATTAGTAATAGTAGTCTAATTAACTTACATTTTATTTAATATTAATTGTTTCCATTGGTCATTGTAAAAATATATCGTATTCTTAGTGTTTATAGTAATAAAGTAATACTAAGATTATGATTTGAATTATAATTACAGCATTAGTATTATTATTAAATAGTATGAATCAATAAACCTCACAAATGAACGAGCGAAAGATCTAGAGTCACTGATACATTTACATAATTCATACTCGCAAGGGCGTTCTATTTTGCATAATATAATATATACTAGTGTATTACCCGTCAAAAGTTCAGCTGAAATCTATTAATTTTGAAAAAATACACATCAGAATATAAAATAATGTAATACAGAACTTTCATTTATTTTATTTTGTTTATTTACGAGCAACAAAGCCCGTCCAATGACGTTCCGCCACCGCATCGATGGCATGTTGTTTAGGAGTAACAGTAGTGATTAGCTGGAGCGACACACTTCAAGATGGGAACACAGTACTGAATGTTGACCAAATGCACCAAAATTAACTCGTTTTGACTTGAATGTTGGCGTAAATGTGTTCAATATGTAAATATTTGTTTAAAATTTTTTATCCCATAGTGATTGGCTTTAGGATTCTGTAAGAGTTTGAGGGACCAACCGATATCGATGACTGGACAGAAAATTGCCTTTTATTATTATATATAAGATTTCCATTTTGAACAATTTTATGCGGACGTTAGAAAAGAGTTATTTTTCGTGCAGTAATTTTTTTGAAGGCTTTTTTTTGTTTGTAGCGGTGCGCTGCTTTCTAAAATTAGTAGCGTTACGAACGGACGGACGGACATACAATGCAAATTATGTATTTTGATTACATATTATAACCTTGTATCTTTATTTAAAATTCTATGAAATTAAGCTTTTAAACAAGTTTTAGTCAACTTCAATGAGCCCATTCGCTGTAATAGTAATGAACACGTATTTACAAGTTGACCCCTCGGTATCTCCGGATGTTACCGAGTAATAAATTGATTATATTAATAGATTATAAAAAATAAAAAAAAGAAATGGAAAGGCCCATTGATAAACTATTTCAACAATATTTCTTTTATACTCTCGTGCGTTCATCGTCTTGGCTAACAGTGTGACCACGATTTGTTATTGCCTAAGGTGAATTGCGTAACACTGTGAGAATGTAATCCCATTTGTAGGTCATGTTGCCAACATCGCTCCTGATTCACCTGGCACAGAGAGGGATGTAAAGTGAATGTTTTCACCGGCGGTTCAACCGAGTGGAACGGTGATTGGATGTGAAGTGTTGCGTCACTCTCGTTTTCTTTCACTTTTGTCTGCACACGTCTCGCGGAAGACCCGGGATGCTTTCAACCGCCGAGACCGTGACGAGGACATGAAAGTGTAGCAAGAGTGGCTACCTCGATGCAAGGGAGAGAACCGAACTCAGCTCTTTATTGATGGTCCAAGTGCCCCCTCCCCCCTGTGCATGAGAGTTGTATACACTTGTGTAGTTGTACTTGATGACGCTGCCGCTGTAGAGCGCATGTCTGGCTCTCCTATTTTTACATTTCATATTTTAATGGAATCGTACAAATTTTAAAGTCGCATTTCAAAGTTTTCTCTCACAAGATCTCCACCGCCCCCTCCCCACATCGACCAACTTATCAAACTTCGTACGTCAAAGCGATCCTGTATGATATGATATACCATTACACCGCAATCCACTTTATCAAAGCTATTGCTTTGGATCTTTGCATGCTGTCGCGTAACCTCAATCCAAAAATTAATCTCAAAGTACTACATTATATTCCAGCGATATCCACAGACATCCACACGTGTCGCCATCAATTGTGGGTCTTTCCACCACGCAGCAATCCACACGTGGCTCCATCCAACTTGTTGTCGTCACCATGTGCCGCAATCCACCTTTGCGCTTTCCACCTTGCTGCCATGCTCATGTGCCTTCATCCACCGTGCTGCCATGCCCATGTGCCTCCATCCACCTTGCTGCCATGGTCATGTACCTCCATCCACCGTGCTGCTATGCCCATGTGCCTCCATCCACCGTGCTGCCATGCCCATGTGCCTCCATTCACATTGCTGCCATGGTCATGTGCCTCCATCCACCGTGCTGCCATGCCCATGTGCCTCCATCCACCGTGCTGTCATGCCCATGTGCCTCCCTCCACCGTGCTGCCATGCCCATGTGCCTCCATCCACCGTGCTGCCATGCCCATGTGCCTCCATCCACCGTGCTGCAATGCCCATGTACCTCCATCCACCGTGCTACCATCCACCAAGCAACCAATGAACAGACAGTTCTGTGCTATAACAAATGCGACACAAACATTATTCCGCTTTTATCAAACCCATTTGTCCTATTATTGTGATACATTCAGCCATCAGTTGCAACAGTTTTTAGTGGAAACTACATGGTTTATTGGTCGTATTTTAATATTGTAAATCATAACGAGGGTCGTCGAATGTGTGCTTGAATGTGTACTTGAAATGTGAACATCGATATGTGCTTGAATGTGTACTTGAAATGTGAACATCGATATGTGCTTGAATGTGTACTTGAAATGTGAACATCGATATGTGCTTGAATGTGTACTTGAAATATGAACATCGATATGTGCTTGAATGTGTACTTGAAATATGAACATCGATATGTGCTTGAATGTGTACTTGAAATGTGAACATCGATATGTGCTTGAATGTGTACTTGAATGTTAACTGGAATGCGTACTTGAAGTGTGCACTTGAAATGTGCACTTGAAATGCGCACTTGAATGTTTACACGAATGTGTACATCAATATGTACACGACTGTGTAAATGTGTACTTAAATATGTACTAAAATGTGTAGTTGAAAGTGTATCTTGATGTGCCTTACATTCCAAATGAAGATGATGTTCAGATCCAAGCGCAGACTAATAACTTGATTTAAACGCTCCATTATTTTAGTTTGTTGCTTATTTCGTTCACGTGTGATCGATGTTTCCTTTAACAAAAAAATAATAAATTCTTCGAGTTCCTTTTCTTAACAAAATTCAAATTAAACGTGGAAGATCGATGTGTGGGGTAAGGGGTGTTAACGGGCAGAGGGGGTGAACAGGTCGATGTGGCAAGGGGTGGCAAGGGGTGGTAGGGAAGATGTGTGGGGTGGAGGGGGGAGGTCGGATGGAGATCGATTAGGAGTAATTGGTGAGACAGTTGGTGAAGAAACGCCGTGAGATTCTTACCAGTTATATGTGATATTTTTTATACGGCGTTGTTGCCATGGGTTGGGGGGAGGGGGTCCATGAACCAGTGAGAGGCCAAGAACAACAAACAACCACCAAAAAGACCATGCACGTATTATGTTTCCAGGAAAGTGTAATATTGGTAACTTCTACTAATCAGCTTATAAGAAAGCTAAAAATTTGACCACTGATCATTCCAACATTCCAGCAATTCCAACGTTCCAGCCATTCCAACAGTCATGCCATTCCAACCATTTCAACAGTCCAGCCATTCCAACCGTCAAGCCATTCCAACAGTCCAGCCATTCCAACAGTCCAGACATTCCAACAGTTCAGCCATTCCAACAGTCCAGCCATTCCAACAGTCCAGCCATTCCAACCGTCCAACCATTCCAACAGTCCAGCCATTCCAACAATCCAGCCATTCCAACAGTCCAGCCATTCCAACAGTCCAGCCATTCCAACAGTCCAGCCATTCCAACAGTCCAGACATTCAAACAGTCCAGCCATTCCAAAAGTCATGCCATTTAAACAGTCCAGCCATTCCAAAAGTCCAGACATTCCAAAAGTCCAGACATTCCAACAGTCCAGCCATTCCAACAGTCCAGCCATTCCAACAGTCCAGCCATTCCAATAGTCCAGCCATTCCAACAGTCCAGCCATTCCAACAGTCCAGCCATTCCAACAGTCCAGCCATTCCAACAGTCCAGCCATTCCAACAGTCCAGCGATTCCAACAGTCCAGCCATTCCAACAGTCCAGCCATTGCTACCTAGCCGAAATTACATAACTCAAACTTAACAAAAATCCGGTCGCCTGGCCATCAGGCCGTCGGGGGTGGGGGAGGGGGTACTCTGGGTGTCACGTTTGACCCCCAGTGACCCGCCGGCCGGCCCCACAGAGATCGTCTTTAATGGTCAGCGGTGGGAGTACAGCGTTCTTACATTAAGTCCAGGCCCTGGGATGACCAGTGAGGACGGTCAGATTAAATTGGTACCGGCGGCCTTAGACGGGATGGAATGGTCAGGTCCGCCGTAAGAAAGGGGGGATGGGGGCAGTTTGATGACATGGTCTGGTCTGCCGTAACGGCTATTGTGTGACCCGATGAGCTCGTCTGCCAGATCAGATGTAAATATTTGGTGGCCTTATTATTTGATGAAATGGTCTTTGTTGGACTGTTATCATAGTGTTGTTGTTGGACTGTTATCATAGTGTTGTTGTTGGACTGTTATCATAGTGTTGTTGTTGGATTGTTATCATAGTGTTGTTGTTGGACTGTTATCAAAGTGTTGTTGTTGGACTGTTATCATAGTGTTGTTGTTGGACTGTTATCAAAGTGTTGTTGTTGAACTGTTATCATAGTGTTGTTGTTGGATTGTTATCATAGTGTTGTTGTTGGACTGTTATCAAAGTGTTGTTGTTGGACTGTTATCATAGTGTTGTTGTTGGATTGTTATCTAAGTGTTGTTGTTGGACTGTTATCAAAGTGTTGTTGTTGAACTGTTATCACAGTGTTGTTGTTGAACTGTTATCATAGTGTTGTTGTTGAACTGTTATCATAGTGTTGTTGTTGAACTGTTATCATAGTGTTGTTGTTGGATTGTTATCATAGTGTTGTTGTTGGACTGTTATCATAGTGTTGTTGTTGGACTGTTATCATAGTGTTGTTGTTGGATTGTTATCATAATGTTGTTGTTGGACTGTTATCAAAGTGTTGTTGTTGGATTGTTATCATAGTGTTGTTGTTGGACTGTTATCAAAGTGTTGTTGTTGGACTGTTATCATAGTGTTGTTGTTGGACTGTTATCATAGTGTTGTTGTTGGATTGTTATCATAATGTTGTTGTTGGACTGTTATCAAAGTGTTGTTGTTGGATTGTTATCATAGTGTTGTTGTTGGACTGTTATCAAAGTGTTGTTGTTGGACTGTTATCATAGTGTTGTTGTTGGATTGTTATCATAGTGTTGTTGTTGGACTGTTATCAAAGTGTTGTTGTTGGACTGTTATCATAGTGTTGTTGTTGGATTGTTATCATAGTGTTGTTGTTGGACTGTTATCATAGTGTTGTTGTTGAACTGTTATCATAGTGTTGTTGTTGAACTGTTATCATAGTGTTGTTGTTGAACTGTTATCATAGTGTTGTTGTTGGACTGTTATCATAGTGTTGTTGTTGAACTGTTATCAAAGTGTTGTTGTTGGACTGTTATCATAGTGTTGTTGTTGAACTGTTATCATAGTGTTGTTGTTGAACTGTTATCATAGTGTTGTTGTTGAACTGTTATCATAGTGTTGTTGTTGAACTGTTATCATAGTGTTGTTGTTGAACTGTTATCATAGTGTTGTTGTTGGATTGTTATCATAGTGTTGTTGTTGGACTGTTATCATAGTGTTGTTGTTGGACTGTTATCATAGTGTTGTTGTTGGACTGTTATCATAGTGTTGTTGTTGGACTGTTATCATAGTGTTGTTGTTGGACTGTTATCATAGTGTTGTTGTTGGACTGTTATCATAGTGTTGTTGTTGGACTGTTATCATAGTGTTGTTGTTGGACTGTTATCATAGTGTTGTTGTTGGACTGTTATCATAGTGTTGTTGTTGAACTGTTATCATAGTGTTGTTGTTGGACTGTTATCATAGTGTTGTTGTTGAACTGTTATCATAGTGTTGTTGTTGAACTGTTATCATAGTGTTGTTGTTGAACTGTTATCATAGTGTTGTTGTTGAACTGTTATCATAGTGTTGTTGTTGAACTGTTATCATAGTGTTGTTGTTGGACTGTTATCATAGTGTTGTTGTTGAACTGTTATCATAGTGTTGTTGTTGAACTGTTATCATAGTGTTGTTGTTGAACTGTTATCATAGTGTTGTTGTTGAACTGTTATCATAGTGTTGTTGTTGAACTGTTATCATAGTGTTGTTGTTGAACTGTTATCATAGTGTTGTTGTTGAACTGTTATCATAGTGTTGTTGTTGAACTGTTATCATAGTGTTGTTGTTGAACTGTTATCATAGTGTTGTTGTTGAACTGTTATCATAGTGTTGTTGTTGAACTGTTATCATAGTGTTGTTGTTGAACTGTTATCATAGTGTTGTTGTTGAACTGTTATCATAGTGTTGTTGTTGAACTGTTATCATAGTGTTGTTGTTGAACTGTTATCATAGTGTTGTTGTTGAACTGTTATCATAGTGTTGTTGTTGGACTGTTATCATAGTGTTGTTGTTGAACTGTTATCATAGTGTTGTTGTTGAACTGTTATCATAGTGTTGTTGTTGAACTGTTATCATAGTGTTGTTGTTGGACTGTTATCATAGTGTTGTTGTTGAACTGTTATCATAGTGTTGTTGTTGGACTGTTATCATAGTGTTGTTGTTGAACTGTTATCATAGTGTTGTTGTTGAACTGTTATCATAGTGTTGTTGTTGAACTGTTATCATAGTGTTGTTGTTGAACTGTTATCATAGTGTTGTTGTTGAACTGTTATCATAGTGTTGTTGTTGAACTGTTATCATAGTGTTGTTGTTGAACTGTTATCATAGTGTTGTTGTTGAACTGTTATCATAGTGTTGTTGTTGAACTGTTATCATAGTGTTGTTGTTGAACTGTTATCATAGTGTTGTTGTTGAACTGTTATCATAGTGTTGTTGTTGAACTGTTATCATAGTGTTGTTGTTGAACTGTTATCATAGTGTTGTTGTTGAACTGTTATCATAGTGTTGTTGTTGGACTGTTATCATAGTGTTGTTGTTGGACTGTTATCATAGTGTTGTTGTTGAACTGTTATCATAGTGTTGTTGTTGAACTGTTATCATAGTGTTGTTGTTGAACTGTTATCATAGTGTTGTTGTTGAACTGTTATCATAGTGTTGTTGTTGAACTGTTATCATAGTGTTGTTGTTGAACTGTTATCATAGTGTTGTTGTTGAACTGTTATCATAGTGTTGTTGTTGAACTGTTATCATAGTGTTGTTGTTGAACTGTTATCATAGTGTTGTTGTTGAACTGTTATCATAGTGTTGTTGTTGAACTGTTATCATAGTGTTGTTGTTTCTTTCAACAATTCAATGAATCTGTAGAATTGTTATCCCAATCATTAACATTATGGCAAACAGGGACTGTAAATAATATGCCTTAAAATAACATAATCTAAGACAAACATGACATATAGAAAACTTCAATTCTAAGTAAGTATGATCCCTTATACACACAAAAAAGGGGGGGGGGCGTGGTGGTCTAAGTGGTAGCGTGCTGGACTATCGAACCTGGGCAGAACCCAAGCCCAGGTCCGTTTGCAAAGTAAGAAAAACTCGTGTGCAAAGTTGCACAGCATTCATTTTTTTGTGCAATCTTTTACAAAATTTACTGCGCGGTAATTCTAAAATGCTGCGCGGCGTTGGCAAGATATCTGCGTGGCCGCGCAGCAGGGCAGCTAAAAGGAACGTTTGCAAGCAGTACCTACAGCAAAAAACAAAACAAAAACATATAGCTGTCCGAAAGAATAGTTCCCTTTTTCAATAAATAGAAAATGGTATAAAAATGTGAAAGCATCCTATTGTTTTTGTCGTATCTCTTACATTGATGCCTTAGTATGGAAACATTTTTAAAAATTTAAACTTGACAAATTACATAATTTCACCCAGAACTTGATACAATACACGAAAATCTGATGCTAACTCTTACTGCCACGCGAAAGTTGAATGTTAATCGAAACGGCAATTTTTTAAAATAGAAAAGTCGATTACCTACTCTGAAGGGGTGAGAAAAGTCGATTACCTACTGTGATGGTGGTGAGAAAACTCGATTACCTACTGTGATGGTGGTGAGAAAATTCGATTACCTACTGTGATGGTGGTGAGAAAAGTCGATTACCTACTGTGATGGTGGTGAGACAAGTCGATTACCTACTGTGATGGTGGAGAGAAAAGTCGATTACCTACTGTGATGGTGGTGAGAAAAGTCGATTACCTACTGTGATGGTGGTGAGAAAAGTCGATTACCTACTGTGATGGTGGTGAGAAAAGTCGATTACCTACTGTGATGGTGGTGAGAAAAGTCGATTACCTACTATGATGGTGGAGAGAAAAGTCGATTACCTACTGTGATGGTGGTGAGAAAAGTCGATTACCTACTCTGATGCTGGAAAGAAAAATAACCAGGTCATGGCCTCTATCCAGATAAACCAAATTCATAACGGACGTCCCCCGAGTTAGACTTATTCTTTAAGCTGGCGCAACTACCGAGCGACGCACAAACCACCAACACCAAAACAAATCCTGTCTCCAAACCATAACTGGATGTGTATCAAGGCGGGGGGGGGGTGTAGAGGGGCTTATTGGGCACGACGGGTGGTGTAGGTCTGACCAGCGGCTCAAAGTAAATTGAGTTACTAGGCACTCGAGTACACCCCCAGCCAGCACCGCGGCGTCTTCCTTGACCCCTCGCCCTCGTCCCGCCATCTATCTTCATCCCGATCGTGCTGGCTTCAACAATGGCTCCTAATTAAAGAGGGACCGGCAATTCAGCAAGATAAATGCCAAAATAATAGCTCGTGGTCGACTCGTTTCTTCATGCCGCGCCGTTCAGTACATGGCCGGGGAGTTGTTGTGTAGCTTTTATTTTTGGAACTTGAGAATCGCAGGTCAAATTTAATTTCGTACACAAGTTTATGTATTTTTGGACATTGTTTCGTTTTCTTGTGAATGAAATTAAAATTGAATAATTTGAGATATTATATATTACACAAATTTCCCCAAGTTTCATAACTCTAGCCGACAGAAAAAAATTCAAGGTTTATTTGAAGTGTCACATATTTGAGTCTGGAGTTTAACCAACGCTTTGACTCCACCAATCGAAGTCCCACGTCACAACAGAAGCGTTAATTCTGTCGTCTGTGTCCTTCACATACGGTGAATAAAGGCCAGTCATCGTAATGTTACATACGGCCAGCCATCGTAATGTTACATACGGGCCAGCCATCGTAATGTTACATTAGGGCCAGCCATCGTAATGTTACATTAGGGCCAGCCATCGTAATGTTACATTAGGGCCAGCTATCGTAATGTTACATACGGCCCAGCCATCGTAATGATACATTAGGGCCAGCCATCGTAATGTTACATACGGGCCAGACATCGTAATGTTACATTAGGGCCAGCCATCGTAATGTTACATAAGGGCCAGCCATCGTAATGTTACATACGGGCCAGCCATCGTAATGTTACATACGGGCCAGCCATCGTAATGTTACATACGGGCTAGCCATCGTAATGTTACATACGGGCCAGCCATCGCAATGTTACATTAAGGCCAGCCATCGTAATGTTACATAAGGGCCAGCCATCGTAATGTTACATACGGGCCAGCCATCGTAATGTTACATTAGGGCCAGCCATCGTAATGTTACATACGGGCCAGCCATCGTAATGTTACATTAGGGCCAGCCATCGTAATGTTACATACGGGCCAGCCATCGTAATGTTACATACGGGCCAGCCATCGTAATGTTACATACGGGCCAGCCATCGTAATGTTACATACGGGCCAGCCATCGTAATGTTACATTAGGGCCAGCCATCGTAATGTTACATTAGGGCCAGCCATCGTAATGTTACATTAGGGCCAGCCATCGTAATGTTACATTAGGGCCAGCCATCGTAATGTTACATAAGGGCCAGCCATCGTAATGTTACATACGGGCCAGCCATCGTAATGTTACATTAGGGCCAGCCATCGTAATGTTACACATGGGCCAGCCATCGTAATGTTACATTAGGGCCAGCCATCGTAATGTTACATTAGGGCCAGCCATCGTAATGTTACATACGGGCCAGCCATCGTAATGTTACATACGGGCCAGCCATCGTAATGTTACATTAGGGCTAGCCATCGTAATGTTACATACGGGCCAGCCATCGTAATGTTACATTAGGGCCAGCCATCGTAATGTTACATTAGGGCCAGCTATCGTAATGTTACATACGGGCCAGCCATCGTAATGATACATTAGGGCCAGCCATCGTAATGTTACATACGGGCCAGCCATCGTAATGTTACATTAGGGCCAGCCATCGTAATATTACATAAGGGCCAGCCATCGTAATGTTACATACGGGCCAGCCATCGTAATGTTACATTAGGGCCAGCCATCGTAATGTTACATTAGGGCAAGCCATCGTAATGTTACATACGGGCAAGCCATCGTAATGTTACATACGGTGAATATGGGCCAGCCATCGTAATGTTACATACGGGCCAGCCATCGTAATGTTACATACGGTGAATATGGGCCAGCCATCGTAATGTTACATACGGGCCAGCCATCGTAATGTTACATACGGTGAATATGGGCCAGCCATCTTAATGTTACATACGGTGAATATGGGCCAGCCATCGTAATGTTACATACGGGCCAGCCATCGTAATGTTACATTAGGGCCAGCCATCGTAATGTTACATAAGGGCCAGCCATCGTAATGTTACATACGGGCCAGCCATCGTATTGTTACATTAGGGCCAGCCATCGTAATGTTACAGTATGGCAAGCCATCGTAATGTTACATACGGGCCAGCCATCGTAATGTTACATACGGTGAATATGGGCCAGCCATCGTAATGTTACATACGGGCCAGCCATCGTAATGTTACATACGGTGAATATGGGCCAGCCATCGTAATGTTACATACGGTGAATATGGGCCAGCCATCGTAAAGTTACATACGGGCCAGCCATCGTAATGTTACATACGGGCCAGCCATCGTAATGTTACATACGGGCCAGCCATCGTTATGTTACATACGGGCCAGCCATCGTAATGTTACATACGGGTCAGCCATCGTAATGTTACATACGGGCCAGCCATCGTAATGTTACATACGGGCCAGCCATCGTAATGTTACACACGGGCCAGCCATCGTGATGAGATCATGAAATAGAAGATCAAATGTCTTTTAGATATGTTCCAAGGTCAAACATTTTTTTGTTAGTAAATAAATAATGTTGTGCTTGTCCTAATCCGTCATACCTATTAGATAACACAACTGAAACTCTAGTCTGTGCTCTTGTTTTCTCTAGTCTTGATTATTGTAATTCCCTACTTTTAGCTTTAGCAAATAAATGCATTGAAAAAATACAGAAAGTTCAAAATTCAGCTGCCAGTCTTGGTCTTAAGGAAAAAAAGAAGACCATATTACTCCGCTACTTCATTTAATTCATTGTCTCACTGTACAAGCACAGATTGATTACAAACTGTACGTTCTCTGCCATAACTTCTTTTCTGAATAATACCCTTCCTATCTTACTGAACTTCTTTTTGTCTAATCACCCACTCGTCAGCTACGCTCTTCTACAGACACGCGTATTCTCTATGTTCCTATGACACGCACTAAAACATTTAACGAAAGGTTTTTCTATTTTTATGCCCATAAACCATGTAATTTTCTACAATTCAGCATCGGCAGTATACCAACTACTAAAGACTTTAAGACTGTACAAAAGACACATCTCTTCAAGACTGTACAAAAGACACATCTCTTCAAGACTGTACAAAAGACACATCTCTTCAAGACTGTACAAAAGACACATCTCTTCAAGACTGTACAAAAGACACATCTCTTCAAGACTGTACAAAAGACACATCTCTTCAAGACTGTACAAAAGACACATCTCTTCAAGACTGTACAAAAGACACATCTCTTCAAGACTGTACAAAAGACACATCTCTTCAAGACTGTACAAAAGACACATCTCTTCAAGACTGTACAAAAGACACATCTCTTCAAGACTGTACAAAAGACACATCTCTTCAAGACTGTACAAAAGACACATCTCTTCAAGACTGTACAAAAGACACATCTCTTCAAGACTGCACAAAAGACACATCTCTTCAAGACTGTACAAAAGACACATCTCTTCAAAATTTCCTTTCAAAATTAATTAAACATCAATAGACCATATTATAACATTTCTGCATGATAAACGTAGCTTATATGCACCTTAATGTCATTATTTGTTGTTGTTGTTGTTAGGACATGAATGTTTTAAAATAGAGTCTATTTATAAATATATGTGTGTTACTATATAGATGTGAAGCGCTGTGAGCCCAGCTGCTTGTTCGGGTACTGCAATACATCATCAAAATATTATTACTAGTAATTTTGGGGGAGGGGGGAGAGGGAGAGTGAAGGGACGTTCAGAATTATTAGTTCACAGCTGGTGTATTGATATCAGATCACCGAAGTAGTTCGGGGCAAACAACAGCGCACTTTCCTGTTTTAGGAGCTTGAGTTACCTGTTCTTTATTTCAAACAAATCACGCCGCACTATTTGAATTGTAAGGAGATTTGGGGGCGGGGGGGGGCGGGGCTGGGTTAATGTGTTATTAGTTGTTGTCGACTATATAAACTAACAAGGTCTAACAGTGCATGGACGGAGAGGGGGAGTGGCGTAGCTGAATGTGTGGTGACTGGGGAGGGAGGAGTCTGCTCATGTTAATCTGTTGTCCATCATCTTCATTAAGTCATTTACAATCACAGGTGGGCGTGGCCTCGGTTTGGGGGGGGGAACCCATGGAATCTAAGGGACACGTACTTTCGAAAAAGCTTCGGTGGGGCGGCTTTGACATAGTGCAAGGGTGTCCAAACTTTGATCAAAGGGGGCCGTATGCTGTGAAATAAATGTATGCGAAGGCTGGATTAACATAATAAACACAAACCACATACGTTAAGACTGAGTTTTTTAATTTTTGAAGGATTTTTAATTATACGATTATATTTCATTTGTAATTTGTAAGAGCGATGTATTGTGGGGAGGGGGGAAGAAAGTGAACAGTACTGTCGCGACTTTCGAGACTTTATAAATAAATATCTTATTGCATCATTAATTACACATTACAAAACTTTGTCTAATAATGGCAAAGTTATTGCATACAAATTTTTATTTATACAAAATGCCTTACAATGAACAAAATATGTCGAAATATAACTTGTACGGAAATGAACAAAATTGTGACATAAAAATGTCCTAAGACCTTAAGTACAAGGACGTAAGATTTATTTCCTTATCCAAGATGGCAAAATAAACAATACTACGTCATCGGTATCGTCATCGGACGTCATCGAATTTCATACACAGGACATTACAGCACATACAAGCACATAACAGCACATAGTAGCACATAACTTCATCGCCTTTTCTATATCAATATATACGTTGGTAAACATTAAAAAACCAGTCGAATTTTGCAAAATTTTTCTTTTATCGATACATAATAAAATCCGAGAGTCAATTAACTATTCAAGAAGAGGTCGTGGGATGTTAAAAGGTTGACGCGGGGCCGTATTTGTCCTGGGGGCCGAACTTTGGACATCCGCAACATGTCTAAAAAATAACATTTTTTCACAATTATTTTTTTAGATATATTTTTTTCTTTTAGCGGACTAGTGGACAAATACAGTTATATACCTAAGAACTGTCGCCAAAAATAAATTAAAGTTTAGAAATAATGTAGAAAAGATTATAAAGTAGCAATCAAACGTTTTTTCTTCAAAATAATTTTTTAAAGACTGATGCGATGTCATATACGCTGACATTATTAAACTCCAAATTGAAGATCTATTTAAAACTATCATGAACCACCACTCTTTTTAAAAAAATGACAAAGCTTTTCAACCCATCACCCACGTCAAGGTCGCTCATTAGTTGTTTGCGCATCAGCTGCGCAATCTTCGCCCTCAATTCCAAGGTTTACATTTTGATACGCCTAGCGTGCACGCTGTCAGCATGGACGAGAGATCGATTGGTGCACCTGACCAAATATTGGCATCTCCACTGAGGAGATTCACTGGCTTCATACGGGGATACAGTTTGACAATGTTAACTTACGTCTAGTGTTTTTGACAATGTTAACTTACGTTAGTGTGTTGTGTTTGACAATGTTAACTTACGTCAAGTGTTTTTGACAATGTTAACTTACGTTAGTGTGTTGTGTTTGACAATGTTAACTCAAGTCTAGTGTGTTGTGAAGTTGTGTTTGACAATGGTAACTTCTATATAAGGCACTTTGCTCCAACGTCGTATGTAAAGTAGGATATCTGTATCAGAGACTTTGCTCCACCGTCGTATGTAAAGTAGGATATCTGTATCAGGGGCTTTGCTCCACCGTCGCATGTAAAGTAGGATATCTGTATCAGGGGCTTTGCTCCACCGTCGTATGTAAAGTAGGATATCTGTATCAGAGACTTTGCTCCAACGTCGTATGTAAAGTAGGATATCTGTATCAGAGACTTTGCTCCACCGTCGTATGTAAAGTAGGATATCTGTATCAGAGACTTTGCTCCACCGTCGTATGTAAAGTAGGATATCTGTATCAGAGACTTTGCTCCACCGTCGTATGTAAAGTAGGATATCTGTATCAGGGACTTTGCTCCACTATCGTAAGCCGACCCTCCCCCCCACCTTACCGGACTGGCCGGTAGATTGCCTCCTACATACGTCTGTCTAAGTCAGTGGTTCTCAACCTTTTGAGGTTCACGGACCACATGAACACTTTGTTTCTTAGCCACGGACCACTACTGAAAATTTTGCTTCTCCGATGTAAATTAATATATAATTATAATTTGTATATAACTAGTTAGTAGTCTACATGTTAGTTTGTAAAACTATACTAATAAACTACGATTTGCGTGCTACAAAACAATATTGAATGGAAACAAATTGTAATGGCTTTCTTTTGTGACAAACAAACGTCGCTTATACTAGTCAAATAGTATTATTTAATTCTTATGCTTTTTATTTTTTTATTTTAAAAAACTTTAAGTCATAAACAGTAGTTAGTATAACTAAGACTGCTATATTAGTTTAGTATTTTCCCTATTTCTCAAGGGCGCCAAAATGGATTAGCCAAGGGCGCGGAAAACCCAGTTACGTTTCTGCCATGGTAGTTCATCTTCAAGTCGGAAAGATGTTTTGTTTTGATTGTAACTAATGCGGAAAATCCGCATAAATATAATATGATATTGCAAAGGTTAAAAGTATTTTTAAAGCTTTCTGAGAACTCCAAAAATTCACCAAACTCACTTTCTGATGCAACATATGCTAAGCAGTATCGCTGGTCACTGAATCATCAGCTACAAGAGAAATGTCGGGAGCAACAAAAAGCCCACTTCGTTGCCTTCATAGATCTAACAAAGGCATTTGACCTGGTCAGCCGCAAGGGTCTGCTACGTATATTGGAAAAAAATAGGATTTCCGTCGCGGCTACTCTCCATCATCGAGTCCTTCCACACCAATATGCAAAGCACAGTGGTCTTCGATGGTGCCACCTCAGAACCCTTTCCAGTTTGTAGCGGAGTCAAACAGGGCTGTGTTCTGGCTCCAACTCTCTTCGGTATCTTTTTCTCGATGCTACTGCGTCATGCTTTCGAGGACTGCTTCGAGGGTGTAAACATCCACACCAGGTCGGATGGAAATCTATACAACATCAGCCGTCCCCGTGCGAAGAGAAAAGTGGAAACTGTTTTAATTAGAGAGTTGCTCTTCGCGGATGACGCAGCCCTTACCTCACATTCAGAGATAGGTCTCCAACTTTTGGTCAATAAGTTCTCAGAGGCATGCAAGGATTTTGGTCTAACGATAAGCCTCAAAAAGACCAACATTATGAGACAAGGAACAGACTGTTTTCCAGCAATTTCCATCGAGGGAAACACCTTGGATGTCGTCGAGGATTTTACCTACCTTGGCAGTAACATCACAAGCACACTTTCCCTGGAAAAGGAAATTGAAACCAGAATCGGCAAGGCTGCATCATTAATGGCTAGGCTGAATCAAAGAGTGTGGAACAATGCACAGCTTACTGATAGGACGAAAATCACTGTGTACCAGGCCTGCGTGCTCAGCACAGTCCTCTATGGCAGCGAGTGCTGGACGACCTATGCCAGACAAACAAAGCAACTCAACAGCTTCCACTTACGCTGCTTGCGCAGGATTCTGCACATCAAGTGGCAGGATAAGATCCCTAATGTCGAGGTACTCAAAAGGAGTCATACGCTGAGCATGCACTCAATCCTGAGTGAGAAGCGCCTGCGGTGGTTGGGACATGTCCGCAGGATGAGCCCGGAGCGCATTCCAAGAGCCTTGCTTTACGGCGAGCTGCTTGCGCTTCAAGGATATCTGCAAGAAAGACATGACTCTGGCGCAGATTGACAATAAAACGTGGGAGACCATTGCTGTGGAGCGCACCTCCTGGCGGGCAAAACTGCGCGAGGGCATTCAAGTCGCGGAAGCTTCCCTTACAGCCAGGAGCGAGGAGAAAAGGGCCAGGAGAAAGGGGATGGGGGGGCAGAGGAGCAGGAGGAAACGCCATCATCCCATGAGGATGGACGGATGCCATAGATTGCTGGTCAGATCAATGAATTGATTTAAATTAGATATTGGTAAATTTAATGAGTCAATGTGTGCAAGAAACGGACAGAATACACAGGGAAAACTCTCAATGTTCAAATGACCAAAGTAGAAGTTAAATTGATCCTGGAGTGATTGAATTTGGTCAGAAATCAAATTTATCAACAGTTGCTTAATTTTTCAACATTTTCTTGTTTCTCGTTGAAGTCCTACGACTGACCAAATGTGTCAAGGCTAGCCTAAAATACTATTGTTTTCCAAAGATCAAACTTTTCCCTAAAAGCAGACAGTTTGTGACTTAGACCAATAAAGTGTGTCTGCTTTCCTTGCAGATGAGATGAATAAGTTTATTCAGTTCTTCAACACATTTTCGGGCATACCACAAACTCTGACCTGGGTTGATCATTTACTATGACGCATATAAACCCAAAGCGTGAATATCTTAGTCATACCGTCGCATGGAAACACGTATTTTTGTCTCCGGAACTGCAACATGGATTGTGAGGATCAGTCTGAGGAATCATTGGTGTCCTTATGCTCGGTAGTTTTATTTATTAGAAATGTATCCATTCCATACGTTTAATCAATTAAATTAATTTATTACTTACATAATTGTAGTATTAATTTAAGGCTAATTTACTCAACGTTTTAAAAAACATTATTTCTGATTGTCAAGAAAACAATTATAGTATTCTAGAATCTAGTATGATATCATGTAATTTCCAGTAAATCTAAAAGTAAACATAGAACAAAACATTTTATTTTCGGCGCTATCGCCATCGAGGGATTAAAATTAATCAATATGTTTTTTTTAAAAGTAAAAACCTTTAAACCTTTTTGTGTTTTTAATTAAAATTGTATCCTGTGCTCGCGGACCACCAGGGACATCTCCGCGGACCACAGGTTGAGAACCACTGGTCTAAGTGACACAATTGAGATGATCGTCTCGCAGACTGTACCCACGAGCTGGAAGCTAATTCCACGTACCGCGTTTGCGCTGGTGAATGCTAAATTAGCATTGGGAATTCCCTTTAAAGGTGCTAATATAAGTTTACGATTTGCTTTAAGATACTAATTTTACACTTGGGGGATAATATTATCCTAACTGAAACAGCTTGTCAGCCGTAATGATGAACTATTGTTTTTATTCCTTTTTTCTCAACTTTAAACATTAACTGTCTTGTTACAGAGGAGAACTTCAAAACACTGCAGTTTTCATGATCTATTTTTTCTTTTCTTGTTCCTTTTCTGTAATGTGGTATTCACAATTTATTGATTCCATATTGTCAGCAGTGAATAGTTTACCAGTAGGATTAAAATTAAACAAGGAAATGATCAACTTAAAACATTCTGGAACCAGAAAGATGGTTTTATTTCATTCCAAACACAGAAGTTTAGTTAACAATAATGTGACCGTTGTCAGAAAATTTGACAGTCGACATAAACGTCCGCTTTAAAAAAAAATTATTTTTTTTTGGCAGTCCAAAAAGTCACACGTTGACGTCACACTTGACGCTGTGCTCTGACGTCACAATTGACGCTATGCTCTGACGTCACAATTGACGCTATGCTCTGACGTCACAATTGACGCTATGCTCTGACGTCAAACTTGACGCTGTGCTCTGACGACACACTTGACGCTGTGCTCTGACGACACACTTGACGCTGTGCTACGGTTACGTAATATTTGAAGCTGTTCTATGACGTCAACTCTGAAGTTGTGCTGTGGTGACGTCACATAAATACACTGAGTTTGTGTCCATGAGCCATGCATGCTCAACTTGATGTCCACGAGTCTCATCATCATTTGTCCTTTGAGTTCCTTGTGGAACATAGGGCCTCTGTCAAAGCTCGCCACTCTACACGGTCCCTTGCCAGTCGCTTCAGTTCTTCCAAGCTATTCCCAGTCCTTCCAGCCTCGTCCAACATGCTCCGTCTCCATGTACGCTTGGGTCTTCCTCGTTGTCGTTTGCCCTGGGGGTTCCAATCTAAGGCCTGCCTAGCCCTGCTGTTATCTTTCCTGAGGGTGTGTCCAATCCATCTCCACTTTCTTTCCGTGATTTGTTGTTCTACTGTTCTTTGTCCACACCTCTCCCACAGCTTGGAGTTTTCGACCTTATCGAACCATTTTATTTTCAAATATTTCTGAGGCATCTGTTAACAAAGGTCTGGAGTCTATTTTTTGTTGTCTCTGTCGTCCGCCATGTTTCGGATCCATAAAGTAGTACCGTTTTAACATTGGTGTTAAAGATCCTTACTTTTGTTTTGACAGAGACGTGTGTAGATCTCCAGACCTGTTTCAGATTGGCAAAAGCCTGTCTCGCCAAACTTATTCTTCGTTCGATGTCCTCATCTGTTCCCCCTGCTACACTGACCACACTCCCAAGGTATACAAAGTTGATAACTTGCTCCAGGTTGCGGTTTTCTACTTGGATGACTCCATCTTGTAGGAAGTTTATTTTCAAAAAATTTGTTTTTTGAATGTTTATCTTGAGTCCTACTCTTTTCCCACTCTCGCTCAAGGCTGTGACTTTATCTTGCATGTCTTGGAGTCTGTGGGACAGAATGGCCAAGTCATCCGCAAACTCCAAATCTTCTAGTTTTTGCATTAGGTTCCACTGGATTCCTTTTCCTGAGCTTGCATAAGCTTCTTTTGTGACCCAGTCTAACACAAGAAGGAACAGAACTGGTGAAAGGAGGCATCCTTGTTTGACTCCAGTTGTGACATGGAATTCATCTGTTAGTCTACCATTATGTACTACTTGGCAGGTGAAATTTTCGTACAG
The DNA here is from genome assembly GCA_944989445.1 of Ampullaceana balthica. Classification (NCBI taxonomy): domain Eukaryota; kingdom Metazoa; phylum Mollusca; class Gastropoda; family Lymnaeidae; genus Ampullaceana; species Ampullaceana balthica. The sequence goes on from CALYLW010000347.1 coordinate 158,650, forward strand.
ATTTCGGATGATGTTAGTTATTTTATTTGGTATTCCATAGTGCCTCATTATTGACCATATAGTTTCTCTATTTATGCTATCAAAGGCTTTTTCAAAGTCCACAAATGTGGCATAGAGTGGAGATTGCCATTCAATAGATTGTTCTATAATTATCCGGAGTGTTGCTATTTGGTCAATGCATGATCTTCCTTTTCTGAATCCAGCTTGTTCTTCTCTCAGGAGATCATCGCAGGCATCTTTTATTCTGTTTAGTATCGTTCTGCTAAAGACCTTGCTTGGTACTGATAGTAGAGTAATTCCTCGCCATTTCTCACATTGTGACAGATCCCCCATTCTTTGGAATTTTAATCAGTAAGCCCCTTTTCCATTCTGCAGGAGGGGTTTCAGTTGATCAAATTTTGTTGAAGATACTGTGGAGTTGGTTGATGATTTCAGCTCCTCCTTCTTTTAGGACCGCCGGTGGTATGTTGTCTACACCTGCTGCTTTCCCTGTCATTTGATTGATGGCCGTCTATATTTCTTCTTTGGACATCTCTTCCATATTTATGCCCAGTGTTTCTCCTGTGGTCAAAACGGGTGGGTTCAGAGGGGTCGGTCTGTTTAGGACTTCCTGGAAATATTCTTTCCATCTTCTAAGCTGGTCATCTATGGAGGAAATGACTTTACCTTGTTTATCTCGGACTGGTACATTGTAGTTAGATTTCTTGCCACTCAAGAGTTTAGTAATTTTGTATAACTGTTTTAGATCTCCTTTTCCTGCTGCTTCTTCTGCTTGTTCAGCTACCTTATTATAAAATATTTTTATAACCACGAGTCTAGTAACAACTAATGTGATTGTAGGACGAGGCCAGGTGAATGCAGCCCAGGGCTGGCTACTCGGTTTAACAAAACTTTTGCCGTAGGAAGCCGTCTTCAAACCAACGCCTCGCGATGGATTAAAGAAATGATGATGTCGTTGGACATTGATTTTAACCATTACAGGGACTAATTTTAGAAGGACTATTTTTAGGCTATCGACATTCAAACCAGATTTGCAGAGCCTGAAAATATCTCGCCTTTTTACCGACATGTGTTTGAAAAGTAAAAGCTAAGAATAAATAAATCATTGCGCTTGGGGAATAAGGGTGTGTGTATGAGATTTCAAAGTCTTGTTGCAAGCAGTTTGTGTTATCACTGGTATAGCATAAAGTTGTTGGTATATCCAACGTATAATATAAAGAAGTTTTATATATATATATCAGACTTTTAGTTTAAAATGTTAGTTTATCAGACGTATAGTTTAAAGACGTTTTATATATCAGACGTATAGAATAAAGATGTTGGTTTATCAGACGTATAGTTTAAAGACGTTTTATATATCAGACGTATGGAATAAAGATGTTGGTATTGCAGACCTATGGTATAAAGAAGTTGGTATTGCAGACTATATTATGGAATAAGGGGCCGTCCATAAAGTACGTCACACTATTTTTGACCATTTTTAACTCCCCCCCCCTCCCCCTGTCACAAACTGTCACACATCTCGGACCCCCCCCCCAAAGTACGTCACACTTTCGAACAAAAATGTTGTTTTTTATTAAAAAAATAATCAAAATTTAATATAAAACAGCGTGACGTCACACATGGCCGGACCCCCCTCCCCCTTTGTACTTTATGGACGGCCTTAAGGCTATATAAAGGATGTGAGACTATATAATGTATATATGACTATATAAAGTGGATTCAATGACAAAATAAAATAATGTAGAGCATTTTTTTCCTCCACAATGTCTGTAAAATTGTACCATCAGTTCACGTGTGTGCACCAGTTCTCAACTAACCTTGCTGCAAGCTAAATGATTTCTTTAGCAAATATGCACAGTTTTTCTGCAGGACAGTACTTTATTAAACTCTACACCAACTGCTGTAGCGGAAAATTTCAATTTCTCGGGCGGCACCCCGAATATTCATACAGCAAAGCACCCTTACTTTTAAGTTGAGCTTTGAACATGAAAATATTAATCGGAACGATATAACATTCCATTTTACATAGAATCAAATGATCCTGTTTTTTTTTAATTAAAAAAAAATCTTTTTTCACCCTTGGTCTAGCCTCGGAACTTATTATTATTTTAAATTGTATAACATAGTGACATAGTGTATCCTTATCTAATGTTTCTACTCTACTCTACAGGCAGATCGTGCAAAATTGCAACATTTGAGTAACATTACAACGCCCCTAACCGTGACATCTACTGACGTCATAATGGCCACCATTGGGGTCGTCGCCATGACAACGGCCTTCAGATGACGCGAGGGCTCCCAGTGCCAGTTTGTTTGAGGAGGTTCCGATGAGCAGGTGAGTGGTCCCAGGCCGTCAGGTGGGCCGCTGTTTCTGTCAACACGCCGCGGCTGTTTGCCCACTGTTTTAATGGGCCGTTGTCACAGAATGGGAAAACACGGCACCGACGCAACAGAATTAGTTATTTTTAGCATTCGGGAAAACCCCATTTTTAAAACATATTTATTAAGTGTATAATTAATGTTCTGTTGATGACGCGAGCGTGACGTCCACATCTGAACTTTGAAAGCTGGCTTGTTTGTTTTCGTAGCTTACGATGTAATAACAACACTCTTATCATCTTGATTATGACACATATTTAGATTGTTGTGGAGTCTGATTTCATACTATTTAAAGAAATACAACTGGATGACAGATTTGTGAAACTTTTTTTGACATAATCCGATCTCGCGCTAATCACGGGCCAGGAGACTGTCATTTCGTATCAAAATGTTGTGGTCATTAGTCGGTGTTTGACAAGGTTGAGTGGCTTCACTGTCAAAGTTTTCTTTGATTTATTTACCAATAATACAAGATAAAAATTAAACAACCCCGTAAAAACAAAGCTTTTGACTATAAATCCCTTATATATGAGACATAACTAAAAGTATTAATTATGTTCAAAAGTAACAAACATTTACAGACTGAAATCGAAATTATCTCCCTTGGCTTTAAAAACTAGGTCAACTCTAGCAGACGACGACTAAACATTATAAATAGTGATTTATATAGATGAACTAAAAATGCATTAATTTAATTACGGTACTTTCCATCGATCTGAAATTTTGATACGATGCATTGTTAGGTGAGACGGGTCCGTGTGCCAAATTTCAGCTCGATGGCTTCACTGGAAGTGGGTCATTTTCGACTTTTGTCTTTCCACGGGACGATGGTCGAGGGACGAACGAACGACGAATGAGACGGCGGTGAAGTTAATATAAGGGATTTAATAACTTTTATCCAGGGTACACTACCAATGTAAATTCGAAATGAAATTTACGGTCGGGTTATCCAAACCAACCCCGTGCCCCCCCCCCTTCACACACACACACCCGTCAATGGGACACCACCTCTGTTTCAGCTCCGCCCATGAGCTCAGCACCTTCATTATCTCCCTTCGTGTATCCATTTTCTCCCTCGCCACTTAAAGCGTGAATCTGAACGTTCCCAGAGTTGACGGCCCTTGTTATGTCAACTTCAATTGAATCACTTGAACCTTGTTCTTTCTTACATAACATGGCTTCCTCTCAGAGTTGTCTTTCTTACATAACATGGCTTTCTCTCAGGGCTGATATCTTTCTTACATAACATGGCTTTCTCTCAGAGTTGTCTTACTTACATCACATGGCTTTCTCTCGGAGTTGTCTTACTTACATAACATGGCTTTCTCTCAGAGTTGTCTTACATAACATGGCTTTCTCTCAGAATTGTCTTACATAGCATGGCTTTCTCTCAGAGTTGTCTTACATAACATGGCTTTCTCTCAGAGTTGTCTTACATAACATGTCTTTCTCTCAGAGTTGTCTTACATAACATGGCTTTCTCTCAGAGTTCTCTTACATAACATGGCTTTCTCTCAGAGTTGTCTTACATAACATGGCTTTCTCTCAGAGTTGTCTTACATAACATGGCTTTCTCTCGCCTCTCTTTTTTCTCTCTCCCTTACACAATCTCCACCTATCTTAATTCCTTCTTTCTCCACCAGTCTCAATGTCTCTCTTTTTTCCCCTCTCTTTCTCTTTAGTTCTATCTCTCCTTCTTTATGTCTCTCCCTCTGTCTTCGCCTTCCTATTCCTCTGTATCGCACTCACTCTCTTGTTTGAAGCTATCTCTTTGTATCAAGCTATGCACTCACACTCTTCCGTCTACTTTCTCTCTATTTTGCTCTCACGTTCTTTCTCTCATCATTCATGACACCGCTCTGTCTCCACGAACAATTGTTCACGTGCTATGATCTTATAGTATAAAGGGACAGCAGCGCTATTAACGCTATGCCGCTCTCAATACTTGCCCTCCACTTACCTCCCTTCCCAACGCATCTCGTGTATTGTATTGAGATCCATTTTTTTTATTCTCCTCCACTATTTTTTAAAACTTATGCCCCCCCCCCAACCCATTCTTCCGTGCATTGAAAATAAGAATGCGCTCTTGCTCCACACCCCCTCCTCTCCCCAAGGTCATACAAAGAACATTAAGTGAAGCCCATATCTGCAGTCCGATGTATGTCTATCTACAGACTTCCAAATAGATCCCGATATATTGGGGACGTCTTAATAAAATTGTCCATCTTTTTTTTTAACCCTATCCACTTTGAAATGCTCCAGTTTCAGCCAAGCACTTTTTTTAAATGTTGGTGGCCATGACCTCCAACCCTGAGGCCTATCACAAATCCGGGATATCAACGCAAAGTTTGAAAATATTATACAAGTCTTTATAAATATATCAAAGCAGAGTTTAAAATATTATACAAGTCTTTACAAAGATGTCAAACCGAAGTTTTAAAATATTATACAATCTTATAAGACATTAAAAATACAGCAATCAGTTATGTAGACAGGGCATACAGCAATGACAGGAAAACAAGAAATCCCACATTCGTCAACTGACAATTACTCAATGTTTTGGGTAAATCCAGCGAGTTGTAAACGTTTTGAAAATATTTGAGAACCACTGAAGTTAGATATCTTATTCCTCTACCAATTAATATTGGTTACCGTCATTATTGACAGATCAAGGCAGACACTAAGGATATAGAAAGACTGTAAGATCTAGGCATACATTAGGGATATGGACAGATTGAACGATCAAGGCAGACATTGAGGCTATAGAAAGACTGTACGATCTAGGCAGACATTAGGGATATGGACAGATTGAACGATCAAGGCAGACATTGAGGCTATAGAAAGACTGTGAGACCTAGGCAGACATTAGAGATATGGACAGATTGAACGATCAAGGCAGACATTGAGGCTATAGAAAGACTGTAAGATCTAGGCAGACATAAGGGATATGGACCGATTGAACGATCAAGGCAGACATTGAGGCTATAGAAAGACTTTAAGATCTAGGCAGACATTAGGGATATGGACAGATTGAACGATCAAGGCAGACATTGAGGCTATAGAAAGACTGTAAGATCTAGGCAGACATTAGGGATATATACAGATTGAACGATCAAGGCAGACATTGAGGCTATAGAAAGACTTTAAGATATAGGCAGACATTAGGGATATGGACAGATTGAACGATCAAGGCCGACATTGAATCTATAGAAAGACTGTACGATCTAGGCAGACATTAGGGATATGGACAGATTGAACGATCATGGCAGACATTGAGGCTATAGAAAGACTGTAAGATCTAGGCAGACATAAGGGATATGGACCGATTGAACGATCAAGGCAGACATTGAGGCTATAGAAAGACTTTAAGATCTAGGCAGACATTAGGGATATGGACAGATTGAACGATCAAGGCAGACATTGAGGCTATAGAAAGACTGTGAGACCTAGGCAGACATTAGAGATATGGACAGATTGAACGATCTAGGCAGACATTGAGGCTATAGAAAGACTTTAAGATCTAGGCAGACATAAGGGATATGGACCGATTGAACGATCAAGGCAGACATTGAGGCTATAGAAAGACTTTAAGATCTAGGCAGACATTAGGGATATGGACAGATTGAACGATCAAGGCCGACATTGAATCTATAGAAAGACTGTACGATCTAGGCAGACATTAGGGATATGGACAGATTGAACGATCATGGCAGACATTGAGGCTATAGAAAGACTGTAAGATCTAGGCAGACATAAGGGATATGGACCGATTGAACGATCAAGGCAGACATTGAGGCTATAGAAAGACTTTAAGATCTAGGCAGACATTAGGGATATGGACAGATTGAACGATCAAGGCAGACATTGAGGCTATAGAAAGACTGTGAGACCTAGGCAGACATTAGAGATATGGACAGATTGAACGATCAAGGCAGACATTGAGGCTATAGAAAGACTGTAAGATCTAGGCAGACATAAGGGATATGGACCGATTGAACGATCAAGGCAGACATTGAGGCTATAGAAAGACTGTACGATCTAGGCAGACATTAGGGATATGGACAGATTGAACGATCAAGGCAGACATTGAGGCTATAGAAAGACTGTGAGACCTAGGCAGACATTAGAGATATGGACAGATTGAACGATCAAGGCAGACATTGAGGCTATAGAAAGACTGTAAGATCTAGGCAGACATAAGGGATATGGACCGATTGAACGATCAAGGCAGACATTGAGGCTATAGAAAGACTTTAAGATCTAGGCAGACATTAGGGATATGGACAGATTGAACGATCAAGGCAGACATTGAGGCTATAGAAAGACTGTAAGATCTAGGCAGACATTAGGGATATATACAGATTGAACGATCAAGGCAGACATTGAGGCTATAGACAGACTTTAAGATATAGGCAGACATTAGGGATATGGACAGATTGAACGATCAAGGCCGACATTGAATCTATAGAAAGACTGTACGATCTAGGCAGACATTAGGGATATGGACAGATTGAACGATCATGGCAGACATTGAGGCTATAGAAAGACTGTAAGATCTAGGCAGACATAAGGGATATGGACCGATTGAACGATCAAGGCAGACATTGAGGCTATAGAAAGACTTTAAGATCTAGGCAGACATTAGGGATATGGACAGATTGAACGATCAAGGCAGACATTGAGGCTATAGAAAGACTGTGAGACCTAGGCAGACATTAGAGATATGGACAGATTGAACGATCAAGGCAGACATTGAGGCTATAGAAAGACTGTAAGATCTAGGCAGACATAAGGGATATGGACCGATTGAACGATCAAGGCAGACATTGAGGCTATAGAAAGACTTTAAGATCTAGGCAGACATTAGGGATATGGACAGATTGAACTATCAAGGCAGACATTGTGGCTATAGAAAGACTGTAAGATCTAGGCAGACATTAGGGATATATACAGATTGAACGATCAAGGCAGACATTGAGGCTATAGAAAGACTTTAAGATCTAGGCAGACATTAGGGATATGGACAGATTGAACGATCAAGGCCGACATTGAATCTATAGAAAGACTGTACGATCTAGGCAGACATTAGGGATATGGACAGATTGAACGATCATGGCAGACATTGAGGCTATAGAAAGACTGTAAGATCTAGGCAGACATAAGGGATATGGACCGATTGAACGATCAAGGCAGACATTGAGGCTATAGAAAGACTTTAAGATCTAGGCAGACATTAGGGATATGGACAGATTGAACGATCAAGGCAGACATTGAGGCTATAGAAAGACTGTGAGACCTAGGCAGACATTAGAGATATGGACAGATTGAACGATCAAGGCAGACATTGAGGCTATAGAAAGACTGTAAGATCTAGGCAGACATAAGGGATATGGACCGATTGAACGATCAAGGCAGACATTGAGGCTATAGAAAGACTGTACGATCTAGGCAGACATTAGGGATATGGACAGATTGAACGATCATGGCAGACATTGAGGCTATAGAAAGACTGTAAGATCTAGGCAGACATTATGGATAAAGACAGATTGAACGATCAAGGCAGACATTGAGGCTATAGAAAGACTTTAAGATCTAGGCAGACATTAGGGATATGGACAGATTGAACGATCAAGGCCGACATTGAATCTATAGAAAGACTGTAAGATCTAGGCATACACTGAGGATATGGACCGATTGAAAGATCAAGGCAGACATTTTAGATATAGACAGACTGAAAGATCAAGACAGACATTGGGGATATGGACAGATTGAAAGATCAAGGCAGACATTTTAGATATAGACAGACTAAAATATCTAGGTAGACATTGGGATAAAGACACAGTCTGCTAATTATTTGATAGCTTTTGCGAATTTTTAAATATTTTTTTTGGCTCATGAATCACGTTACTAGCCATCGTCTGCAACACTCGCGGTTCACGCAGTACATTTCGGGACAAGCCGAGATTCTCCTGACTTTATTGATGCCCATTTCGAATCCTGGCGTCTCTTAGTTACACTTCCGGTGTCATGATCATTTGCGTCTTGGCTTCATTTGATGGCGGTGATTACTCCACGTGGCTCGCAGAGTGGAAGGAAAAAACTAACTCTAGACATGAAAGAAAATACCCGACCACCACCCACCCATCCCCCCCCCCTTTTTTTACTGGCCTGTAGTTTAGTTAGAGACCATTTAGTGGCGGGTGGGGGCGGACGGGGGTAGGGGGCAGATCAATTTTAAAGACACCCTTGGAGGTGGGCAGACAAATATCATAGCCCGGGCTATTTACTATCGCGTCTAAAATGGCGGCACGGCGGAAGTGACGCAACTCGCCGGAAATGTATTTTCCACCATTAGACGGCGGGTGATAAAAGGGAACGACGGCACCCTGATGGCGCCGGTAATGTACTTCTGGGGTGGAGGGGGAGGGTTCGTGGGGCGTGGACTCATGACACGAAGTAATGTGTTGGGGGGGGGGCTGAGTAAACTACGATTAGTCTGTATCCAAGGAATCAAGATTACAAAACAGTAAATCTGGAGTATTGGAGCGATGGTTCCAATACTGACGCAATGGGTTGTAGTCTGTCAAGATAATTGGCTCAGACAGCTTCACTCGCATTACATGTACGACAGCCATCCAACTCAAGATAATTGGCCGAGACAGCTTCACTCGCATTACATGTACGACAGCCATCCAACTCAAGATAATTGGCCGAGACAGCTCACTCGCATTACATGTACGACAGACATCCAACTCAAGATAATTGGCCGAGACAGCTTCACTCGCATTACATGTACGACAGACATCCAACTCAAGATAATTGGCCGAGACAGCTTCACTCGCATTACATGTACGACAGACATCCAACTCAAGATAATTGGCCGAGACAGCTTCACTCGCATTACATGTACGACAGACATCCAACTCAAGATAATTGGCCGAGACAGCTTCACTCGCATTACATGTACGACAGCCATCCAACTCAAGATAATTGGCCCAGACAGCTTCACTCGCATTACATGTACGACAGACATCGAACTCAAGATAATTGGCCGAGACAGCTTCACTCGCATTACATGTACGACAGCCATCCAACTCAAGATAATTGGCCGAGACAGCTTCACTCGCATTACATGTACGACAGCCATCCAACTCAAGATAATTGGCCGAGACAGCTTCACTCGCATTACATGTACGACAGCCATCCAACTCAAGATAATTGGCCGAGACAGCTTCACTCGCATTACATGTACGACAGACATCCAACTCAAGATAATTGGCCGAGACAGCTTCACTCGCATTACATGTACGACAGACATCCAACTCAAGATAATTGGCCGAGACAGCTTCACTCGCATTACATGTACGACAGCCATCCAACTCAAGATAATTGGCCGAGACAGCTTCACTCGCATTACATGTACGACAGCCATCCAACTCAAGATAATTGGCCGAGACAGCTTCACTCGCATTACATGTACGACAGCCATCCAACTCAAGATAATTGGCCGAGACAGCTTCACTCGCATTACATGTACGACAGCCATCCAACTCAAGATAATTGGCCGAGACAGCTTCACTCGCATTACATGTACGACAGCCATCCAACTCAAGATAATTGGCCGAGACAGCTTCACTCGCATTACATGTACGACAGCCATCCAACTCAAGATAATTGGCCGAGACAGCTTCACTCGCATTACATGTACGACAGACATCCAACTCAAGATAATTGGCCGAGACAGCTTCACTCGCATTACATGTACGACAGCCATCCAACTCAAGATAATTTGCCGAGACAGCTTCACTCGCATTACATGTACGACAGACATCCAACTCAAGATAATTGGCCGAGACAGCTTCACTCGCATTACATGTACGACAGACATCCAACTCAAGATAATTGGCCGAGACAGCTTCACTCGCATTACATGTACGACAGACATCCAACTCAAGATAATTGGCCGAGACAGCTTCACTCGCATTACATGTACGACAGACATCCAACTCAAGATAATTGGCCGAGACAGCTTCACTCGCATTACATGTACGACAGCCATCCAACTCAAGATAATTGGCCGAGACAGCTTCACTCGCATTACATGTACGACAGCCATCCAACTCAAGATAATTGGCCCGAGACAGCTTCACTCGCATTACATGTACGACAGACATCCAACTCAAGATAATTGGCCGAGACAGCTTCACTCGCATTACATGTACGACAGCCATCCAACTCAAGATAATTGGCCGAGACAGCTTCACTCGCATTACATGTACGACAGCCATCCAACTCAAGATAATTGGCCGAGACAGCTTCACTCGCATTACATGTACGACAGCCATCCAACTCAAGATAATTGGCCGAGACAGCTTCACTCGCATTACATGTACGACAGCCATCCAACTCAAGATAATTGGCCGAGACAGCTTCACTCGCATTACATGTACGACAGCCATCCAACTCAAGATAATTGGCCGAGACAGCTTCACTCGCATTACATGTACGACAGCCATCCAACTCAAGATAATTGGCCGAGACAGCTTCACTCGCATTACATGTACGACAGCCATCCAACTCAAGATAATTGGCCGAGACAGCTTCACTCGCATTACATGTACGACAGCCATCCAACTCAAGATAATTGGCCGAGACAGCTTCACTCGCATTACATGTAAGACAGCCATCCAACTCAAGATAATTGGCCGAGACAGCTTCACTCGCATTACATGTACGACAGCCATCCAACTCAAGATAATTGGCCGAGACAGCTTCACTCGCATTACATGTACGACAGCCATCCAACTCAAGATAATTGGCCGAGACAGCTTCACTCGCATTACATGTACGACAGACATCCGACTCAAGATAATTGGCCGAGACAGCTTCACTCGCATTACATGTACGACAGCCATCCAACTCAAGATAATTGGCCGAGACAGCTTCACTCGCATTACATGTACGACAGCCATCCAACTCAAGATAATTGGCCGAGACAGCTTCACTCGCATTACATGTACGACAGCCATCCAACTCAAGATAATTGGCCGAGACAGCTTCACTCGCATTACATGTACGACAGACATCCAACTCAAGATAATTGGCCGAGACAGCTTCACTCGCATTACATGTACGACAGCCATCCAACTCAAGATAATTGGCCGAGACAGCTTCACTCGCATTACATGTACGACAGCCATCCAACTCAAGATAATTGGCCGAGACAGCTTCACTCGCATTACATGTACGACAGCCATCCAACTCAAGATAATTGGCCGAGACAGCTTCACTCGCATTACATGTACGACAGCCATCCAACTCAAGATAATTGGCCGAGACAGCTTCACTCGCATTACATGTACGACAGCCATCCAACTCAAGATAATTGGCCGAGACAGCTTCACTCGCATTACATGTACGACAGCCATCCAACTCAAGATAATTGGCCGAGACAGCTTCACTCGCATTACATGTACGACAGCCATCCAACTCAAGATAATTGGCCGAGACAGCTTCACTCGCATTACATGTACGACAGACATCCAACTCAAGATAATTGGCCGAGACAGCTTCACTCGCATTACATGTACGACAGACATCCGACTCAAGATAATTGGCCGAGACAGCTTCACTCGCATTACATGTACGACAGACATCCAACTCAAGATAATTTGCCGAGACAGTTTCACTCGCATTTACATGTACGACAGCCATCCAACTCAAGATAATTGGCCGAGACAGCTTCACTCGCATTACATGTACGACAGACATCCGACTGAAGATAATTGGCCGAGACAGCTTCACTCGCATTACATGTACGACAGACATCCGACTCAAGATAATTGGCTCAGACAGCTTCACTCGCATTACATGTACGACAGACATCCGACTGAAGATAATTGGCCGAGACAGCTTCACTCGCATTACATGTACGACAGACATCCAACTCAAGTCTGAAACTGATTTGTGCGAAAATTGGTACATGACTGTCTGACACAAATTTCTACCTTCCCCTGACTGTCTGACACAAATTTCTACCTGCCCCTGTCTGTCTGACACCAATTTCTACCTGCCCCTGTCTGTCTGACACCAATTTCTACCTGCCCCTGTCTGAAAGCACCATGTCAAGCTAAATGATCCCTTTTAGCTGCGCGACTGCGCGGCCACGCAGATATTTGACCGACGCCACGCACCTGTTTAGAATTACCGCGCAGCAAATTTTGTAAAATATTGCACAAAAATGAATGCTGTGCAACGTTGCAAACGAGTTTTTGTACTTTGCAAACGGACCAACGAATCTTAGAGGGAACATTGGTCACGACACGTCCATCAATCAGCTGCTATTTTCTGTTTTTATAAAAGATTCCTCTTAAATCTCCATTGTCCATCACATCAGCCCTCGTTAACTCCTCGTCCATGGTTAATCCTCTAATCTTTTAACCACACGCAACAATTATCCTAAGCTCATCTCTGATTTGCTGTCAACAACGAGATCTCCCCCAAAGTCGAGCTGATGAGAAGAATCTTTAAAAATAATCACAATCCAATTTGGAAAATCACGTTCACCGAAACATTGCACAATCAGTTTTTACAATCAGTTTCCTACAGATGACAATCAGTATTTAACAATCAGTTCACTACAGATGACAATCAGTTTTTGCAATCGGTCAACTACAGATGACAATAAGTTTTTACAATCAGTCAACTACAGATGACAATCAGTTTTTACAATCAGTTCACTACTGATGACAACCCGTTTTTACAATCAGTCAACTACAGATGACAGTAAGATGTCACAATCTTGTAATTACTTGGTGCAGTTCCTGTCCCGACTCAGGCAAGGGCTGTACTGGTGATACGGCCACAACCATGTAATTACTTGGTGCAGTTACTGTCCCGACTCAGGCAAGGGCTGTACTGGTGATACGGCCACAACCATGTAATTACTTGGTACAGTTACTGTCCCGACTCAGGTCAGGGCTGTACTGGTGATACGGCCACAACCATGTAATTACTTGGTACAGTTACTGTCCCGACTCAGGCCAGGGCTGTACTGGTGATACGGCCACAACCATGTAATTACTTGGTACAGTTACTGTCCCGACTCAGGCCAGGGCTGTACTGGTGATACGGCCACAACCATGTAATTACTTGGTACAGTTACTGTCCCGACTCAGGCCAGGGCTGTACTGGTGATACGGCCACAACCATGTAATTACTTGGTACAGTTACTGTCCCGACTCAGTCAAGGGCTGTACTGGTGATACGGCCACAACCATGTAATTACTTGGTACAGTTACTGTCCCGACTCAGGCAAGGGGTTGTACTGGTGATATGGCGGCGTACGCAAAATCAAGGGGAATAACTCCACGGGGCAACTGATCACCCTTGAACAACGTTATATCGGGTGTCATTCGAACACTACAATAACATTGCCCTTGGCTCTCAAAATATCATCTATCTATACCAATAAAAGGCAAAGTCCTCCCTCTCATAGACCCTACCCTCCCACTCTTAGACCCTACCCTCCCACTCTTAGACCCTACCCTCTCACTCTTAGACCCTACCCTCCCACTCTTAGACCCTACCCTCCCACTCTTAGACCCTACCCTCTCACTCTTAGACCCTACCCTCCCACTCTTAGACCCTACCCTCTCACTCTTAGACCCTACCCTCTCACTCTTAGACCCTACACTTCCACTCTTAGACTCTACCCCCCCCCACTCTTTGGCCCTACCTTCCCACTCCTCGACTCTACCGTCTCGTCACTGTTATATCACGTATTTGATCCCACACCCCATTCTCTCGGCCACCTCAGCCTTTCTCTCACTCTAACACTCTTCTTCCTCCCCATCTCTCCTCCTCAAGTATCCTCCCATACCCATCTCTTCCTCCCATTCCGTTTGCCCGACCCTCCTGTAACGATCAGAGATGATGCTCGGCTAGTTCTCCCACAGGCGACAGTTTCCTATAGATTTTATCTGCCCCCCCCCCGCCCTACTAACCTTCTGAGACATTACGGCCCGTACTTCAATACTTGTCTCTAAGTGAAACAAGGGGCTGGTGCGAGGGGGATGGGGTGGGGACAGATACATTTAATAAAGACGATAGTAGGATTCTCAGTGGAGAGGATTTTTTTAAAAAAATCTGATGAAGTTGTTTTTGTTAAAATCCATACTTTAAAAAAAAATTATTATATTTTTTCTTCCTTTCTTGAATGTTTTTTTATTCTCCCATCGCCACCTCGGTACTATTTATTTTTTCATTGATGTGTTAAGAAAATGGATTACAGAGATAGTTATGTAAACCCGTGTTTTTATACGTAGTCGAGAATCGCTTGTGCGATCTTCAGTGGTATAATATATATGTGGAGTCAGTCAATGGCCAATCAACTGATGCCTCAGTCAATGGCCAACAATTGAAGCCCTTAATTAATGGCCAATCAACTGATGCCTCAGTCAATGGCCAATCAACTGATGCCTCAGTCAATGGCCAATCACCTGGTGCCTCAGTCAATGGCCAATCAATGGATGCCTCAGTCAATGGCAAATCAACTAATGCCTCAGTCAATGGCCAATCAACTGATGCATCAGTCAATTGCCAATCAACTGATGCCTCAGTCAATGGCCAATCAACTGATGCCTCAGTCAATGGCCAATCAACTGATGCCTCAGTCAATGGCCAATCGACTGATGCCTCAGTCAATGGCCAATCGACTGATGCCTCAGTCAATGGCCAATCGACTGATGCCACAGTCAATGGCCAAGCGACTGATGCCTCAGTCAATGGCCAATCGACTGATGCCTCAGTCAAGTGGCACACTTTGACAAAAGATCCTTATTCCACACAGAACCTTATAGAATTGTCAGGTAAAAGGCAATGTCAGATCATTGCATGCCATCAAGTCATGGGCCTAATAACCTCCCATGTTGTAATCCACCTCAATGTGCGCATCCAGGAATTCTGTTGTTTTGTATGACCCCCACACCTAAACTGTCATTTGCCAGTATGCAGCGCATTTCAGGCTGAATAAGAGTAACAAGTATGACATCTACCAGGGGTGCATTGGACAATGTTGTGGGGCCATCATCGATCCCCGTTTGGACACCGCGTGTACCTTGCACTACAGTTCCAGAATCCCTGCTCAAAATCCCAGAAATGTTGACGAGTGAACTTTTGCGGTTATAATACCGTCCAAGCATATGTACGATTAGCATTTCTGCGCATCGGGCAGTTTTTCCCCACACGGAGGGGAAATGAAGACAGCCTGCGACCAGATCTTTGGTTTTCGTCACACTGTCCTACTTTTTAAGTTCGCGGATTGCGTCATCAATTTATGCCTACACAAAAAACAAACACCAAGCGTCGAAATAGATCTACCGGCGTATAAGAAATATGACGTCACTCCTTTAATTGTTCTTATTTCTTTGGTTTTTTGGGTGTTATTAAAATTCCACAACGTTAGCGATGGTTCTCATTTCTTTAGTTCATATATGTTATTGAGATTCGACAAAGTTAGCAATCCTTGCTCAATTACCCTTGGTTGCCTTGGCGGGAAAAGGTCAACGAGTGTCGTCTGCCGCGTACGAGAATATCCCGGCGATACTTGACGACCACATTAGCACTGGCTTCGATACGGCAGGGGAGGTAAGGCAGCTCGGGCCAGGAGTTGATGAGTCTTGTCAGCATCGATCCCGTAACACAATTCTTAATTGTCGCCCTTTAATTGCCGTGCATTGTTTTGTTACGAGCCGCTGGGTAAACAGAGCGCCGGTGGCAGTGTCCCTTGTTTGAATATTTAATAAGGCGGGGGGGGGGCGGCATCAACAACTCTAACATGCGGGATCGGGGGAGGGGGGAGGGAGGTATCAACAACTCTACCATGCCTGGTCGAAGGTAGGATGGTAGGGAGGGGTTTTTACCACGTTTTTATTAACTTGCTTTCGTGTCTGAGTGTCTGTCCGCAATTTTCCAAATTTGACAACCAAAATTAAACCCCTTCTGATGGTCCCAGAGAGCTCAAAATTTAACCACAGATAGATCTTGGATGACAATGCATTGTTTCAAAATTTCAGATCGATCGAATGTACCGTAATTAAATTATTGTATTTTTTAGTTTATCTCTATATAAGCATCTCTTATCCGCCTGCTATTTTTTTCACGTGCCAAATCAGTTAACCCCGTGACCCCATCCCCGTGGAATTAAAATTTTGGGCGGCCCTTATGAGGTGTTTGGTAAAATAGAGGTAAAAAAAAAGATTTTTAAAAGGGGAGTTAAATCATTGAAGAAAATTGAATAAGAAAGCAGTTTTAATATAATTAGTGTAGTGTTTTCAATTGATAAGCATTGGTGTTTGTCCATATTTTTGTGATTGTTTGTGTTGGGTCTAAAATGCCTCACCTCCACGCGGTTAGACCTGACAATCCATAAAACATGGAAACCAAGTAGGCAATTTTGTATTTAATGAATTTTCTTATGTACATTAAAAGTACTCTTCTACACTCTATTATACTCTATGATTTTACACTAAGACTAAAAAGAGTAAAATAAATAAAGGTAAAAAAAGGATTTTTAAAAACCACGTTTTTATAAGTGGACTAAAAAAGAAGAAAATAATTTAAAACTTATAAGTTCAAGTACTTTAATTTAATATGACTAAAAACGTGCGGCGGGTGTTTGGTATAAAAATTAAAGATTTCTAATTTAGAAGACAAAAGAGAGATCTATAAGTGAGAGAATGAATGAACTGCATATGTTAAGACTCATAAGCGCCCGCCCCACGTTTTTAGTCATACTTAATTAAAATACTTTAACTTATAAGTTTTTAATTATTTTCTTCTTTTTAGTCCACTTATAAAAACGTGGTTTTTAAAAATCCTTTTTTACCTTTATTTATTATAACTGCAGCAAGACTGGCACATTGTGTAATACTGGAACTTTTGGCTATAACCATGACGTGGCAAAGTGTAGGATATGTTGGGGGTGGGGGAGGGATTGGGGGGGGGGTGATTACAAATGGTCTGTTCTCTGTCACAAACTTCTTTTCTGACTCATGTCCTTCCTACCTTACTGAACTTATTCTCTCAGTCTACTCGCCCACTCATCAAGTTATTGTTATTATTCTTGAGGAGGGTTAACCACACCGAGATACGGGGCGTTATTGAACAACGGATGTTCTGGACATTTGCATGACGCCCATCATTTAGGGAGTGTCTATTGGTAGTCGACTACCAATAGCAGGTCCCTGCGGGTGCGGCTATTTGTAGTCAGTTATTTATAGCATCCAATGGAATTTAAGGAACACTTAATAGCTACTGATATAACCATTCAAAATTCACCATATGTACCGAACTTCCTTAGTCTCATGAGAGAGAGTTGGACTTGTGAACTGATTGATGAAGATCAGGCATGGGGTCGATTTTCTGGTTGAGCCTAATGTTTTTTTCCCTGTCAAGTTTTAGGGTCAAGGTTAGGGATAGTTGTCTATTTTTTTACATTAAAATAGAAAAACAAATATAGGGACTACCACGAATGAAATCCATTTAAAATTCTTATAATTACGATTAAATTAGATATTTTAGGGTTAGGGTTAGTTGTCTATTTTAACATTAAAACATTACATCACACTCAGAATATCACCTAGTAATAGTTTTATTAACAATTAATAATAGAGAACTACCAATAGCCGACAACCGGAAATGGCTATTTGTAGTCCAGTACCAATAGCTCTCTAGAAGCTATTGGTAGTCAACTACCAATAGCCGTAGCCATCATTTAACAACATATATTTGCTAAAGATTCATATCTCACGCTTATCCGTGGTTTATGTCTAAATTTGCATTTCATTAGAGTTTTAAATGTTGATAAATGTTGGTTCCATCAGTGGTAGTCAGTATGTTCCACTGAAACTGGACAGTGGCCAGGTATCTAGTACTGGTTATGTCCTTGGTCATCCACTGAGACTGGACAGTGGTCAGGTATCTAGTACTGGTTATGTCTTTGGTCATCCACTGAGACTGGACAGTGGTCAGGTACCTAGTATAGGTTATGTCCTTGGTCATCCACTGAGACTGGACAGTGGCCAGGTATCTAGTATTGGTTATGTCCTTGGTCATCCACTGAGACTGGACAGTGGTCAGGTACCTAGTATAGGTTATGTCCTTGGTCATCCACTGAGACTGGACAGTGGCCAGGTATCTAGTATTGGTTGCGTCCTTGGTCATCCACTAGAGGGAAGATCCTGCCAAAGTGGCCCGGACAAAAGAAAACAAATTGATTTTATAAATTGGTTTGGTCCATTACCGGGAGATGTAGTCCCAGCCCGCCAGTAGCTGTCGTCTGCTTGACGTGTCTGGTCTGGGTGGTACATTGTGGTAGTGTGTGGTGAACATATTGGACATTGTGATAATGGTGACCTCAGTGATGCCCGTCTGGTGCCCTGAGGGCAAGCACCAATAGCTTGCACCAAGTATCACCAACAAGCGTGTATATCTTCACAAACGTGTACTTTGTCGCCACTTATCAATTATCAACAAGTGATTGTTTTTAAAATTATCAACTTTTGATTGTTTATTATTAGGTTGATAAATTTAACGCTTCTGTAGCGAGCTGTCATTGAAAGATTTTATATTTCACTATTTGCACTTTTACCGGTTTCCACTGTGTCGGCCAGATTGCCGCATTGTCGGCCAGATTGCCGCATTGTCGGCCAGATTGTCTCATTGTTGGCGAGATTGCCGCCGTGTTGTTCAATTATATTCTTGAAGCACTGTTCCAATGTATAGCATCATGCCCCAGTAGCAGGATTTATTCTACTAAATGTTTCTGTCAAACGTCTTAAGCCATTGAGTATTTCAGACGTGTCATAAAATCGATTCTTACATAATGAGCTTATTGGGGCCATAAATAAATGTAAAATGTAATCGATTTTCTTTTTGGTCCTCGTTACGAGCTTACTCGACTACTCAAATAGGTCGAACAAAAAATTATATGTAGGCTAAATCAGCAAAATTTGTTTGCTTTTTTAGAAGAGTTTTGATTTACTTTTAAAATCTCAATTCTGCTATGGACTGTGTTGATTTGCGTGACCTACTTATTAAACATAGACTGAGCTAAAATATGTGTCCTACTTATTAAACATAGACTGAGCTAAAATATGTGTCCTACTTATTAAACATAGACTGAGCTAAAATATGTGTCCTACTTATTAAACATAGACTGAGCTAAAATATGTGTCCTACTTATTAAACATAGACTGAGCTAAAATATGTGTCCTACTTATTAAACATAGACTGAGCTAAAATATGTGTCCTACTTATTAAACATAGACTGAGCTAAAGTATGTGTCCTACTTATTAAACATAGACTGAGCTAAAATATGTGTCCTACTTATTAAACATAGACTGAGCTAAAGTATGTGTCCTACTTATTAAACATAGACTGCGCTAAAATATGTGTCCTACTTATTAAACATAGACTGAGCTAAATTATGTGTCCTACTTTTTATACATAGCGTTAAAAATCCTTACTTCTTTCGCTATGATGAAACCTTTGCTGTTCTATGGAGCCGAGACCTGGAGAAAAACGGCCGTAAACCTGACCAGAATCCAGTCCTTTATAAACAATTGTCTAAGAAGGATTCTCAGAATTCACTGGCCGGACAAAATCAGCAACTGGGAACTGTGGCAGCGGACAAAACAATTGAGGAAGAGATTCTCCAGAGGCGGTGGATGTGGATTGGTCATACACTAAGAAAACCTGCCTCCAATACAACAAGGCAAGCATTGAAATGGAAGCCCCAGGGTAAGCGAAAAAGAGGCCGTCCAAGAAACACCTGGCGCCGAGAATTGGGGGCAGACATCAAGAGAATTGGCCATGAATGGAAGATCCTGGAGAAACTAGCCTAGGATAGAGATGCCTGGCGGTCTCTCGTATGTGGCCTATCCCCTGGGAGGAATCGCAGACGCCGAATGTGATCGGTGGATGCCCCTCATGGGCGAGAAGGCTCAACAAACTGCACCAACTTATTATACATATCGTTGTTAAAATCATTTTATGACCAAAATTTCTTTGTCTGCAGTAATAAAAGTATGTGTATAACACCCACCCCCACCCCAACACATAGATATTTAAATAATCTAATCGTACTATGTTCAAAATACCAACATGTATTTATTCAATTTACAAAGTGTAGTTTGTTGGTCAGAGATATTATTACAATAAGAAATGGAAAAGCTGGGTAGAACAGGGAGGAATAGAAGAGATTTGTTTGGTACAGTTAGAAATTAGAAGGGTACAGTATAGCTTTGTTTGATGAAATTAGAAGGGTACAGTATAGCTTTGTTTGGTACAGTTAGAAATTAGAAGGGTACAGTATAGCTTTGTTTGATGAAATTAGAAGGGTACAGTATAGCTTTGTTTGGTACAGTTAGAAATTAGAAGGGTACAGTATAGCTTTGTTTGATGAAATTAGAAGGGTATAGTATAGCTTTGTTTGGTACAGTTAGAAATTAGAAGGGTACAGTATAGCTTTGTTTGATGAAATTAGAAGGGTATAGCTTTGTTTGGTACAATTAGAAATTAGAAGGGCAGAGGGCAGACGTCTTATGTCGACATTGACGTCTTCTCCCTTGACCATAGACTCCTCGATGACGTCAAGCCCTCTACTAATAGAATATAATCATTACGGCCTGTATTTCTGTGGGGCAGTTCGGATCTGATACTTGACCTGTTTCATATATCTGATGTTGAGGGGGACACCCCCCCCCCAACACACACACAGACAACAAACATCGAGATTACGTTCGGAATTGAAAGATTTTAGTTAGCGCCCCTGAATGTGTACATCACAATAGATGTACATCTCTCTTGGTGTAAACGTGGTTTTTGATTTTAGCACATCGAAGGGTACAAGGGCTATGTATATTACTTTCCATGGATGTAAGCGTGGTATTTGATTTTAGCACATCGAAGGGTACAAGGGCTATTTATATTACATTCCATGGACGTAAGCGTGGTATTTGATTTTAGCACATCGAAGGGTACAAGGGCTAGTTATATTACATTCCATGGACGTAAGCGTGGTATTCGATTTTAGCACATCGAAGGGTACAAGGGCTATTTATATTACATTCCATGGACGTAAGCGTGGTATTTGATTTTAGCACATCGAAGGGTACAAGGGCTATTTATATTACATTCCATGGACGTAAGCGTGGTATTTGATTTTAGCACATCGAAGGGTACAAGGGCTATTTATATTACATTCCATGGACGTAAGCGTGGTATTTGATTTTAGCACATCGAAGGGTACAAGGGCTATTTATATTACATTCCATGGACGTAAGCGTGGTATTTGATTTTAGCACATCGAAGGGTACAAGGGCTATGTATATTACATTCCATGGATGTAAGCGTGGTATTTGATTTAAGCCCGTCGGAGGTTAGCATGGCTATTTATATTGCACCCCATGGACGTAAGCGCGGTGTTTGATTCATGTCCGGTAGAGGTCAACGCAGAGCCGTCTTTACACCATTTTGGGCCCCCGGGCAAAGAAATTGTGTTGGGCTCCCCGTGGGAAAAAATATACATAATATATTTAAATAAACATCTTCCCATGGGGCCCCTATGCTCGTGGGCCCCCGGGCAAATGCCCAACGGGCCTATGCGTTAAGACGGCCCAGGGTCAACGCTTATACCAGTGTGTTCAATCACCCCCTGCTGCCCCCCCCCCAACATTGTAAACCCGTTTGATCCCCACTAAAACATTAACTGTAAATGGTCCCCGGAGATGCGACCAGTGAGGGAGGTGCTGGGGGAGGGAGGTGGTGGGCGGTTTTAAATGATTCACACCAAACGCCAGGCGCCGTGTGATTTATCCGGCGGTTGGGTGGGGGGAGGGGGAGAGCATGATTATCCCTGGATGATCAGTTATTGGTTGTGGTGGAGAGATGTCATGGTTTGTGTGGTTACAGTGGTTTGTGTGGTTACAGTGGTTTGTGTGGTTACAGTGGTTTGTGTGGTTACAGTGGTTTGTGTGGTTACAGTGGTTTGTGTGGTTACAGTGGTTTGTGTGGTTACAGTGGTTTGTGTGGTTACAGTGGTTTGTGTGGTTACAGTGGTTTGTGTGGTTACAGTGGTTTGTGTGGTTACAGTGGTTTGTGTGGTTACAGTGGTTTGTGTGGTTACAGTGGTTCGTATGGTTGGTGTGGTTAAAGTGGTTGGGTGGTTGGTCTGGTTCGGATGGTTGGTGTGGTTCGGATGGTTGGTTGGTGTGGTTGGTGTGGTTAGTGTGGTTAATGTGGTTTGGGTGGATAGTGTGGTTCGTTTGTTTGGCGTGGTGTTTACGGTCAAAATGCCGAAGTGGCTGTATCTCATAAATATTTTTTGAGTGTTCTTTAGATAGTTTGTTGTTGCGTGAGGTTAACTTCTAATAGTTATGTTTTCTTATTTCCTCTCCATCATACAGATGATATTCGGTGTAAAAATAACATGTCGTTGTTCCTGTCATTTGATGGCTATTTTCAAGAGACGTCCGCCGCGCGTCTGTCCCGCTGAGCACCAGGTCGCGCCCGGCCAGTGATGTGCGGGGCCATTGTTTGGCTTAAAATAAGACTCGTGTTGTCCACGGAGCTGTCAGATAGATGAACGGCTGGAAGACAAAAGTGGACATCCAACGTCCAGAGAAAAAATGGAAACTGACAAGGTCAGAGTTCTCTGAAGATCAAATTCTGACAATTCTATTGTTGTGTTTCTTGACATGGTCACAAGATCAAATTCTGTCAACTCTATTGTGTTTATTGACAGGGTCAGAAGATCAAAATAATTCATTTTTAAAGCTTCTCCACGTACTGGCATTGTCACGTGTCATGTGTAACGTAGTGCCACGTTCGCGTGTCATGTCACCTAACGTACTTGCACTGTCACGTGTCATGTGTAACGTAGTGGCACGTTCGCGTGTCCTATTTTATATTCGTGATTCTTTTCTACACGGGTTTGATGCGGACTATGCCC
This sequence comes from Ampullaceana balthica, assembly GCA_944989445.1. Classification (NCBI taxonomy): domain Eukaryota; kingdom Metazoa; phylum Mollusca; class Gastropoda; family Lymnaeidae; genus Ampullaceana; species Ampullaceana balthica. The sequence continues at coordinate 182,046 of CALYLW010000347.1, forward strand.
ATCAAATAAAAACAAATTCTTGTTTGCTTTGTGTTAAACTAGAGATGATTCCAACAAGATGGTGGTTGTCTAGTCTTACTGTTGCGTCTTAAGATAAACCCAAGGATTAACTTACGCTCATTTGCCCATGTAAGTAAGGATAGACCTGCTCTAGTTCCACAGTGAGGTTATGAGCCACGGATTTGACTACCCTGGGGTATAAGACTTAACACATGCCATTTACATGCGACAGTCTGCTCAATGCAGCGGCCACTGCAACATTGAGTGTTGATGCTCTACGGCATAGGTGGCACCGCAGTACAGAGAGATATATAGAATAGACAATAGGTACACATGAATTCGTTGAGAGCAACTGTCTACTGAAAGCATTGAACAGGAGAAGATAGAATAGACAATAGATATTACCACGAATTCATTGAGAGCAACTGTCTACTGAGGTCAGTGATAGAGTCATGTGAGCTGGCCATGACTTGGGCTTGGTAGACCCTGGCGGCGCCCATCCCTCTCCAGGTCAGCGGAGGACTTTCTTAGCTTTAGTCATTCATCAACATTTTTAACGTGGGCTCGATCCCACGACCCTCAGCTTGTGAGGCGAGCGCACTATTGACTTCACTATTCAGCCGCCCATATAATGTTTACATATAATAATTACTTTAATTATCTTATCTGTGTGTGTTATATTAAGAAATAATGCCACTCTGCATTTGCAGCTTTTCTTCAGAAACATGGCATTCCAAAGAGAAATAAAAAATTTAAATTAAAAAAAACCACAAAAAAAAACCAACACAACAACACAATAGCTATTTGAACACATTTCAATGCTACAAACAAATAAAAGGCACGGACATTAAACACAAATCTCCCACATGTTCCCTACTAAAGAGCCCAAATAAATCCGGGTAGCCAGTATCTATAATCTAGGTCACCAATCAGAGATCAGACGACTTGTAGCTAAAGTGAGGTCCGGTAGGATAACGGGATGTGTGTGTGTGTGTGGGGGGGGGGCTGACGGAGGGGGAAATCAATTCGTTTACACTAACTGTAATTCAGTTTCCTGCAAATTCGCTCCTGGCGCCCATCGATCTCATGAGGAGGTGTGTGGACAGCAGACGACATGGGCACTTGTATTTTACATGTTTGGTGGATGTGTTTGTAGACAGCAGACAACATGGGCACTTGTAGTTTACATGTTTGGTGGATGTGTTTGTAGACAGCAGACGACATGGCCACTTGTAGTTTACATGTTTGATGGATGTGTTTGTAGACAGCAGACGACATGGCCACTTGTAGTTTACATGTTTGATGGATGTGTTTGTAGACAGCAGACGACATGGGCACTTGTAGTTTACATGTTTGATGGATGTGTTTGTAGACAGCAGACGACATGGCCACTTGTAGTTTACATGTTTGATGGATGTGTTTGTAGACAGCAGACGACATGGGCACTTGTAGTTTACATGTTTGATGGATGTGTTTGTAGACAACAGACGACATGGCCACTTGTAGTTTACATGTTTGATGGATGTGTTTGTAGACAACAGACGACATGGGCACTTGTAGTTTACATGTTTGATGGATGTGTTTGTAGACAGCAGACGACATGGACACTTGTAGTTTACATGTTTGGTGGATGTGTTTGTAGACAGCAGACGACATGGACACTTGTAAATTCAAACATCTGTCTCACTCGCTCCCTCTCTTTTAGCCCCCTCTCTCTGTCTGTCTCTCTGTTGCTCCCTCCCTCTCTCGCTCCCCCCTCTCTCTTTCTATCGTTCCCTCTCTCTCGCTCCCCCCCTCTCTCTCACTCTCGCTCCCCCCTCCCTCTCACTCTCGCTCCCTCTCTTTCTCTCCTTCTCTTCCTCTCTCATACACACATACCACACACTCACTACACACACACCCCAGATCAATCTCATTGAACACATCCTAAAGGCTGACTCCATCTGATACTTCTTTCAGACCTGTAGCGCTAAGTGCCGTTTCATCAAATCCGTCTCCAAACGTGTCACATCACCCGAATTTTCCGTACACGGCTGTCGTGCAAGTAGCGCGGTGTCTAAACCTGTGCGACATCACCAAATTATGTCGAGACGGCGACAGGCCAAACAGAGATGTGAGAGCGAAGGAGAGATTGGTACACAAAATAGGAAGTTTGGGGGGGGGGTGGGGGGAGAGTGGAAACGGCCCACAAGGGAGAGAATCCTTGTACTGCAAACAGTTATTCCTCCCAACGGGGGGAGTTTCTGTAAATGATTTGATTCCGGTGAAAAGTTATCTATTGAGCCCCGGCGCCGTCCCTTGATTTGATTCCGTAAGTACTTTGTTGGTTGATCGATTACTCCGTACTCTATCTCCTTAAACAAGCCGAGTTACGCAATAATGGACCCCCGGGGAAGGGGCGATACGAGGAGGGGGTTTGGTGGCGGAAAGGGGGTGGGGTGGGGGTCCAAGTCAGATGGGATGTTTTGGTAAATCAGATCAGTAAAGCGGCACTTGTAAAGCGATACATTAGGTAAATTGATCCGGATGTATCCGCAGCTCAGTGTTGCGCACTTTCCCGTCTCGTTGAGCGCTGATTTCGGTTTAGGTGCGTTCATTAACGACGATTCGGGCGAATTGGTTTGATGCTAAAGTGACTTTTGTTTTCTCCGTGGTCCTACATGTGGAATGGCGTCAATAGCCCTGAGCTTAATGCACTTATAGGTCTTCCCGGAAAATTCTCCGAGCAACTTTGCCCCCCCCCCTTTTTTTTTCGAAGGAACTCATAGCTAGGGGACACCCCCGGGGCGGTCATCTCAGAGAGAGCCGTCCAGGCTCTAGGAACACGGTCTTGTCCGTGGTACAAAAGTCGACTGCGTAGAAGCTGATGTCTTCTGGTCTGGAGGTCAAGGTTTGTTCAAATGTTTGGGGTAAGTCTTGTATCCTCTGAAATATACCCATCCCCCCACACACACAAACACATACACATAGAAAAACATAAGCGAGGGGTGAGGGAAGATCTTCCACACGTTGAATACATCCGGAATAATGGTTCCTTGTTGACCAATCATATCTTAGTCATTTGTGATAGAATTTCGGTAGTGCCAATTATGGTTATGACTGCGCATCTATGGTGACATGTCGCTTTTTTTGGGGTGTTTTTTTGTGTGTGTCCAGTGGCGTAGCTAGGGGGGTGCAGGGGGGGACATATGTCCCCGGGCGCCACGTTAAGGGGCGCCAAAATGAGTATTAAAATTAATTATTCAAATTTATTTTGATGAAAGCTAATGTATTTCAAATACGTTTGCAAGATTGAATTTTGAGCTCCACAAATATCTTCTTTACAAACCAGTTGGCAAGCATGATTTTGGCGCCCCCATTGAGCATTAAGGGGCACCATGTGGAATTTCAAACTAAAAAAGTAACCATTAAAGAATCATTTTTAGGTTTTGTTCATATACATTCCAAGCCTTGAAAGGGTTATCGTAGAGAAACTGGAATATGTTAACATACCTCTAGCCGACTGTCGGTCGCAATAACATAACAATGCTGATGCAATGACTGGGCATATATCCGGTCTTCAACAGCGAATATGTGCCAGAAATCACAGAGCATTGTTTGCCAACTGTGACAACCACAGCTTAAACTCAGCTAGACATAGGGTTGCCAGACGTCCGACAGAAGGGGGATATGTCCTCCTTTTTGGCTCAATGTTCTCCGTCCGGCAGGCTAAGCTAAAATCGTTTAAAATGTCGGGCTTTTCTTACATTTTATATTATAATTTTTATGTATCGTTTTTACAACTATTACATCGTACGTTAACTATAAATAAAAATAGATTATGTCTATTTTTAAAACTTAGAAATCTAGACAAGGACGAAAAAATCTAGTTCTAGTTCTAGGTTAAAAAATATCACAGTCATTGAAAATGAAATGGATGAAGCAGCAGTATTGGAGGTTATGAGCCGTCTTCACACAACCTTTAAGTTTTGAAAAATAGATTGGAGGAGATATAATTTATTTTACGTCAAGGAGATGTTGAGAAGACTTAATTAAGGAAAGTGGTCAAGAAGAAGAGTTTGGCAGATGTTAAGTTGGTGTATGAAACATGCATTAGTTACTTAGAAAAGTGGTTGAAAACTTTTGATGAATTTGAATGCTTCAATTGGATGTACATTGTAATTAGATATTATCATAGAATGTAAACTTGATGACCTTTTGGCGTGTATATTGTATTTGAAAGAGAAGGGTATTGTAGATTGTAGATGATGTGCAATTGTTTGACCAATACAGCAATCTTAAATCATTTGTACAAGACAAAAATGAACCGTTTTTTAAGACTCTTGCATGGACATGGTGGCAGCTATTACAATAAAATTGTACTGACTTTAAGTTTAATCCGGGGCGACTTAAATGAAATATTAAAAATGTCCTCCTTTGTCGTCCTCCTTATTGTTTTATTATGCCCTCCTTTTGGTGTCCACATATCTAGCAACCCTAGCTAAACAGGATCCGGTTGTTCACGTTTTTATTTTTGGAACAGTTGAAAGTATATATTTGTTTTTCTATCGTTCAACAACTTGCTGGGAAGAATTAAAAAGAATTGTGCCAAATAACAGTGAAGAGGGAGTCTAAAACATGCTGGAGTGAACGATCAGAGGTTGTTAAAGATATTTATAAAGGACTATATGAACTAGTAGGGCTGTTGGAAAAATTATCAGAAGATGCAACTACGACGCTTGACAACAGAAGTTATGCAGAAACTTTACTGGCAGGTATATTAAACTTAAACTTCCTAGTTTTGATACATTTCTGGAACATCATAGCCTACTTGGGAAAATTGATATATCATACAGAATGGGACTGCGATAAAGCTTTTAAATAAAATACAAAATACACAAACAAATTGTGCAGTTAAACAATAAATTTGAGCTTTATTTTTAACTAAAGCGTCTTTTGTCGTTTTAGTTTAAAATAAAGCTCAAATTTATTGTTTAACTGCACAATTTGTTTGTGTATTTTGTATTTTATTTGGAAAAATTGATCGTGTCTAGAAACGGTCGCAGGATCATACTATGAATTTCAAGGAAGCAGCATCTGATTTTGAATCGCTGGTGCAAGAACTTGTCAACATTCGTGATAATTTTAGCCTAGTTGCGATTGACAATGGATAAACAAGATGCACAACTTGGGGAATCGAGGTTGACAGAAGGATTACACGACATCGGAGGATACCTGGAGAATTAGCAAGAGAAGCAGGACTTTCGGCAGAAGAAGAAATTGCACGTGTTATGAACTGCATAATTGATAGACTCCAAAAGGAGATATCAATACGGTTTTTGTCTAAAAATCTTAAACACCAAATTTTGGATTTTTAATAAACGTCAGAACTCTTCTCGCTGAGACAAATGTCAATACAATTTGTCAAAATTGCTTAGATTTTGGAAATTTCTATGACACTGATGTCAATGGTCACGAATTGTGCACAGAAATCGGAGACTACAAAATGCTATTCAGTTCCCCGGCTGAAGTTCTACCGGAAACTCCTTTGTAGCTTCTTGGTTTTATTGTTTCATATGGAGATGACATATTTCTAAATCTGTGCATTCCACTGCAAATACTTCTAACAATTGCTGTTTAAATTTCAAGCTGTGAGCGGTCCTTCAGCAATCTGGAGCATATTTTGTCTTAATTACATGCTTCAATGGGACAAGATCGTCTTAGTGATCTTGCACTCCTTAGCATCGAAAGAGAAACACTTGAGAATATTAATTTTGACAATGTGATTGACGAGTTTGCGACTGTCAAATCAAGGAGGATCAATTTGTTGTAGACCAGTGTTGTCCAACCGGTGTGCCGCGAGAAAATTTTAGTGTGCCGCGAAAGATATAAAAAATACCATAAATTGCTAGGCTTTTCGAACCTTCAAGTATTGAAAAAAAATATCCTTAACCGAAAAAGAATTGAATAAAAACGTTTCATGTTTGTATTGTTCTGGTTTTGAGAATCTCTTGAAAGCTACACAATTTCTCTCCTCCATTAGGAAATAAATATCTGTTGTAAGTAAATAAAAACCCTTTCCTGCTTTTCACTTTTTTACAAACTTTTAATTACAGACGGCTATGGATAATTTTTTGAAGAGAAGCCAGAAGGATTCCAGCGAGCATCAAAATGGAGAGAGAGCTGCGAAATCCAAGAAGAATGTTGCCAAACGGAAATATCACGAGGAATATCTTGAGTATGGTTTCATACAATGTGCAAATGATCCTTATCTTCCGTTTTGTCTTAATTGTAACATGGCATTGTCCAACGAGTCCATGAACCCCAGTGAACTGAAGCGGCATCTGAACTCAAATCATGAAGGATTGAAAGACAAGCCGAATAGTTATTTCGCATCCATTCGGTCTAACTTATAGCATAAGTCAAAAATAATGAAGAAATTTTCCTCAATTTCTCTCAAAGCTCAGTTAGCAAGCTATAAAATTGCGAATCTTTTGGTCAAACAAAAGAAATCTAATTTGGACGCTGAGACAATCATATTGCCGTCTTTACGAATCGCAGTTGAGACTATGGAGTTGGGACCAGACGCTGTTGAAAAAATAAATAAGATTCCACTGTCTCACCAGACGATGGGACGTCGGAAACTGACATTTTGACAGATTTGGACAATCAAATTAAAGAGCATTTTGCGGAAGCCGACGACATCCAAAAGCTCTGGGCAATGCAAATCGATGAAAGTACTGACATCAGCGGAAAGGCGCAACTGCTCGCATACTGCTGCAGATGATAGACAGAGAAATGAGAGTTTGCTTATCCAGCAATGAGCCGTGTTTTGAGCTAATCTGCTCCAAAGAAAATCAAGTATCTCATTAATTATGAAACATCTTTTAAATAAACACTGATTTCTTGTTCTTTTGTTAGGTGTGGCGCGCAAATTTTTTACCAGTTTAGTGTGCCGTGAACGATTTTCGGTTGGACAACACTGTTGTAGACTATGTCTTTTCCAGTCATGTATAATTAGTGGAGTCTTTTTTTTTCTTCAAATAAATTGTTTACAATCGCAGAGACAATTATTAGTCTGTATTCTACTTCATTAAAATACCAGATGCTTCGAAAATGAAACATATAAACAGTAAAATTTCAAAAATTTCTTGGGGGCTCAGTGATAGGGTTGCCAGATGTCCGGTTTTGTACCGGACTGTCCAGTATTATTGTTATTTGTCCAGTGGAAAAATGGAAGCAATACCGGACATTTTACATTGAAATATTGTGCCATCTACAAAATTCTACATTATTGTCCGGTATTTTTGAGACAGCCACCTGGCAACCCTACTCAGTGAGCCCCCAGAATCTGTCGGTCCGAGAAGGGGCGCAAAATTTGTGTCATGTCCCCGGGCGCAGATGACCCTAGCTACGCCACTGTGTGTGTCCCATAACCTCGTGGTCGTAGGGGGTTCTAATGCGGCGCCCATCTCCTCTCCAGGTCAGCGGAGGACTTTTTAGCGATAGTCATTCATCAACAATGTTATTGCGGCTTTAATGTGGGCTCGATTCCACGCCCCTCAGCTTGTGAGGCGAGCGCACTGTCGACTTCGCTATCCTGCCAACATGTCATTGGTGGCATTTAAATGACAGCATGTCTATAGTGGATTGTTTGTGACAGCTTGTCAATGACATTGGTCTATGGTGGTATGTTGTTGACAGTTTGTCAATGACATTGGTATATGATGGCATGTTTGTGACAGCTTTTCAAAGACTATGGTCTATGGTGTTTTTTGTTTTTTTGCATGCCATTTGTCTTCGTTGACCGGTCTGCAACAGCGCGTCTTTCTGCGTCGGTAGAAGTTGCTTTGTCTATCACCTTACCAGGTAACTGTCTACCTGCCATTCATTCTCTATTAGCACCAAACCTGCCATACATTCTCTATTAGCACCAAACCTGCCATACATTCTCTATTAGCACCAAACCTGCCATACATTCTCTATTAGCACCAAACCTGCCATACATTCTCTATTAGCACCAAACCTGCCATACATTCTCTATTAGCACCAAACCTGCCATACATTCTCTATTAGCACCAAACCTGCCATACATTCTCTATTAGCACAAAACTTGCCATACATTCTCTATTAGCACCAAACCTGCCATACATTCTCTATTAGCACCAAACCTGCCATATATTCTATATTAGCACAAAACTTGCCATACATTCTCTATTAGCACGAAACCTTCCATACATACTCTATTAGCACAAAACTTGCCATACATTCTCTATTAGCACCAAAACTGCCATACATTCTCTATTAGCACAAAACTTGCCATACATTCTCTATTAGCACCAAACCTGCCATACATTCTCTATTACCATTAACCTGCCATACATTCTCTATTAGCACCAAACCTGCCATACATTCTCTTTTAGCACCAAACCTGCCATACATTCTCTATTAGCACCAAACCTGCCATACATTCTCTATTAGCACAAAACTTGCCATACATTCTCTATTAGCACAAAACGTGGCACACATTCTCTATAAGCAACAAACCTGCCATGCATTCTCTATTAGCACAAAACTTGCCATACATTCTCTATAACTATAAGCATCAAATCTGCCATACAGTCTCTATAAGCACCAAACCTGCCATACATTCTCTATTAGCACCAAACTTGCCATACATTCTCTATAAGCACCAAACCTGCCATATATTCTCTATAAGCACCAAACCTGCCATACATTCTCTATTAGCACCAAACCTGCCATACATTCTCTATTAGCACCAAACTTGCCATACATTCTCTATAACCTTAAGCACCAAACCTGCCATACATTCTCTATAACTTTAAGCAACAAACCTGCCATATATTCTCTATAAGCACCAAACCTGCCATATATTCTCTATAAGCACCAAACATGCCATACATTCTCTATAAGCACCAAACCTGCCATACATTCTCTATAACTTTAAGCACCAAACCTGCCATACATTCTCTATTAGCACCAAACCTGCCATACATTCTCTATTAGCACCAAACCTGCCATACATTCTCTATTAGCACCAAACCTGCTATACATTCTCTATTAGCACCAAACCTGCCATATATTCTCTATAAGCACCAAACCTGCCATACATTCTCTATTAGCACCAAACCTGCCATATATTCTCAATTAGCACCTAACCCGCCATACATTCTCTATAAGCACCAAACCTGCCATACATTCTCTATTAGCACCAAACCTGCCATACATTCTCTATTAGCACCAAACATGCCATACATTCTCTATTAGCACCAAACCTGCCATATATTCTCTATAAGCACCAAACCTGCCATATATTCTCTATTAGCACCAAACCTGCCATATATTCTCTATTAGCAACAAACCTGCCATACATTCTCTATAAGCACCAAACCTGCCATATAGTCTATATCAGCACCAAACCTGCCATATATTCTATTTTAGCACCATACCTGCCATATATTCTCTATTAGCACCAAACCTGCCATATATTCTCTATAAGCACCAAACCTGCCAGATATTCTCTATAAGCACCAAACCTGACACTACTAGTTCATTCCCCCCTTACTTTTCAAAATCTTTGTTTCCAAGCACCCCCTCCCCTCAACAAGCCCTCGTACCATGTCATGTACAATCCGATCATCGACGAGTTCGCTCCCTTCGATATCGCGATCACGTTAAATCGACCGAGTAACCTCCCATTTAGCCCCTGAGTACTATTTACCAGCTCACGCGAAATGAAGCGTAAGGGCCATTATCCCGCCTGGAATAGTCTCCCTTTGTCACGGGGAGACCACCCGTACCTGACACGGTTTCACTTTTAAGCCAGCTTTACGCCGCCTCGACTTAGGGACCTAAATCACGCGCAAGTGACACATTTTGTTAACTTTTCCCCCCTTTCCGGCTTCAAGTGATGGCTTAGAAAAAACGACGGTAACAGGAGGGCCAAAACATGTAGGCGCCGTTTCTCTCCCGCTGGGTAGATGTGTATTATCTCGTGGCGAACTCTGGCTTCAAGGCCAGGTTTATCAATAGAATTTCCGGTTAGAGGACTCGGTCTCAAATTGTCCCGTCATCAGTGAAACGGTCGTTTGACGGATAATGTGAGAAATAAAGACAAAGTGTTTAGGTCATACTCCACGGGCTGTCTGTGAGTGAAATGTTTAGTTAACTACCAGTAAACTTTCCCAGTGAAATGTTAGTTAACTACCAGTAAACTTTCCTAGTGAAATGTTTAGTTTACTACCAGTAAACTTTCCTAGTGAAATGTTTAGTTCACTACCACATTCTTATGACCCCACACATCAAGCGTGCATCGTATTTGAAACTAACTGCGCGGTAATTCTAAACTGCTGCGCGGCGTCGGTCAGATATTTGCGCAGCCTAAAGGGAACATTGACCCTACAGCTCTGTTGTCCGTCCTCTACCACACCGACAACCCTGAATATCACCCAACCCAGTCTCCACCGTAATCATACATTGATAGGACAAATGATACGTTTAAAATAGAACGCCTCTTACCCGGATGTCAGTATTTTCACCACCCTCTCCATCAAACACCTGTCCTATTTCTACCCTATCTTCGCTCCACCACCACCTCCCCCAGCGCCCTCTGACATCCCACCACCAACCCCCCAGCCCTCTCTCACATCCCACCACTAACCCCTCCACCCCAGCCCCTTTCTGAAATCCCCCATCACCCCCTCTGACATCCCACCACCAACCCCCCAGCCCTCTCTCACATCCCACCACTAACCCCTCCACCACAGCCCCTTTCTGAAATCCCCCCATCACCCCCTCCCCCAAGCCCCCTCTGACATCCCCCCCAGAAAGCCTGTCCATGTCTAGCTCCAGGCCGAGGTTAGTCGGTTCTTTAACAAGCGGCCCCTTCTTGTGGCCCTTTAGCCAAATCAATTTAATTATAGTTCACCCCTTTCCTCCCGCACCCCAGCCACACCACTACCCCCACACCCCCAACCCAACCAGTATCCCCTTTTTTATTTAGGACCTCTCCCCCCCCCCACACACACTTTTATATTTTGTTGCTGCTCATTTTATTTTTATTTTCTGGCTGTCGTTGGCTCAGTGCCCCTGGCAAGATGGCGGTATCTGTGTGAGGGCAACAGTTGCGTCTTGTCCCTGGCAAGGCTCGATAGTATGATGAGATCTCGTCTTAGTCTCGAGATATGACCAGAGTTTATACCATATCACGAGATGTGACGATAGTTTAGACTTTAAACTATAGTCAAGTTAGGGACGTTAGTGTAAAGTCATGACTAACGGTTCCCAAACTCCGGCTCGCGAGCCGCATGCGACTCTTCTGTGTTCAGATTGCGGCTCGCCTACAATTTATGAAAGATATGTTACAAAGATAACTGGAAGATTTTTAAGTCAGTTTTATTAATCCATAGTGCTGCAATGCGGCTCTCAACAACATTTTTAATATATTTTGAAATGGCTCAGTTGCTATCCGTCTGGCCACCCCTGGATTGCACTCTAGCCCAGTTAGGACAGTTTAGACTATAACACTATGTGTGACACTAGTTTAGACTATAGCACCGGATATGACGTTAGTTTAGACTATGGCAGTAGAAAAGAAAGGCTAATTTAGACAGCAACACGACAGGCGACTCTAGTTTAGACTACAGCACGACAGGCGACTCTAGTTTAGACTACAGCACGACAGGCGACTCTAGTTTAGACTGCAGCACGACAGGCGACTCTAATTTAGACAGCAGCACGACAGGCGACTCTAGTTTAGACAGCAGCACGACAGGCGACTCTAGTTTAGACAGCAGCACGACAGGCGACTCTAGTTTAGACAGCAGCACGACAGGCGACTCTAGTTTAGACAGCAGCACGACAGGCGACTCTAGTTTAGACAGCAGCACGACAGGCGACTCTAGTTTAGACAGCAGCACGACAGGCGACTCTAGTTTAGACAGCAGCACGACAGGCGACTCTAGTTTAGACAGCAGCACGACAGGTGACTCTAGTTTAGACTACAGCACGACAGGCGACTCTAGTTTAGACAGCAGCACGACAGGCGACTCTAGTTTAGACTACATCACAAGATATTAAGTTCGGAACCGTCCATATGCCAGGGAAGGAAGTGTGAAGCTACCTAATGGCATTTAAATTGTTGACATTTAACCGTTTTTGGACTTTGGAGAAAAAAAACGGAAAAAGGGATTCTGGGTGTTGCAGTCAAATGAAAATGTCAAAGTCGCTCTGCCTACACACGACATCTTTCATATTAGTTCAATCCGTCAATACTTAATAGTTAGTGCCACAAAAACTCTAATATGTGCTCTTGTTCTAGCTCGTATTGATTATTGCAATTCTCTTTGTCAGGTGCGCCAAAACATTGCATTGAAAAACAACAGAAAGTTCAAAATTCAGCTGCCAGATTAGTTCTAAAGGCAAAAAAAAACATGACCATGTTACTCCACTACTTTACTCACTTCATTGGCTACCCATACAAGCCCGAATTGATTACAAACTGGCTGTTCTCTGTCACAACTTCTTTTCTTTGACTCATGCAGATGATACTCAGCTATACACTCACACTGATCCCTCTAATATTGACTCATCTGTCCCATTGATGCAAGAGTGCATTGGTGAGGTAAAGTCTTGGATGACTGTCGCTCTGCCTACACCGCCATGCGTCAGATCAGCTCAATACGCCATTACTTAACAGTTAGTGCCACAAAAGCTCTAGTCTGTTCTCTTGCTCTAGCTCGAATTGATTATTGCAATTCTCTTCTGTCAGGTGCGCCAAAACAATGCATTGAAAAACTACAGAAAGTTCAAAATTCAGCTGCCAGACAAGTTCTTAAGGCAAAAAAACATGATCATGTTACTCCGCTACTTTACTCACTTCATTGGCTACCTATACAAGCCCGAATTGATTACAAACTGGCCGTTCTCTGTCACAACTTCTTTTCCGACTCATGCCTTTCCTATCTTACTGAACTTTTGTCGGTCTACTCACCCACTCGTCAGCTACGCTCTTCTGCGGACACACGCATTCTCTCTGTTCCTAAGACAGGCACAAAAACATTTGGCGAAAGGTCGTTCTCTTTTTGTGCAGCCAAACAATGGAATTCTCTACCATTAAACATCCGTAGTATTCAAACAACCAAGTCCTTCAAGACTGCACTTAAGACACATCTTTTAAAAATTTATCTTCCAAATTAATTAAACAACATTACTTTAATGATTAACTTTGCTTTTTTGTGTTATGTAACATGTACTGTAATTAATGTGGTTAATTAATGGGGTATGAATGCTAATTTATTACGTATATGTATGTTAATAACTTCATGTAAAGCTCTGTGGGCCCAGTTACTTACTGGGTACAACGCTAAAAAAATTATCAATTTATTATTATTAAAGAGTCTCGAGAAACAAGGGGAAGTAAATATCACGCAGCTGTGGCTGGTCAGACCACACTCTCGGGTTGGGCGGTATCACGCAGCTGTGGCTGGTCAGACCACACTCTCGAGTTGGGCGGCTTAACTGTCTGCGGGGAGGTATCGCTGCATTTTTTCATTATCAATCATATCCCACTGGATGACATTTGAAGGCAATCAATGTATTCTTCCATCATCAATCATATCCCATTGGATGGCAATCAATGTATTCTTCCATCATCAATCATATCCCATTGGATGGCAATCAATGTATTCTTCCATCATCAATCATATCCCATTGGATGGCAATCAATGTATTCTTCCATCATCAATCATATCCCATTGGATGGCAATCAATGCATTCTTCCATCATCAATCATATCCCATTGGATGGCAATCAATGTATTCTTCCATCATCAATCATATCCCATTGGATGGCAATCAATGTATTCTTCCATCATCAATCATATCCCATTGGATGGCAATCAATGTATTCTTTCATCATCAATCATTTCCCATTGGATGGCAATCAATGTATTCTTCCATCATCAATCATATCCCATTGGATGGCAATCAATGTATTTTTCCATCATCAATCATATCCCATTGGATGGCAATCAATGTATTCTTTCATCATCAATCATTTCCCATTGGATGGCAATCAATGTTTTCTTTCATCATCAATCATTTCCCATTGGATGGCAATCAATGTATTCTTCCATCATCAATCATGGCCCTCTGTTTCATCCACGCGGCCCTCTTGTCGCCGCCTATGTAAGTAAAGGTAACCGTTGTGACGGCGGCCACACAAACACGGCTCTCTGATTGGTTCAATGTGTGGACGTCATTGATTGGCCGATGAAATTAACGCTCCGCTCACAAAGAATGTCAAAGAAATATTGTTATCGGGGAGGAAAAAAGTCTTTTTTATTGTTGCTTATATTTTTTTCCCCTTTTGAAGACTGTATTCGTATTTCTAGATGTAGCGATCAGTCCAGTTGTTCACCCTGGTTTATTCGTTACGTCGCACGTGTGACAACAAAAAATTATTTTCAAGAATAAAATAGTAACAAAAATGAATTACGTCATATGCGGGTCGTGAACGTGAGTGTGTAGTGTCCAGATAGAAATGTGTATGGGATGTTGTTGTGTTCGTCTGATGTACGGTGTTGGTGTCACGGGGGTTCAACAAGATGTCCACTTCCGGTAATCACGTGTTGTTTTGGAACCCGGGGATTCTCAAGCGGTGTTGTCGCTACCATTTCCAAACATCAATAAAGACCATCGGGTAGTGAGATGTCAGCCTCGGGGAGACTCAGTGACAACACTTGTAGCCATAGCAACCAAAGCCATGAACAACACACTGTCAAACATCTGGCCCTCAACAACGCTCAGCAGGACACCAATCTGAAGATCTACAGCACTCGCGTGATACGAGTCTTAACGTACGGCTGTGAAAGCTGGGGGTCAACAACTTCTCTACGCCGACAACTTAACGTACGGCTGTTAAAGCTGGAGGTCAACAACTTCTCTACGCCGACAACTTAACGTACGGCTGTGAAAGCTGGAGGTCAACAACTTCTCTACGCCGACAACTTAACGTACGGCTGTGAAAGCTGGAGGTCAACAACTTCTCTACGCCGACAACTTAACGTACGGCTGTGAAAGCTGGAGGTCAACAACTTCTCTACGCCGACAACTTAACGTACGGCTGTGAAAGGTGGAGGTCAACAACTTCTCTACGCCGACAACTTAACGTACGGCTGTGAAAGCTGGAGGTCAACAACTTCTCTACGCCGACAACTTAACGTACGGCTGTGAAAGGTGGAGGTCAACAACTTCTCTACGCCGACAACTTAACGTACGGCTGTGAAAGCTGGAGGTCAACAACTTCTCTACGCCGACAACTTAACGTACGGCTGTGAAAGGTGGAGGTCAACAACTTCTCTACGCCGACAACTTAACGTACGGCTGTGAAAGGTGGAGGTCAACAACTTCTCTACGCCGACAACTTAACGTACGGCTGTGAAAGCTGGAGGTCAACAACTTCTCTACGCCGACAACTTAACGTACGGCTGTGAAAGCTGGAGGTCAACAACTTCTCTACGCCAACAACTTAACGTACGGCTGTGAAAGCTGGAGGTCAACAACTTCTCTACGCCGACAACTTAACGTACGGCTGTGAAAGGTGGAGGTCAACAACTTCTCTACGCCGACAACTTAACGTACGGCTGTGAAAGCTGGAGGTCAACAACTTCTCTACGCCGACAACTTAACGTACGGCTGTGAAAGCTGGAGGTCAACAACTTCTCTACGCAAACAACTTAACGCTGTCGAAAATTAAATTCCTTCGCAGAATCTTGCATATCTGAAGACATCTGAAGAAGTAAGAGAACTTTCTGGACATTCTTATATTGAAACAAGCAATAAAAACTGGAATGAATATTTAAACGCAATTTCCAATAAAGAATTTCCGATTTGTTTTTATTCAAGGTAAATCATTCTAGATTACATTAAAAGTAATTTCAAATCAGTAATTCTGAAAGTAAACAAAAAATGACGTCATATCCCTTTACGCTACATCACACCAAGAATGTGTCAATAAAATGCGCACCGCGCAACAGTCTAAGATTAGCATTCACAAAGCGGGGAAACTATCGTTCTAGATGACACTAAAAGTCATTTCAAATTAACAATTCTGAAACTAAACAAAACAATTGCTTTCTACAAATTGCTGCTAAAATTACGGGAGTCGAAAGAATACATATTTTACAACAATTCATTCTCCAACATTTTTTAAAATATCATTAGCTATTGTTTGGCGTTTGTTTTAACCCGATAGATGTTATGGTTGGCGAGGAATTAACAAAATACTGATATTTTTTCGTTTTTTTTTATTTTCCAGGAAATCCAGTAAACCTTCTCGGTATTTATTTGGCCGTTGCACATCCTTGGAACCTCCTTAACATATTTGCAAAGACCCGAACCCTCTATCTGGTATGGTTCAGGAGGAGTTACATGTGCAAGCTCGAACAGTGCAGAGAAATTTCAAATGTATAAACGCAATTCCCAAGGGAAATTGCGCTTAAAAAAAGGAATACGGGCATACATCAGCCTTGTACTTCCGCAAAGTAATCAAAACTCAATGTTTTAAAACGCTCCAAGTTCTTCATTGAGCAACAAGAGACTAGACAACTGGAGGACACAAATATCCGCCTTATCGGCCTTCTAGGTCCGGGAGAAATATAAAACTAACCCTCGAGTCTAAATTAAGCCCAGTGCTTTTGATATAGGCCGTCTCATTTCTAAAAGCGGAAAAGATCATAACTCAATGCGTGATGTTCTATTTTTATATTACATTTTAGCGGAACAATGTTTGAAGCGTAAATAAAGTCGAATCAGTATGTTCTCAAAATTGTTAGCATAGTAAAATTACGAAACTGCTTTTCCTTTTTTCAAGTCCAATAACATGTCTTAAATTAACGAAGAATTTACAAATAGCTGATAAAATACACCCTTTTCAATTTACCTACATTTACATATTGACTCGTATCTTTTATTAAATTTTTATGAAATTTGTCCTTAAAATAGATTTTTACATAGCCCCAATATTTCTATTAATAGATTTCCGCCATATTACGACAAGGCCTGTAGAAACGACAGTTTTCAAACAGACTAATGTGTCCGTAGATTAGTCAACTCTCAAAATTATGTCAAATTTAAACATGGGCAGTAACTCTTGTGTGTCTAAATTCCTTACTGTTTCAATATTAAAAACAATATTTCAATCAACAAAAGCTTCCATACTAAAGAAATGCTCAATTGTACATATAATTTCATATGTAAATACTTGGATAAAGTAAAGATAATAAAACTGTAACTTAAGTGAGCATTTGATCACAGACTTACAGGGTAAAACTGTCACTTAGGTGAGCATTGGATCACACACTTACAGGGTAAAACTGTCACTTAGGTGAGCATTGGATCACAGACTTACAGGGTAAAACTGTCACTAAGGTGAGCATTGGAAACTGTCACTAAGGTGAGCATTGGGTCACAGACTTACAGGGTAAAACTGTCACTAAGGTGACCATTGGATCACAGACTTACAGGGTAAAACTGTCACTAAGGTGAGCAATGGATCACAGACTTACAGGGTAAAACTGTCACTAAGGTGAGCATTGGATCACAGACTTACAGGGTAAAACTGTCACTTAGGTGAGCATTGGATCACAGACTTACAGGGTAATACTGTCACTTAGGTGAGCATTGGATCACAGACTTACAGGGTAAAACTGTCACTCAGTGAGCATTGGATCACAGACTTACAGGGTAAAACTGTCCCTTAGGTGAGCATTAGATCACAGACTTACAGTGTAAAATATTTCATAGGCCTCACGGTGCGCGAAAAAAGGCGTTCATGAATTGAAGGAAACCAAACCCACAAGACGCACCACGCGCAATATAACACCTCATTTGGTGTGCAACAAGCGAATATCCCAACACGATCAATGGGCTAAGCAAGTCATGGCTACAGCACTTCTATTTCTAACACCATCTCCAGTCATGGCTACCACACTTCTATTTCTAACAACAATCTCCAGACATGGCTACATCACTTCTATTTCTAACAACATCTCAAGTCATGGCTACAGCACTTCTATTTCTAACACCATCTCCAGTCATGGCTACAGCACTTCTATTTCTAACACCATCTCCAGTCATGGCTACCACACTTCTATTTCTAACAACATTTCCAGTCATGGCTACAGCACTTCTATTTCTAACACCATCTCCAGTCATGGCTACAGCACTTCTATTTCTAACACCATCTCCAGTCATGGCTACATCACTTCTATTTCTAACAACATCTCCAGTCATGGCTACCACACTTCTATTTCTAACAACATCTCCAGTCATGGCTACCATACTTCTATTTCTAAAACCAATCTCCAGGCACGGCTACCACACTTCTATTTCTAACAACATCTCCAGTCATGGCTACCACACTTCTATTTCTTAAACCAATCTCCAGGCACGGCTACCACACTTCTATTTCTAACAACATCTCCAGTCATGGCTACCGAACTTCTATTTCTAAAACCAATCTCCAGGCACGGCTACCACACTTCTATTTCTAACAACATCTCCAGTCATGGCTACCGCACTTCTATTTCTAACAACATCTCAAGTCATGGCTACAGCACTTCTATTTCTAACAACATCTCCAGTCATGGCTACCACACTTCTATTTCTAACAACATCTCCAGTCATGGCTACCACACTTCTATTTCTAACAACATCTCCAGTCATGGCTACCACACTTCTATTTCTAACAACATCTCCAGTCATGGCTACCGCACTTCTATTTCTAAAACCAATCTCCAGGCACGGCTACCACACATCTATTTCTAACAACATCTCCAGTCATGGCTACCGCACTTCTATTTCTAAAACCAATCTCCAGGCACGGCTACCACACTTCTATTTCTAACAACATCTCAAGACATGGCTACCGCACTTCTATTTCTAAAACCAATCTCCAGGCACGGCTACCACACTTCTATTTCTAACAACATCTCCAGTCATGGCTACCGCACTTCTATTTCTAAAACTAATCTCCAGGCACAGCTACCACACTTCTATTTCTAAAAGCAATCTCCAGTCATGGCTACCACACTTCTATTTCTAACAACATCTCCAGTCATGGCTACAGCACTTCTATTTCTAACAACATCTCCAGTCATGGCTACCACACTTCTATTTCTAACAACAATCTCCAGTTATGGCTACCACACTTCTATTTCTAACAACAATCTCCAGTCATGGCTACAGCACTTCTATTTCTAACAACAATCTCCAGTCATGGCTACAGCACTTCTATTTCTAACAACAATCTCCAGTCATGGCTACAGCACTTCTATTTCTAACAACAATCTCCAGTCATGGCTACAGCACTTCTATTTCTAACAACAATCTCCAGTCATGGCTACAGCACTTCTATTTCTAACAACATCTCTAGTCATGGCTACCACACTTCTATTTCTAACACCAATCTCCAGTCATGGCTACCGCACTTCTATTTCTAACAACATCTCCAGTCATGGCTACCACACTTCTATTTCTAACACCAATCTCCAGTCATGGCTACCACACTTCTATTTCTAACAACATCTCCAGTCATGGCTACCGCACTTCTATTTCTAACAACATCTCCAGTCATGGCTACCACACTTCTTTTTCTAACATCTCCAGTCATGGCTACCACACTTCTTTTTCTAACATCTCCAGTCATGGCTACCACACTTCTATTTCTAAAACCAATCTCCAGTCATGGCTACCACACTTCTATTTCTAAAACCAATCTCCAGTCATGGCTACCACACTTCTATTTCTAAAACCAATCTCCAGTCATGGCTACCACACTTCTATTTCTAAAACCAATCTCCAGTCATGGCTACCACACTTCTATTTCTAAAACCAATCTCCAGTCATGGCTACCACACTTCTATTTCTAAAACCAATCTCCAGTCATGGCTACCGCACTTCAATTTCTAAAACCAATCTCCAGTCATGGCTACCACACTTCTATTTCTAAAACCAATCTCCAGTCATGGCTACCGCACTTCAATTTCTAAAACCAATCTCCAGTCATGGCTACCGCACTTCTATTTCTAAAACCAATCTCCAGTCATGGCTACCGCACTTCTATTTCTAACAACATCTCCAGTCATGGCTACCACACCTCTATTTCTAACACCAATCTCCAGTCATGGCTACCACACTTCTATTTCTAACAACATCTCCAGTCATGGCTACCGCACTTCTATTTCTAACAACATCTCCAGTCATGGCTACCACACTTCTTTTTCTAACATCTCCAGTCATGGCTACCACACTTCTTTTTCTAACATCTCCAGTCATGGCTACCACACTTCTATTTCTAAAACCAATCTCCAGTCATGGCTACCACACTTCTATTTCTAAAACCAATCTCCAGTCATGGCTACCACACTTCTATTTCTAAAACCAATCTCCAGTCATGGCTACCACACTTCTATTTCTAAAACCAATCTCCAGTCATGGCTACCACACTTCTATTTCTAAAACCAATCTCCAGTCATGGCTACCGCACTTCAATTTCTAAAACCAATCTCCAGTCATGGCTACCACACTTCTATTTCTAAAACCAATCTCCAGTCATGGCTACCGCACTTCAATTTCTAAAACCAATCTCCAGTCATGGCTACCGCACTTCTATTTCTAAAACCAATCTTCAGTCATGGCTACCGCACTTCTAATACTTCTATTTCATAACATGAATCCTGGCTTAAGCGTACTTTATAATCGCGGCTTTATAACACGTGTCGTGGTGTTAGGCAACGCTGCTCTGCTAAGCCCTCCATGGTCTCAAGACTTAGTCCTGCTTCTAGAAAGAAAAAAAAGTCTTATTGACAATATCCTCTACATCTGCGTGACGATTTTTTTCAAATTTATTGGACTTATTCTCTGGTCATTGTTACTGCCGACACCCTCCCCCACCCCCACCCCACTCACACACACACACACACTATCAACCATCAGCGTGCATATAGATATAAAGTTGGTTGCTCAAATTTGTTTTGTTAAACAAATGGATTCAGGCTAAGGACACGTAAGTGTATGTTGTGGTTAGGACACGTCAGTGTATGCTGTGGTTAGGACACGTCAGTGTATGCTGTGGTTAGGACACGTCAGTGTATGCTGTGGTTAGGACACGTCAGTGTATGCTGTGGTTAGGACACGTCAGTGTATGCTGTGGTTAGGACACGTCAGTGTATGCTGTGGTTAGGACACGTCAGTGTATGCTGTGGTTAGGACACGTCAGTGTATGCTGTGGTTAGGACACGTCAGTGTATGCTGTGGTTAGGACACGTCAGTGTATGCTGTGGTTAGGACACGTCAGTGTATGTTGTGGTTAGGACACGTCAGTGTATGCTGTGGTTAGGACACGTCAGTGTATGCTGTGGTTAGGACACGTCAGTGTATGCTGTGGTTAGGACACGTCAGTGTATGCTGTGGCCAGTTCAAAGACGGCCTTTTTGTTATTCAATGCTGTAACTTTAATATAAAGCTATAACTTTAAAGACATAATAATAATATTAAAAAAACTGTCGTAGCTCAAAGTTCAAATATTATTTTTAAACTTAGAGAAGTGCTTGGCCCTCAACACGTCCTCGTACTTTTGGGCTGTGCTCGTGTCGTTAATTTATGTAGAACATCTATTGATTCGTTTAACGTTCCTTCTCCGATTTGTCTCGTCTTCTTCTTTATGTGTAATATTTTTTAATGGAAATATTATTAGCAAACGAATATGCCTCGTTTCCTTCTCTTAACACGGTCTACGGCACACACATTTGAGACCCGTTGCCTGGGGGTAGAGATGCACGCTTAGGAAAGAGTGATACAATTATGGTCCCGAGAGTAGCTCCTCACTATCTGTTGTGGTGGGGGGGCAGGGGTGGAGGGATCATAGAGGAGGGGAGAGAGGGTGGTTGGACTGAATGAGGTATGGGCACAGGGGTGGAGGGATCATAGAGGAGGGGAGGGAGGGTGGCTGGACTGACTGATTGAGGTGGGGGCACTGGAGTGGAGGGACCATTGAGGAGGGGAGGGAGTGTGGTTGGACTGACTGACTGAGGTGGGGGGCACTGGGGTGGAGGGACCATTGATGAGGGGAGGGAGGGTGGTTGGACTGACTGACTGAGGTGGGGGCACTGGGGTGGAAGATTCAGAGAGGAGGAGTTATGGGAGGGTGATTGGACTGACTGAGGTGGGGGAACTGGGGTGGAATGATCATAGAGGAGGGGAGGGAGGGTGGTTGGACTGACTGAGGTGGGGGGCACTGGGGTGGAAGATTCAGAGAGGAGGAGGTATGGGAGGGTGATTGGACTGACTGAGGTGGGGGGCACTGGGGTGGAAGATTCAGAGAGGAGGAGGTATGGGAGGGTGTTGGACTGACTGAGGTGGGGGCACTGGGGTGGAAGATTCAGAGAGGAGGAGGTATGGGAGGGTGATTGGACTGACTGAGGTGGGGGCACTGGGGTGGAATATTCAGAGAGGAGGAGGTATGGGAGGGTGATTGGACTGACTGAGGTGGGGGGCACTGTGGTGGAAGATTCAGAGAGGAGGAGGTATGGGAGGGTGATTGGACTGACTGAGGTGTAGCGTGTTAGGTCATCAGCAGGAACAGGGCTGGGGGTCATGGAAGATCGAAGGTCAATTGATTATTTTGTGGTAGAATGTCAGGTGCCGAGTAGAAAGAGTGGGTGTGTGGGGGGGCGGGGGTGGTGTTGCTGCTGTAAAAGTCGTCCCAACAGTGACATATCATCTGTCAAATTGTGACGTTTAAGGGTCAGTCGTGTATTATTAATGCTGATATTTGATACAGTAACTGGTACACTCACCATAGTTCAACAGAAGCCTTCTTCCCCCCCACACACACACACATACACTGTGTTTTCTGATATGCGACTGATCGCACACAACATTCAATGGACGGATTCATTCGAGCATGACAGATTCATAAAACCAAATTGCCTCGGGATGAAGAGAATTTGCTTAGTTTTGATGTCCAAGGATTGACATCTTTTATTGACAGTCGAGGATTGTGCTCAAAGATTCTGTTGTATCGTTAGTACTCAGTAGATGGGCGCCATGTACCATGCTGTTGTATCGTTAGTACTCAGTACATGGGTGCCATGTACCATGCTGTTGTATCGTTAGTACTCAGTAGATGGGCGCCATGTACCATGCTGTTGTATCGTTAGTACTCAGTACATGGGTGCCATGTACCATGCTGTTGTATCGTTAGTACTCAGTAGATGGGTGCCATGTACCATGGGCGGATCACGTAAACAAGAACGGTAAGAGAAAGAAAGAGATTTTAAAAAAATGCACACGTTTTAGGGATGCAGGGGTATACTAAGGGCGTCCTGGGAGCATAAGGTTTATGATTTTTCCACACGTCGTTCTTGAAAATATGCAGGGTTCAAATACCTGAGATATCTTTTAGTCACACCAGTGAAACACTCAAATACCTGAGATATCTTTTAGTCTCACCAGTGAAACACTCAAATACCTGAGATATCTTTTAGTCTCACCAGTAAAACACTCAAATACCTGAGATATCTTTTAGTCTCACCAGTGAAACAAAGGTGAACCAAAGATGTGAGTCTAACCAGTGAAACACCCAAATACCTGAGATATCTTTTAGTCTCACCAGTGAAACAAAGGTGAACCAAAGATGTGAGTCTCACCAGTGAAACGCTCAAATACCTGAGATATCTTTTAGTCTCACCAGTGAAACGCTCAAATACCTGAGATATCTTTTAGTCTCACCAGTGAAACAAATGTGAACCAAAGATGTGAGTCTCACCAGTGAAACACTCAAATATCTGAGATAACTTTTAGTCTCACCAGTGAAACAGAGGTGAACCAAAGATGTGAGTCTCACCAGTGAAACAGAGGTGAACCAAAGATGTGAGTCTCACCAGTGAAACACTCAAATACCTAAGATAACTTTTAGTCTCACCAGTGAAACACTCAAATACCTGAGATAACTTTTAGTCACACCAGTGAAACACTCAAATGTCTGAGATAACTTTTAGTCTCACCAGTGAAACAGAGGTGAACCAAAGATGTGAGTCTCACCAGTGAAACAGAGGTGAACCAAAGATGTGAATCTCACCAGTGACACAAAGGTGAACCAAAGATGTTAATCTCACCAGTGACACAAAGGTGAACCAAAGATGTGAGTCTCACCAGTGACACAAAGTTGAACCAAAGATGTGAGTCTCACCAGTGAAACAAAGGTGAACCATAGATCTGAGTCTCACCAGTGAAACAAAGGTGAACCAAAGATGTGAGTCTCACCAGTGAAACAAAGGTGAACCAGTTATATACCCTAATAACTTAATCATCTTCATTATAACTCAAGCCTATTTGTACTTTTCAACAAAATTATGATACTTCTGGTAACAATCAAAGATGGTATTTGCTTCAAGAACCATCTTATATTCTGAGGTGAATTTCAAACATTCAACGCCGGCAGTTGTAAAAGTAAGACTACCACGTGACTGGAAGGGGACAAAACCGTGTTCTTGAAAGGAGTTATTCATCTTTGCCCACCTCCCTGTTGACCTCAGCATCGATTCGAGTATTTACAGTAAGTACTCAACTGGATGACCCCAGTATCCGATTACCCCCATGTCCGAGGAGTAGTCGGCTCAACCCAATGACCTGCTTCCTGTGATGGCGAACTACGACGGTTCTCATATTTTACCATGGGGTGGGGGGACACTCATCTGACCCAGTGTGCGTGCTACCATTGATGTTGGTTCATAAATCTAAATGTCGGCCGGCAGGTTGAATGGACAAACAGAAATACTCTCTAATCCATTTGAATCATAAATTCAAGGATCACAATGACGTCTGAATCCAGATCAAGGTCACACGGGGTTTAACATCTCAAACTCAAATTGTTTCAAATTATTTGTGCGGATGATGCAATCAGCGGTGGCGCCTTCAAAGGGGCTCGACCGGAAAAAAAAACCGTCGAGAGCCATTATTATAATAACGGCATGAACTTATTTATGGGGCCGAAATTTTAAAAGTTTGACATGTTTTTGTTACAACCCAAGCCATGGATACATTGGGGGTGGGGGGAGGTACTATTGTGTTAATTTAAACAGTTTGTATTGGCGTTGTGAGAAAGAGGGAGGTGAACAGTAAAAGAAGAAGAGATGGGGGTCGGGGGAGAGTCAGAGGGGGGGGGGCTAGAGGTGGAGTGAGAGAGAAATGAACCCGTAACCAGATTCATTTGACAAAATAGTCCATGTTCTGTTTATCTGACATAATTTTGAAAGATGTTCTGCTTATCTCAGCCGAAATACAAATTGTTGAAAATCAAAAGTTATATTAGTTACAATCAGTTCATCATATGACACATGTTGTTGTTCGTCCGTCGTAGTCGACGATGACCACTCTCATCATATTAGTCCAGAGCTAGGCCGCCACGTGTGTCCTCTGGTGCGACTTATTAGCCCTATTCTTGCACGAAAGGTGCGTCCACGTGTCAGAATAGAGATGGATGGGATGTCATCATTTGGGAGGCCATCACGAGGGTTTTGAACACGATTCCTCCTCGTATCGTGTCTGGACTTGGCAGCCCGTTGTCTGTTTACCTCACAGACTGTTGTCTGTTTACCTCACAGACTGTTGTCTGTTTGCCTCACAGACTGCTGCGCCATTCCGTTAACAAGTGCAGCCAACTCAAGTTTCGATCATATTTAAATTCATATGTATGTGATTATCGCATTGTCGGTAAGAGTTGCGATAACAGATTGAATATAAACAATCCTCGTCCGGTGTCACTGCTAAACTAGTGATACTATCCTTAAAGTTTCGGGCCATACCTTTGTATGACCAACTCGTATAATATAGTTAACCTTTATTTTTTTTCCTTCTGAACAGCTTACAACACGTATAATTTAGTTCACCTTTATGTAAAAAAAACAAACAAAAACATTTATAATAAAGCGTAACCTGGACCGTGTGCGGGTCAGCTACTGGACTGTAAAGTCAGGGGTCATCAAAAGATTGGACTCAGAAAACCAACACAGTCACGTATTTGAGGTGTCGGGGGGGGGCTTGAGGGGGTAGGAGGGACTTATCCCTTCACGGTGGTATGACGTCACGCACGAGTGACATGGGCCCGTGTCACGCACGTTATGTTTAGATTGCGTGCTAAGGTATAAAGCCCGAGCCGTGTGCCGAGGGGGCTCATTGCATGATTTATAGAAGCGCACGAGAATTGACATTATATCTTTTAAATGCGAGTTACATTTTTTTCCCTCTTCAGTTAAGATCTTTCGCATCATTGAAATTCATTCCATGTTTATTGTTCCACGGGACAATTGATTTTTAATTCCCTTTTTTTTAATGTTTGAAGCTGCCGTTTCAAAAAATCCGAAGTTCTGTTATCTTGAAATCACAATCGATTTCTTGCGATTACAGATTACATGTAGCAGCACACGATTTTTAAAGAATCGATTCCCAGCGCGTTGTTTTAACCCACTTAATGATACTGGCATTGTCAAATGGATTTTTTAAAACTGGGGACGGGCGGGGTGTGATTATAATTTATGAACACTGAGCAAGATGAAAGGGTAATAACTGGGGGGGGGGCAGGTTACTAGAGGGTTACTGTACTGTTACTGAAGGTTTGATTTAGGGTTTATAATAAAGGTTGATTTATGGTTCCTAAGCGTTCATTTAGGGTTTCTAATGGTTGATTTAGGTTTTCTAAGGTTTGATTTAGGGTTTCTAAGGTATGATTTAGGGTTTCTAAGGTTTGATTTAGGGTT
This sequence comes from Ampullaceana balthica, assembly GCA_944989445.1. Taxonomy (NCBI): domain Eukaryota; kingdom Metazoa; phylum Mollusca; class Gastropoda; family Lymnaeidae; genus Ampullaceana; species Ampullaceana balthica. The sequence continues at coordinate 208,864 of CALYLW010000347.1, forward strand.
TCTAAGGTTTGATTTAGGGTTTCTAAGGTTTGATTTATGGTTTCTAAGGTTTGATTTAGGGTTTCTAAGGGTTGATTTATGGTTGCTATAGGGTTGCTATTACAATCCACATTCTTTATCAGAGACAAAGCTGGGGCATCAATTTGGTACGTTCAGATAGAGGGCTAATTTGTTATTTTGTTCAGATAGAGGGCTAATTTGTTAGTTTGTTCAGATAGAGGGCTAATTTGTTAGTTTGTTCAGATAGAGGGCTAATTTGTTAGTTTGTTCAGATAGAGGGCTAATTTGTTAGTTTGTTCAGATAGAGGGCTAATTTGTTAGTTTGTTCAGATAGAGGGCTAATTTGTTAGTTTGTTCAGATAGAGGGCTAATTTGTTAGTTTGTTCAGATAGAGGGCTAATTTGTTAGTTTGTTCAGATAGAGGGCTAATTTGTTAGTTTGTTCAGATAGAGGGCTAATTTGTTAGTTTGTTCAGATAGAGGGCTAATTTGTTAGTTTGTTCAGATAGAGGGCTAATTTGTTAGTTTGTTCAGATAGAGGGCTAATTTGTTAGTTTGTTCAGATAGAGGGCTAATTTGTTAGTTTGTTCAGATAGAGGGCTAATTTGTTAGTTTGTTCAGATAGAGGGCTAATTTGTTAGTTTGTTCAGATAGAGGGCTAATTTGTTAGTTTGTTCAGATAGAGGGCTAATTTGTTAGTTTGTTCAGATAGAGGGCTAATTTGTTAGTTTGTTCAGATAGAGGGCTAATTTGTTAGTTTGTTCAGATAGAGGGCTAATTTGTTAGTTTGTTCAGATAGAGGGCTAATTTGTTAGTTTGTTCAGATAGAGGGCTAATTTGTTAGTTTGTTCAGATAGAGGGCTAATTTGTTAGTTTGTTCAGATAGAGGGCTAATTTGTTAGTTTGTTCAGATAGAGGGCTAATTTGTTAGTTTGTTCAGATAGAGGGCTAATTTGTTAGTTTGTTCAGATAGAGGGCTAATTTGTTAGTTTGTTCAGATAGAGGGCTAATTTGTTAGTTTGTTCAGATAGAGGGCTAATTTGTTAGTTTGTTCAGATAGAGGGCTAATTTGTTAGTTTGTTCAGATAGAGGGCTAATTTGTTAGTTTGTTCAGATAGAGGGCTAATTTGTTAGTTTGTTCAGATAGAGGGCTAATTTGTTAGTTTGTTCAGATAGAGGGCTAATTTGTTAGTTTGTCGATGAGGGCTATTTGTTAGTTTGTTCAGATAGAGGGCTAATTTGTTAGTTTGTTCAGATAGAGGGCTAATTTGTTAGTTTGTTCAGATAGAGGGCTAATTTGTTAGTTTGTTCAGATAGAGGGCTAATTTGTTAGTTTGTTCAGATAGAGGGCTAATTTGTTAGTTTGTTCAGATAGAGGGCTAATTTGTTAGTTTGTTCAGATAGAGGGCTAATTTGTTAGTTTGTTCAGATAGAGGGCTAATTTGTTAGTTTGTTCAATAGGGCTAATTTGTTAGTTTGTTCAGATAGAGGGCTAATTTGTTAGTTTGTTCAGATAGAGGGCTAATTTGTTAGTTTGTTCAGATAGAGGGCTAATTTGTTAGTTTGTTCAGATAGAGGGCTAATTTGTTAGTTTGTTCAGATAGAGGGCTAATTTGTTAGTTTGTTCAGATAGAGGGCTAATTTGTTAGTTTGTTCAGATAGAGGGCTAATTTGTTAGTTTGTTCAGATAGAGGGCTAATTTGTTAGTTTGTTCAGATAGAGGGCTAATTTGTTAGTTTGTTCAGATAGAGGGCTAATTTGTTAGTTTGAGTGATAAAAAGAGCAGAATGGATTGGTGACTGTCACATCCGCCTTCGAATAATGTGAGGTTCCCATGGTCGGACTAACGGATTGGTGACTGTCACATCCGCCTTCGAATAATGTGAGGTTCCCATGGTCGGACTAACGGATTGGTGACTGTCACATCCGCCTTCGAATAATGTGAGGTTCCCATGGTCGGACTAACGGATTGGTGACTGTCACATCCGCCTTCGAATAATGTGAGGTTCCCATGGTCGGACTAACGGATTGGTGACTGTCACATCCGCCTTCGAATAATGTGAGGTTCCCATGGTCGGACTAACGGATTGGTGACTGTCACATCCGCCTTCGAATAATGTGAGGTTCCCATGGTCGGACTAACGGATTGGTGACTGTCACATCCGCCTTCGAATAATGTGAGGTTCCCATGGTCGGACTAACGGATTGGTGACTGTCACATCCGCCTTCGAATAATGTGAGGTTCCCATGGTCGGACTAACGGATTGGTGACTGTCACATCCGCCTTCGAATAATGTGAGGTTCCCATGGTCGGACTAACGGATTGGTGACTGTCACCTCCGCCTTCGAATAATGTGAGGTTCCCATGGTCGGACTAACGGATTGGTGACTGTCACATCCGCCTTCGAATAATGTGAGGTTCCCATGGTCGGACTAACGGATTGGTGACTGTCACATCCGCCTTCGAATAATGTGAGGTTCCCATGGTCGGACTAACGGATTGGTGACTGTCACATCCGCCTTCGAATAATGTGAGGTTGCCATGGTCGGACTAACGGATTGGTGACTGTCACATCCGCCTTCGAATAATGTGAGGTTCCCATGGTCGGACTAACGGATTGGTGACTGTCACATCCGCCTTCGAATAATGTGAGGTTCCCATGGTCGGACTAACGGATTGGTGACTGTCACATCCGCCTTCGAATAATGTGAGGTTCCCATGGTCGGACTAACGGATTGGTGACTGTCACCTCCGCCTTCGAATAATGTGAGGTTCCCATGGTCGGACTAACGGATTGGTGACTGTCACATCCGCCTTCGAATAATGTGAGGTTCCCATGGTCGGACTAACGGATTGGTGACTGTCACATCCGCCTTCGAATAATGTGAGGTTCCCATGGTCGGACTAACGGATTGGTGACTGTCACATCCGCCTTCGAATAATGTGAGGTTCCCATGGTCGGACTAATGGATTGGTGACTGTCACCTCCGCCTTCGAATAATGTGAGGTTCCCATGGTCGGACTAACGGATTGGTGACTGTCACATCCGCCTTCGAATAATGTGAGGTTCCCATGGTCGGACTAACGGATTGGTGACTGTCACATCCGCCTTCGAATAATGTGAGGTTCCCATGGTCGGACTAACGGATTGGTGACTGTCACATCCGCCTTCGAATAATGTGAGGTTCCCATGGTCGGACTAATGGATTGGTGACTGTCACCTCCGCCTTCGAATAATGTGAGGTTCCCATGGTCGGACTAACGGATTGGTGACTGTCACATCCGCCTTCGAATAATGTGAGGTTCCCATGGTCGGACTAACGGATTGGTGACTGTCACATCCGCCTTCGAATAATGTGAGGTTCCCATGGTCGGACTAACGGATTGGTGACTGTCACATCCGCCTTCGAATAATGTGAGGTTCCCATGGTCGGACTAACGGATTGGTGACTGTCACATCCGCCTTCGAATAATGTGAGGTTCCCATGGTCGGACTAACGGATTGGTGACTGTCACATCCGCCTTCGAATAATGTGAGGTTCCCATGGTCGGACTAACGGATTGGTGACTGTCACATCCGCCTTCGAATAATGTGAGGTTCCCATGGTCGGACTAACGGATTGGTGACTGTCACCTCCGCCTTCGAATAATGTGAGGTTCCCATGGTCGGACTAACGGATTGGTGACTGTCACATCCGCCTTCGAATAATGTGAGGTTCCCATGGTCGGACTAACGGATTGGTGACTGTCACATCCGCCTTCGAATAATGTGAGGTTCCCATGGTCGGACTAACGGATTGGTGACTGTCACATCCGCCTTCGAATAATGTGAGGTTCCCATGGTCGGACTAACGGATTGGTGACTGTCACATCCGCCTTCGAATAATGTGAGGTTCCCATGGTCGGACTAACGGATTGGTGACTGTCACATCCGCCTTCGAATAATGTGAGGTTGCCATGGTTGGACTAATGGATTGGTGACTGTCACCTCCGCCTTCGAATAATGTGAGGTTGCCATGGTTGGACTAATGGATTGGTGACTGTCACCTCCGCCTTCGAATAATGTGAGGTTCCCATGGTCGGACTAACGGATTGGTGACTGTCACATCCGCCTTCGAATAATGTGAGGTTCCCATGGTCGGACTAACGGATTGGTGACTGTCACATCCGCCTTCGAATAATGTGAGGTTCCCATGGTCGGACTAACGGATTGGTGACTGTCACATCCGCCTTCGAATAATTTTAGGTTCCCATGGTCGGACTAACGGATTGGTGACTGTCACATCCGCCTTCGAATAATGTGAGGTTGCCATGGTTGGACTAATGGATTGGTGACTGTCACCTCCGCCTTCGAATAATGTGAGGTTGCCATGGTTGGACTAATGGATTGGTGACTGTCACCTCCGCCTTCGAATAATGTGAGGTTCCCATGGTCGGACTAACGGATTGGTGACTGTCACATCCGCCTTCGAATAATGTGAGGTTGCCATGGTCGGACTAACGGATTGGTGACTGTCACATCCGCCTTCGAATAATGTGAGGTTCCCATGGTCGGACTAACGGATTGGTGACTGTCACATCCGCCTTCGAATAATGTGAGGTTGCCATGGTCGGACTAACGGATTGGTGACTGTCACCTCCGCCTTCGAATAATGTGAGGTTGCCATGGTCGGACTAACGGATTGGTGACTGTCACATCCACCTTCGAATAATGTGAGGTTCCCATGGTCGGACTAACGGATTGGTGACTGTCACATCCGCCTTCGAATAATGTGAGGTTCCCATGGTCGGACTAACGGATTGGTGACTGTCACATCCGCCTTCGAATAATGTGAGGTTGCCATGGTCGGACCAACGGATTGGTGACTGTCACATCCGCCTTCGAATAATGTGAGGTTCCCATGGTCGGACTAACGGATTGGTGACTGTCACATCCGCCTTCGAATAATGTGAGGATGCCCTGGTTGGACTAACGGATTGGTGACTGTCACATCCGCCTTCGAATAATGTGAGGATGCCATGGTTGGACTAAGTAAACACTGATAGGATGATGTAACCATGAATTGAAAGGACGTTATTCCCTGACTCAGTAACTTTCCTATCAAAATCTGTGTAAGTGAGTTTGTTGTAACTTTCCTATCAAAATCTGTGTAAGTGAGTTTGTTGTAACTTTCCTATCAAAATCTGTGTAAGTGAGTTTGTTGTAACTTTCCTATCAAAATCTGTGTAAGTGAGTTTGTTGTAACTTTCCTATCAAAATCTGTGTAAGTGAGTTTGTTGTAACTTTCCTATCAAAATCTGTGTAAGTGAGTTTGTTGTAACTTTCCTATCAAAATCTGTGTAAGTGAGTTTGTTGTAACTTTCCTATCAAAATCTGTGTAGTGTTGTAACTTTCCTCAAAATCTGTGTAGTGTTTGTTGTAACTTTCCTATCAAAATCTGTGTAAGTGAGTTTGTTGTAACTTTCCTATCAAAATCTGTGTAAGTGAGTTTGTTGTAACTTTCCTATCAAAATCTGTGTAAGTGAGTTTGTTGTAACTTTCCTATCAAAATCTGTGTAAGTGAGTTTGTTGTAACTTTCCTATCAAAATCTGTGTAAGTGAGTTTGTTGTAACTTTCCTATCAAAATCTGTGTAAGTGAGTTTGTTGTAACTTTCCTATCAAAATCTGTGTAAGTGAGTTTGTTGTAACTTTCCTATCAAAATCTGTGTAAGTGAGTTTGTTGTAACTTTCCTATCAAAATCTGTGTAAGTGAGTTTGTTGTAACTTTCCTATCAAAATCTGTGTAAGTGAGTTTGTTGTAACTTTCCTATCAAAATCTGTGTAAGTGAGTTTGTTGTAACTTTCCTATCAAAATCTGTGTAAGTGAGTTTGTTGTAACTTTCCTATCAAAATCTGTGTAAGTGAGTTTGTTGTAACTTTCCTATCAAAATCTGTGTAAGTGAGTTTGTTGTAACTTTCCTATCAAAATCTGTGTAAGTGAGTTTGTTGTAACTTTCCTATCAAAATCTGTGTAAGTGAGTTTGTTGTAACTTTCCTATCAAAATCTGTGTAAGTGAGTTTGTTGTAACTTTCCTATCAAAATCTGTGTAAGTGAGTTTGTTGTAACTTTCCTATCAAAATCTGTGTAAGTGAGTTTGTTGTAACTTTCCTATCAAAATCTGTGTAAGTGAGTTTGTTGTAACTTTCCTATCAAAATCTGTGTAAGTGAGTTTGTTGTAACTTTCCTATCAAAATCTGTGTAAGTGAGTTTGTTGTAACTTTCCTATCAAAATCTGTGTAAGTGAGTTTGTTGTAACTTTCCTATCAAAATCTGTGTAAGTGAGTTTGTTGTAACTTTCCTATCAAAATCTGTGTAAGTGAGTTTGTTGTAACTTTCCTATCAAAATCTGTGTAAGTGAGTTTGTTGTAACTTTCCTATCAAAATCTGTGTAAGTGAGTTTGTTGTAACTTTCCTATCAAAATCTGTGTAAGTGAGTTTGTTGTAACTTTCCTATCAAAATCTGTGTAAGTGAGTTTGTTGTAACTTTCCTATCAAAATCTGTGTAAGTGAGTTTGTTGTAACTTTCCTATCAAAATCTGTGTAAGTGAGTTTGTTGTAACTTTCCTATCAAAATCTGTGTAAGTGAGTTTGTTGTAACTTTCCTATCAAAATCTGTGTAAGTGAGTTTGTTGTAACTTTCCTATCAAAATCTGTGTAAGTGAGTTTGTTGTAACTTTCCTATCAAAATCTGTGTAAGTGAGTTTGTTGTAACTTTCCTATCAAAATCTGTGTAAGTGAGTTTGTTGTAACTTTCCTATCAAAATCTGTGTAAGTGAGTTTGTTGTAACTTTCCTATCAAAATCTGTGTAAGTGAGTTTGTTGTAACTTTCCTATCAAAATCTGTGTAAGTGAGTTTGTTGTAACTTTCCTATCAAAATCTGTGTAAGTGAGTTTGTTGTAACTTTCCTATCAAAATCTGTGTAAGTGAGTTTGTTGTAACTTTCCTATCAAAATCTGTGTAAGTGAGTTTGTTGTAACTTTCCTATCAAAATCTGTGTAAGTGAGTTTGTTGTAACTTTCCTATCAAAATCTGTGTAAGTGAGTTTGTTGTAACTTTCCTATCAAAATCTGTGTAAGTGAGTTTGTTGTAACTTTCCTATCAAAATCTGTGTAAGTGAGTTTGTTGTAACTTTCCTATCAAAATCTGTGTAAGTGAGTTTGTTGTAACTTTCCTATCAAAATCTGTGTAAGTGAGTTTGTTGTAACTTTCCTATCAAAATCTGTGTAAGTGAGTTTGTTGTAACTTTCCTATCAAAATCTGTGTAAGTGAGTTTGTTGTAACTTTCCTATCAAAATCTGTGTAAGTGAGTTTGTTGTAACTTTCCTATCAAAATCTGTGTAAGTGAGTTTGTTGTAACTTTCCTATCAAAATCTGTGTAAGTGAGTTTGTTGTAACTTTCCTATCAAAATCTGTGTAAGTGAGTTTGTTGTAACTTTCCTATCAAAATCTGTGTAAGTGAGTTTGTTGTAACTTTCCTATCAAAATCTGTGTAAGTGAGTTTGTTGTAACTTTCCTATCAAAATCTGTGTAAGTGAGTTTGTTGTAACTTTCCTATCAAAATCTGTGTAAGTGAGTTTGTTGTAACTTTCCTATCAAAATCTGTGTAAGTGAGTTTGTTGTAACTTTCCTATCAAAATCTGTGTAAGTGAGTTTGTTGTAACTTTCCTATCAAAATCTGTGTAAGTGAGTTTGTTGTAACTTTCCTATCAAAATCTGTGTAAGTGAGTTTGTTGTAACTTTCCTATCAAAATCTGTGTAAGTGAGTTTGTTGTAACTTTCCTATCAAAATCTGTGTAAGTGAGTTTGTTGTAACTTTCCTATCAAAATCTGTGTAAGTGAGTTTGTTGTAACTTTCCTATCAAAATCTGTGTAAGTGAGTTTGTTGTAACTTTCCTATCAAAATCTGTGTAAGTGAGTTTGTTGTAACTTTCCTATCAAAATCTGTGTAAGTGAGTTTGTTGTAACTTTCCGTAACCTTCAATAGTACTACGAGTGTCTACGAGATTTAAAGACATAACACAAGACTGTGGAGCCTACCTAGACGATCGGGGCCACGGATTCACAAAAATATGGGCGTGGGCCATGAATTAGCAAAAAATGGGTGGTGCCACGGATTAGCAAAACAAAAATGGCGGTGTCATGGCAAGCTATAAAATGGGAAGTCCCATGGCAAATTATAAAATGGGTGGTCCCTTGGCAAGCTATAAAATGTGCGGCTCCATGGCAAGCTATAAAATGTGCGGCTCCATGGCAAGCTATAAAATGTGAGGCTCCATGGCAAGCTATAAAATGTGCGGCTCCATGGCAAGCTATAAAATGTGCGGCTCCATGGCAAGCTATAATATGGGCGGTGCCATGGCAAGCTATGAAATGTGGCGGTACCATGGGAAAGCTAAAACAAAATGGGCGGTGCCATGGAAAGCTATAATATGGACATTGCCATGGAAAGCTAAAAAAAAATGGGCGGCGCCACAGGAAAGCTAAGGATCGGGCGGTGCCACTGGCCATGTAAAAATCCCCCCCCCCTCCCAGATCTCTAGCAGTCGAAGTTCCACGATCCAATAATATATTAATTATTCTTTACTGCGCCTTTTCAAAACATAATCTGATACCCCCCTCTCCAAATATTTCTTTAATTTCAATGTAAACCTTGCGTCAATATTCACGCTGGAAGCTCACGTCATAAAACAGACAAAAAATTCTATTTGATATCAGGTCTTGCTCAGCTGCGCACAAACGGTGGGGTGACTTCCTCTTCCGGTTTCAAACATGGTTCAAGCCCCTTGATCCAAACAGGACTACAAATGTTGATTTGTTGAATCAATTTCTCGGGAGGGGTTGAGGGGGGATAGCACGGCATCGTAGCACGGCTGATTCATTTTGTAATTAATTTTGATTTTAAAAAAAAATAATAACCGATCTAAAGTTTTCTTGAATGAACCAGAATTACAGTTCAGACAAATATTTGCTTTGGCGGTATATCATGAAATGTGTTTTTTTAGTCCTGTATCATATTTTAAGGTGTTCTCAAACTGAGCTAAACGTATCACACTTTTTTTCCAGATGGCTACGTGTAATTGTTTAAGCATTTAAACATATAAAGTAAATGGCGACATTTTAAAATCGGGATTCCCCTAAAATGACACGGTGCGCCCGCAAACAAATCTCAGAGACATTACTGATAGAACCTTTGGGACTTGAGAACTATTGCTGCAATATGTGATACGACCAAAAAAGCCCGTCCAAGGACGTTCCGCCACCGTTTCGGTGGCATGTTGTCTAGGAGTAACAGTAGTGATTAGCAGGAGTGACACACTTCAAGATGGGAGCACAGTAATGAATGTTGACCAAAACAAAAATTGCACCAAAAATAACTCGTTTTGAACGTCCGCGTAAATGTGTTCCATATTTCAATCATTCATTTATTTTTTCTCCGCTAGTGATTGGCTGTAGGAGTCATATGTGTTTGGGGGAACAATCGCTATCGATGACCGCACAGAACGTTGCCTTTTATTATCATTATATAGGATAGATCAATTGCAGTACAGATAAATACACAATACACAATAGACAAACGATTTTTATGCCACTCATAAAACCTGATATTATGGGGAAAGGATTGATTAAAAAAAATTTGACACGTTTGCTCCGTAAGGTTTGAGGCAAGTTCACAATTTTACATAACTGCAAAAATGTTTTTTCATTTTTGCTTTTTTCAACTGTAAAATTCTGATCCCTCATTTATTAATGCTGTGTTGCGTTTTCGTTAAGCACATGTGTCCATCTTATAATATAGAATGTAAATTGTAAATAATTTAAACACTTTTGTTTCATTTACTTAGACTGACGAAGACACTTGTCTTAACGTTTACATCTCTAATCGTCCATTAATAAAGTTTTCCATGTCTTGTTTTAGCCACACTAATCGTGTGTGTATATATTATATAGTGTTTTATATATATATATTATATAGTGTTATATTTACAAATTTATCGCAGTCCTATTCTATATATTAGCAAAGACATAATACAACTGTATGAAATTGATATAATAGTCGCAAGCAAAGATTCTTTTGATGGTAATTTTGTTAAAAATCGTAGACACTTGGTAATTCAAAATCGGGTGTGTACAGCACAGACAATTGGTCAGTTACCAGCCCCACACCAAACCCGCTCTGACATTGTAGGGGAAAAAATGTATTGATAAACGAAATTTTTCGTATGAAAACTCAAGTTTTTAAATATATTTTTTAAACATTTTATTTCCCCGTTAAGAAGAATATTTTCCGTGATTTCTGCGTTAGTGAGAAATGATAGTGAAATGACGTCATTGGTAATTTTCAAACTGTTTGACAGGAAAACGCGCGACTTGAATTAATTGATTATAGGGGTCAAGGTTGGGGTGTTGGGGGGGGGCAGAGGTTGAACTCTTTAAATTTTCACCCGACTGCTAATCGATGGGCCGGGGATTCTCACTCCTTGGACCGACGCCAACAAGTCTAAGAACTGAAGCCAAACACACGACTACCAAGCCACTAGCTGGAGGGATCTCTCAAAGAGACCAGCCCAGATTTCTAGCTATAGCTATTCTCCTTTTGGACTCAAAGACTTTTTTTAAAAAACCAGCTCTTGAATTACCAAATAGACAATCATATTATTGGAAAAGAAAAAAAAATTAAAAGAAAACCTGGCAAAGCTCAAAATGAAAGATCAACAACGTCCCCCCCCCCTCCACCCACACACAAGTGTGGCCGGTGTCCGAGAGTATACCCACCCACACACACACACGCACACACATACAGGTCCATCGATCTCAGTTGGCGACCGCTGGCGTTAAGTCCCAACTCAAATAGGAACCGAATAAGACGGGAGGGGAGAGGGGGGAAGGTGGGTGGAGGGGGTGGGGGCCCAAACAAAACAAAGGCATTGATCTTCGCTTCATAATTGACAAGGATAGAGTGGCGTCCCTTGTTGCTACCGACGCTGCGCCAGGTACACACAAAGAATGCTGGCGCCGTAACGTGATACCAGTTGGCCGTGAGATTATAAATAAATAAATAAAATCAGAGCCATCGTAGAGCAACAACAACAAAAAAAAACGTAAATGCCGTGATTTTTTGTGTTATCCCACCTTGAGCCGTTCGACAAGGCTTAACGTTGAATTCTTTATGAAATTTGAGAATAGTGTGTTTAATGTTTTACAGGACCCGTAGGTGGGGGTGGGAGAGTACATCTAAGATTCAAGTATGAATACTCGTGTGCAAATTTGCACAGCATCCATTTTTGTGCAATATTTTTTTTTAAATTTATTTATTTATTTTTTTAAAACAAAATTTGCTGCGCGGTAAAACTAAACTGCTGCGCGAGCTCGGTCAGACATTTTCGTGGCCGCGCAGCTTAAATGGAACATTGATCGTCATCATTACCACTGCGTTACATAGAGTTTGTATTATACTTTGTAACAAAATGAAAGTGCCATTAATTGATACAATAAAAATGAATAGTTGTTCAGATCGCCAAGAGTTTATGTATAAAGTATGGTGATTGGTCGAAAGTCATGGCGCTGACCTTTGACCCGACAGGTGTGCATCTATCGAATGTAGGCATCTTACCGTAGCTGTTGTTGTTGTTTCTGTTGTGATGTTGTTATTGTCTAGCCGTTGCTGATATTGTAACATTTTTGTTGTTGTTTACTTCCAGTGTCCCACCATGAGATGCTGCAGGGAGTTTTTGGACATAGTGGGTCGCCGGAAGTCATGGGACGTGCGCAGTCTTCACCAAACGGAGCTGACGCGCAGCCTGAATGTCGTGGAGCTTATTGGCATTGGTGAGTACGACAAAACGTTGATGGTTTTATTCCATGGCTTTCATATATGGCCTTATTCCGTGGCTTTTGTCTATTGCTTTCTTCTATAGTTCTAACACAATCTAAACTAACACAATCCATACTAACACAATCCATGCTAACACAATCCATACTAACACAATCCATGCTAACACAATCCAAACTAACACAATACATGCTAACACAATCCAAACTAACACAATCCAAGCTAACACAATCCATACTAACACAATCCAAACTAACACAATCCATACTAACACAATCCATACTAATACAATCCACGCTAACACAATCCATGCTCCAGGATTGCTCCATGACCACACCATAGCCTCGCTTGCCTAGGGATTTTACTGGGGATTTTGCATTGGTGAATACGACTAGGCCGCAGCCACATCTGAACTTTTTCATTATTTAACAGGTGACACGGGGCTCAACTCGCGTTAATTACAAACGACTTGAGAATTGCTGGCCCTTTTATTTTTTTTCTTGGACAGTCAAAAAGGGGGGGGGGCGGTTTTAGTGTCCAGTCCTAGAGAATATTATTAACAAACATTTCGATTATAAATTGCTACATGGGGAAAGGGTACTCGCTACCATCTTTGTTCAATGGTAGAAGTTCTTATTAAATGTTATTGGTTAATACTAGCTCACCAGACACTCTGAGATCACCCTCTAGCCTCGCTTACCTTGGGATTGTTCTGGGGATTTTATAATGCATGCAGCCGCAGAGTTCAAAGGTTAGGTTTCACGTTCCTACATTGAAAAGTGGCCGCATCTTCCCAACCGGCAAGGACACACGTTCTGGAGGCATCACTGCATTTAACTGACACACACGTCCGACTGAACTAACCATTGGTAAAGCATTTATCATCGCTAGCGGCAAACTTGACTCACAACTCGCGGCACACTTGACACACTCTCGCGGCACACTTGACACACTCTCGCGGCATACTTGACACACTCTCACGGCACACTTGACACACCCTCGCGGCACACTTGACACACCCTCGCGGCACACTTGACACACCCTCGCGGCACGCATGACTCACCACTCGCGGCACGCATGACTCAAAACTCGCGGCACACTTGACTCAGACTTCGCGGAACACCTGACTCACTCCTTGCGGCACACTTGACTCATCACTCACGAGAGGTGCATGATGTTATCCCTAAGCACTTGTATGCCGAGTGCACCCAGTAATTATGAATTGGAAGGTTACTCTCACAGGACTCTTGTTGTTTACACATCGCTTTATCTAGCATTCCCAGGGGCGGCCGATTGCCGGCCTTGACAAATATCACTGTCATCATTCCAATATATCACATTGTTGTGTTCAGATATTACGGTGTTATGGCCAGATATCACGGTGTTGTGTTCAGATATCATGGTGTTTTGTTAAGATATCACGGTGTTGTGGCCAGATATCACGGTGTTGTGGCCAGATATCACAGTGTTGTGTTCAGATATTACGAGGTTGTGTTCAGATATCATGGTGTTTTGTTAAGATATCACGGTGTTGTGGCCAGATATCAGTGTTGTGGCCAGATGTCACGGTGTTGTGGCCAGATATCACGGTGTTGTGGCCAGATATCACAGTGTTGTGGCCAGATGTCACGGTGTTGTGGCCAGATATCACGGTGTTGTGGCCAGATATCAGTGTTGTGGCCAGATGTCACGGTGTTGTGGTCATATATCACGGTGTTGTGGCCAGATACAACGGTGTTGTGTTCAGATATCACGGTGTTGTGTTCAGATATCACGGTGTTGTGGCCAGATATCACGGTGTTGTGGCCAGATATCACGGTGTTGTGTTCAGATATCACGGTGTTGTGTTCAGATATCACGGTGTTGTGTTCAGATATCACGGTGTTGTGTTCAGATATCACGGTCTAGTGTTCAGATATCACGATGTTGTGTTCAGATATCACGGTGTTGTGTTAAGATATCACGGTGTTGTGTTAAGATATCACGGTCTAGTGTTCAGATATCACGGTGTTCTGGCCAGATATCATGGTGTTGTGGCCAGATATCATGGTGTTGTTGCCAGATATCACTGTTCTGACACGATATAACGTTACTTGCTTGGAGAGAAGTCTCTAATCTCTTCTATTTGTCTTTGTTAAAAACTTCAATATTCCATGTTTGAGCAATTTTTCTCGAGTTTGCACTTCAAAAACGTTAGCACGGCCTCTGTGATATTTACCTCTGGAAATCGACGGGGCGCGAGGGCGGAAAATTATTGATAGTGGGGTTTGAATTTTGTAGGAAATTTTAGGGAACGTGTCTGGTGTTCTAGAAAGGGGTGCGAGGTAAAATGACGGTTACCGAGATTTAACACTGACATCTGGTGGTACGTCTTAAAACTCACGTCCTGCAGTACAGATATCACTGATTTAACACTGACATCTGGTGGTACGTCTTAAAACTCACGTCCTGTAGTACAGATATCACTGATTTAACACTGACATCTGGTGGTACGTCTTAAAACTCACGTCCTGCAGTACAGATATCACTGATTTAACACTGACATCTGGTGGTACGTCTTAAAACTCACGTCCTGCAGTACAGATATCACTGATTTAACACTGACATCTGGTGGTACGTCTTAAAACTCACGTCCTGCAGTACAGATATCACTGATTTAACACTGACATCTGGTGGTACGTCTTAAAACTCACGTCCTGTAGTACAGATATCACTGATTTAACACTGACATCTGGTGGTACGTCTTAAAACTCACGTCCTGTAGTACAGATATCACTGATTTAACACTGACATCTGGTGGTACGTCTTAAAACTCACGTCCTGCAGTACAGATATCACTGATTTAACACTGACATCTGGTGGTACGTCTTAAAACTCACGTCCTGTAGTACAGATATCACTGATTTAACACTGACATCTGGTGGTACGTCTTAAAACTCACGTCCTGTAGTACAGATATCACTGAACTCGTGTATTATATATCAGACGTCCTTTATTATATATCAGACATCCTGTATTATATATCAGACGTCCTGTATTATATATCAGACGTCCTGTATTATATATCAGACGTCCTGTATTATATATCAGACGTCCTGTATTATATATCAAAAGACCTGTATTATATATCAAAAGACCTGTATTTTATATCACACGTCCTGAATTATATATCACACGTCCTGTATTATATATCACACGTCCTGTATTATATATCACACGCCCTGTATTATATATCACACGCCCTGAATTATATATCACACGTCCTGTATTATATATCAGACGTCCTGTATTATATATCAGACGTCCTGTATTATATATCACACGTCCTGTATTATATATCAGACGTCCTGTATTATATATCACACGTCCTGTATTATATATCAGACGTCCTGTATTATATATCACACAACCTGTATTATATTTCAGACGTACGTTATTTTATATCAGACGTCCTGTATTATATATCACACGTGCTGTATTATATTTCAGACGTACGTTATTATATATCAGACAGCCTGTATTATATATCAGACGTCCTTTATTTTATATCAGACGTCCTTTATTTTATATCAGACGTCCTTTATTTTATATCAGACGTCCTTTATTTTATATCAGACGTCCTTTATTTTATATCAGACGTCCTTTATTTTATATCAGACAGCCTGTATTATATATCAGACAGCCTGTATTATATATCAGACGTCCTTTATTTTATATCAGACGTCCTTTATTTTATATCAGACGTCCTTTATTTTATATCAGACGTCTAGTATTTTATACTCATATGCTGAGATAGGAGAAAACAATTTTAGAGATACAAGTCGCACGTCATTATGATGCATGGAGGAGAGAAGTTCTCTCGCGAACTCCTCGAGACTGAAAGATAAGATTAAAGTCTGCCATGAAGAAAAGCCAAGTGTACATCTCCGTATACGGGCAGACGTGTTGGTCAAGACGTAAGAGAATGCGGGGTCTTCTCTGTCCTCAAGCTAGATCCGCTGATAACCTCCATTCGTATATGATGGTTACCGCCACTTGTACTTTTCAAATACATATGTCATGGTCATTTGTGGGTAGGGGGGGGGGCGGGGGAGAGGCAGTGAATCAGGATGTGAAGCAGGGTGACAACTCAACCCTTCTTTGTGCGGTTCCTTCCATACCCTCATTTTTTTTATTCTTCAAAACGCAATAATAGTATAAAAATAGGCCTACAACTTTTAAAATGTATCACAGTTACAGTCTTATAAAATGACCCCCTTTCCAGTCCATGACGGACTATGGGGCAAGTGATGTAGCGTTTACAAGTTTTTAGCCACCACTAACGAGCAGGAAAAATCACTTTAAATATACTCTGTGTATCTACAGTAATAGGCTTAGATATGAAATGGTAAAACATCCATAACAGGTTGGGCTATTAAAACTGAGGAGGTGGAGGGTAAAATTATTTTTGAGAACACGGAAAGTCCGGAACCGAGTATGACGTAATTGAGTTAAACTTATAGCTGTCGCATCCTGTGTTTGGGTGCCCTCAAGACGAATTCAGCGCACAAAAGACACATTCAGTGATCCAGCGACACATTCAGTGCCCCAACGACACATTCAGTGCCCCAACGACACATTCAGTGCCCCAACGACACATTCAGTGCCCCGACACATTAAATTCCCCAACGACACATTCAGTGCCCCGACACATTAAATTCCCCAACGACACATTCAGTGCCCCGACACATTAAATTCCCCAACGACACATTCAGTGCCCCGTGATTGATTCAGATGTCATTGCTACAGCAACAACGCTAGTTTGTTTCTTGTATCAATGTGCCCTGCCTCAATGCGCACTGTGACAATGTGCCCTGCCTCAATGTGCACTGTGACAATGTGCCCTGAAACATTGCGTGCATGTTGTTTTCCTGTTTCCCCTTCCCGTGTGTTTCTCCCCTCAGTTGTAGTCCACATCGGCCCTCGTTTGATTCAAGATCGAACTTGGCACATAGCCTCGTAATGATTCTCTTGGAGGCGGACAGTAATTACAGCCTATGAAAAGAGGGCCGGGGGTCGGGAAAAGGAGGGGAGAATGAACAGCCTGAAAAGGGCCCTTAAATAAAAGAAAACATCTTTCCTTTTAAAAAAAATAAATGTGTGTTAAAATTGAAAGGGAAGAAACCCGTTTAAATAACTAGTAATTTTTCAGTGGCTATTTAAATAAAGAATTCCAGGAATTTATTTTATGTATGGACCGTTAAAGACAGGACTTGGTGTCCTCTTGGAAATGCCTGTCTTGTGGTTTAAGTGATGTGTCTTCTTTCAAGTTGTCACGACTTTGAGTGTATTCAAGTTTTGCCATCTTTCACGTTGTCATGACTTTGAGTGCATTCAAACTTTGTCATCTTTCACGTTGTCACGATTTTGAGTGTATTCAAACTTTGCCATCTTTCACGTTGTCACGACTTTATGTGAGCCTCCTAACCTTGTCATCTTTCACGTTGTCACGACTTTATGTGAGCCTCCTAACCTTGTCATCTTTCACGTTGTCACGACTTTATGTGAGCATTCAAACTTTGTCATCTTTCACGTTGTCGCGATTTTGAATGTATTCAAACTTTGTCTTCTTTCACGTTGTCACGACTTTGAGTGTATTCAAACTTTGTCATCTTTTACGTTGTCACGATTTTATGTGGGCATTCAAACTTTGCCATCTTTTACGCTGTCATGACTTTGAGTGCATTCAAACTTTGTCATCTTTTACGTTGTCACGACTTTGAGTGCATTCAAACTTTGTCATCTTTCACGTTGTCATGACTTTGAGTGTATTCAAACTTTGTCATCTTTTACGTTGTCACGACTTTGAGTGCATTCAAACTTTGCCATCTTTCACGTTGTCACGACTTTGAGTGTATTCAAACTTTGCCATCTTTCACGTTGTCATGACTTTGAGTGTATCCAAACTTTGCCATCTTTCACGTTGTCACGACTTTGAGTGCATTCAAACTTTGCCATCTTTCACGTTGTCACGATTTTGAGTGTATTCAAACTTTGCCATCTTTCACGTTGTCACGACTTTATGTGAGCCTCCTAACCTTGTCACCTTTCACGTTTTTCACGACTTTATGTGAGCCTCCTAACCTTGTCATCTTCCACGTTGTCACGACTTTATGTGAGCATTCAAACTTTGCCATCTTTCACGTTGTCACGATTTTGAGTGTATTCAAACTTTGTCATCTTTCACGTTGTCACGACTTTGAGTGTATTCAAACTTTGCCATCTTTCACGTTGTCACGACTTTGAGTGTATTCAAACTTTGCCATCCTTCACGTTGTCATGACTTTGAGTGTATCCAAACTTTGCCATCTTTCACGTTGTTACGACTTTGAGTGCATTCAAACTTTGCCATCTTTCACGTTGTCACGACTTTGAGTGCATTCAAACTTTGCCATCTTTCACGTTTTCACGATGTTATCTGCATCAATTTGGCTTTATTCTGAAACTGTATAACCACAAATTGCTTTTTAACAAAGAGCTAATCTACAGAAGACTCTTTGATACATTTTCACTAGCGTAAACTTGAGAAGCCTTCTAACTGATGCAGCCTGTCAGTTTTTGTTTTCCCTTTCCTGTTCAGAAATTTCAAATAAAACACTTCAATTTTACATAAAACTTTTTTAATTCTCGGAAAAACAACATTTTCTTACAATTTTCTACCTGGTTGTCTGCTCGTTTGCATCTCCCCTTAACTGACATCGATTCACTCCCCTTTTTTTATATAACCGTTCCAGCGCGTGCGCGATTAACCTTTTTCAGCTGAATCACGTGAATCGTCTGCCTTGGTGCAGACGACTAATCTATAAAACATACATGTCGGTTCACTGCCATAACCAACGCAGTGAAGTGTCGTTACAAGACGATCTGTCAACCAGAGTATATTTGAATTTGTTCTTGTTTTCCGTAGGGCCGAAAAGCTGTGTGTCTTAGGGATCCTCACACTTGTTCCTGACACAAAGCTGTGTGTCCCAAGGATTCCCACACTTGTTCCTGGCACTTACAAAGCTGTGTCTCAGGGATCCTCACACTTGTTCCTGGCACTTACAAAGCTGTGTCTCACGGATCCCCACACTTGTTCCTGGCACTTACAAAGCTGTGTCTCAGGGATCCACACACTTGTTCCTGGCACTTACAAAGCTGTGTCTCAGGGATCCCCACACTTGTTCCTGGAACTTACAACGCTGTGTGTCTCAGGGATCCCCACACTTGTTCCTGGCACTTACAAAGCTGTGTGTCCCAAGGATTCCCACACTTGTTCCTGGCACTTACAAAGCTGTGTCTCAGGGATCCCCACACTTGTTCCCGGCACTTACAAAGCTGTGTCTCAGGGATCCCCACACTTGTTCCTGGAACTTACAAAGCTGTGTGTCTCAGGGATCCCCACACTTGTTCCTGGCACTTTCAAAGCTGTGTGTCTCAGGGATCCTCACTCTTTTTCCTGGTACTTACAAAGCTGTGTGTCTCAGGGATCCTCACACTTGTTCCTGGCACTTTCAAAGCTGTGTGTCATCTCTGAACCATTCAAAGTTTGTTTATGTGTTTGTTTGTTTTGGATTGGGGGTAGAAAGGTTTGGGTGTTTCACAGCCGATTCTGTCAGTTTGATGACGTTGTGGGTGAGAGGAAGTGAGTCATACACGTCACACAACAATGACGCAACGTCCGAGTCTGCGCGTTCGTCTTGTGATCCTCTGTTACCATGGTTACAGTTTGGTTTCATCAACATCTAGATTGGCCGAATCGGTGCTAACTTCAGCGTCCAGGTTTATGCCATGTTCCGGTCTTATAATGTTCATCAAGGTAAATCCTGTTTCCGTCATTTGACCAAAACCTTGTACAGAGGCGGCGTTAGGTACGCGCGAGGCCTGGTGTAACAATGACCCCGCGGGGTCCCCCCCTAGATTAGATCAATTCTTGCGCAAACTCAGTCGTGCAATATCGGCCGGCTCTTTTGTTACTAAAATATAGTCTCAGGTCTAAAACGCGGGGCACCCCTAAGCGCGGAGCCTGGGGTGATTGCCCCAGCTGCCACCCCCCAAAGGCCGCTCCTGCCCTTGTATTTTAAATATGAGTCAACTTTCGTTACAAGTACTGTGGATTTAATCAGCTAGATATAAGTCCTATTGGTGTAATCAGCTAGAGGTAAGTCCTATTTGTGTAATCAGCTGTATATAAGTCCTATTGTTGTAATCAGCTAGAGGTAAGTCCTATTTGTGTAATCAGCTAGTCATAGAGGGGCCCATTGAAGTACATCAAGTTTTCGGGCACTGTTCATGAGCCCCGAACAAAACGCTACATCAGTTCAGTTTAGGTGGACAGACGTTCACTACCCCATGTCCTTTTTGTGGTCATTAGTCGATCGCACTTAGTTAATAGTCAACATGCTGTGTTGTTTGATGCTGGTGATATCTGGGGATATCTCAGTATATCTGGGGATATCTCAGTATATCTGGGGATATCTTAGTGTATCTGGGGATATATCAGGATATCTGGGGATATCTCAGTATAAATGGGGATATCTCAGGATATCTGGGAATATCTCAGGATATCTGGGGATATCTTCGTAAAACATTTTAAGGAGTCGATTTTTACCGCGTCGTTTTAACTCACCAAATAAAACTGGAATCCTAACTGGATTCCACGGAGAGTGGAGTGCTGACTATAAGATCATGATCCAAAAAATGGAAGGGTGGGCGGGTAATTATAGAATTACTGCAGGGTTCGTGAGATTAATGTAGGGTTACTATAGGATTATTGGTGCAACCCTAACATCTACAGTCTACAGGATTTTTGACCTTCAAGATAACCTTCACATAAGACGTCGCCTTGATGTTGACATAAAATGTTGGGGTTTTTTGTTGTTGTTTATTGCAGTTTCCCCGTTTCTATAATTTTAACGCCCCTTCATATCATTTTTTTTTGAGAACCATCGTCTCCGACTGTTAATAAACTATTCCCCAGTGATGACGTACAATTGCATTTCTTTTAGTTCCAGCTTATTAAACAATTCAATTTCACATTTCAATACAAACTCTGTCTCTAGCAGCTACAAAGCAACTCCCCCCCCCCAGAGGTCCTCAGAACATATGACGGCAGGGGACATTTAAGTACTGAGCGCTATTGACAAAAATGTTGTTTGCTGGAGTGGTGGTGTTGGCCAGAGGTCCTCAGAACATATGACGGCAGGGGACATTTAAAGTACTGAGCGCTATGGACAAAAATGTTGTTTGCTGGAGTGGTGGAGTTGGCAAGAGGTCCTCAGAACATATGACGGCAGGGGACATTTAAAGTACTGAGCGCTATGGACAAAAATGTTGTTTGCTGGAGTTGTGGTGTTGGCCAGAGGTCCTCAGAAATATGACGGCAGGGGACATTTAAGTACTGAGCGGTATTGACAAAAATGTTGTTTGCTGGAGTGGTGGTGTTGGCCAGAGGTCCTCAGAACATATGAGGGCAGGCAAAATTTAAGTACTGAGTGCTATTGACAAACATGTTGTTTGCTGGAGTTATGGTGTTGGCCAGAGGTCCTCAGAACATATGACGGCAGGGGACATTTAAGTACTGAGCGCTATTGACAAAAATGTTGTTTGCTGGAGTGGTGGTGTTGGCCAGAGGTCCTCAGAACATATGACGGCAGGGGACATTTAAGTACTGAGCGCTATTGACAAAAATGTTGTTTGCTGGAGTGGTGGTGTAGGCCAGAGGTCCTCAGAACATATGACGGCAGGGGACATTTAAGTACTGAGCGCTATTGAAAAAAATGTTGTTTGCTGGAGTGGTGGTGTGGGCCAATGTTCCCTTTAAACTGCGCGGCCATGCAGATATCTGACCGACACCCCGCAGCAGTTTAGAATTACCACGCAGCAAATTTTGACAAGGATAACATAATATCTGTGTTTGTAAAAAAAAACATTTAAAAGAATAGATGCTGTGCAACTTTGCATACAAGTTTTTTTTTACTTTGCAAAAGGATAACGAGCCTTAGAGGGAACATTGGAGGGAACATTGGAGGGAACATTGGAGGGAACATTGGAGGGAACATTGGAGGGAACATTGGAGGGAACATTGGAGGGAACATTGGAGGGAACATTGGGGCAGGAGTAAGAAAGCTGTTGCTGGAGTTTACATAATGTAACATCATAAATCACCTTTGTTTTAACATGAAGTTTTTAATTAAAACCACCATCAGAGTTCTCATGAATATTTTACAAGTGTTTTACATTCAGTAACATTTTCACACGAGTCGGTGCTTTGTTATAATGTTTTTAAATCAATGATGAGATTCATATGAGTTGCGTGTCAGGAGAAAACATGATAAATGTTTTTCTCTAAAGTGAAGTGTTAAAAACGTATTACATGTATTGGAAAAAAAAGTTATGAACCGTAAGGCGTAACCATAATTTACCAAATTAACTACATTCCGTAGACCTTTCCCAATAGACAACATTCTTAATCCAATAGCCTACATTCCCTAAACTTTACCCAATAGACTACATTCTTAAACTTTACCCAATAGACTACATTCTTAAACTTTACCCAATAGACTACATTCTTAAACTTTACCCAATAGACTACATTGTTAAACTTTACCCAATAGACTACATTCTTAAACTTTACCCAATAGACTACATTCTTAAACTTTACCCAATAGAATACATTCTTAACTTTTACCCAATAGACTACATTCTTAAACTTTACCCAATAGACTACATTCTTAAACTTTACCCAATAGACTACATTCTTAAACTTTACCCAATAGACTACATTCTTAAACTTTACCCAATAGACTACATTCTTAAACTTTACCCAATAGACTACATTCTTAAACTTTACCCAATAGAATACATTCTTAACTTTTACCCAATAGACTACATTCGTTAACTCTTTCCACCCCAGCAAGAGTCCATTAACCTACTACTTACCCCACAAGAAAAGCAACACGCCCCTGGCACACAAGGCGGATCCCCTACCAACACCCTACCCCCCCCCCTTTTCCAAATCAAATCGCCCACACAAATCTAGAAATAATTAAAATTGCGTGCGCCTGTTTTAGCCGGCTATAGCGTGTCGGTTTTTTTTAGCCGGCTTTCATTTGGTCATTTGCATCTGATCTGCCGGCCGGCATTGTTCCCATGGGGATTTACCGGCTGTGCCCTGGAGGCCCTGGGCTGGCCGAATCGGCTCCGGAAGCCGTTTAAAAAATGAGATAAGAGCTGTCTCGTAAATTTAAATGTGTTTAGATCTGTTTTTCGAGGCTAGAATTCGTGCACACGAGAGCTCCAATCTCGTCATCCGCAAGTGTCTTGACTTCACCCAATGGCCGCACCCTTCAATTCATGGGGGGAATGGTAGCCATAGGGCAGCCCCTTGGAGAGCGTGGTCAATTGAACAGCCCTAGCGTGGTCTTTGGGACAGCCATAGCAATGATCTATGGAACAGTCATAGCGTGGTCTATGGGACAGCCATAGCGGGGTCTATGGGACAGTCATAGCGTGGTCTATGGGACAGTCATAGCGTGGTCTATGGGACAGTCATAGCTTGGTCTTTGGAACAGTCATAGCGTGGTCTATGGGACAGCCATAGCGTGGTCTATGGGACAGTCATAGCGTGGTCTATGGAACAGCCATAGCGTGGTCTATGGGACAGCCATAGCGTGGTCTATGTGACAGTCATAGCGTGGTCTATGGGACAGCCATAACGTGGTCTATGGGACAGCCATAGCGTGGTCTTTGGAACAGTCATAGCGTGGTCTATGGTAAAGTCATAGCGTGGTCTATGGGACAGTCATAGCGTGGTCTATGGGACAGTCATAGCGTGGTCTATGGGACAGTCATAGCGTGGTCTATGGGACAGTCATAGCGTGGTCTATGGGACAGTCATAGCGTGGTCTTTGGAACAGTCATAGCGTGGTCTATGGGACAGTCATAGCGTGGTCTATGTGACAGTCATAGCGTGGTCTATGGGACAGTCATAGCGTGTTCTATGGGACAGCCATAGCGTGGTCTATGTGACAGTCATAGCGTGGTCTATGTGACAGTCATAGCGTGGTCTATGGGACAGCCATAGCGTGGTCTATGGGACAGTCATAGCGTGGTCTATGGGACAGCCATAGCGTGGTCTATGGGACAGCCATAGCGTGGTCTATGGGACAGCCATAGCGTGGTCTATGGGACAGCCATAGCGTGGTCTATGTGACAGCCATAGCGGGGTCTATGGGACAGCCATAGCGTGGTCTATGGGACAGCCATAGCGTGGTCTATGGGACAGTCATAACGTGGTCTATGGAACAGTCATAGCGTGGTCTATGGGACAGCCATAGCGTGGTCTATGGGACAGCCATAGCGTGGTCTATGGGACAGCCATAGCATGGTCTATGGGACAGCCATAGCGTTGTCTATGGGACAGCCATAGCGTGGTCTATGGGACAGCCATAGCGTGGTCTATGGAACAGCCATAGCGTGGTCTATGGAACAGTCATAGCGTGGTCTATGGGACAGCCATAGCGTGGTCTATGGGACAGCCATAGCGTGGTCTATGGGACAGCCATGGCGTGGTCTATGGGACAGCCATAGCGTGGTCTTTGGGACAGCCATAGCGTGGTCTATGGGACAGCCATAGCGTGGTCTTTGGAACAGCCATTGCAAAGTTGCGAAACCTATTCACATTTTTTAACCGATTATGGGAGAAAGATTAAATAAGGAGGTGGTGAGGTGGGGGAGGGGAGAGAACAACGCCATATACAAATAAAATGGAGACCGATGTCTGTCCCAGGCAGGTTAATGCCCCTGACCGATGTCTGTCCCAGGCAGGTTAATGCCCCTGCAATGCCGATCACATCCGGATTTTGGGTTTCATCTCTAAAGTGAGATGTTAATGAATTTTATTCAAAGCTGTCTGCGACGGTCAAATGTTCAAAGGTTTGAAATTGTTTGATGACATGTTTACAGGTGAAATATACCTTTACGTATGATGACATGTTTACAGGTGAAACATACCTTTACATTTAATGAGATGTTTACATGTGAAATATACCTTTGCGTCTGATGACATGTTTACAGACCTTTACGTTTGATGACATGTTTACAGGTGAAATATACCCTTTCGTTTGATGAAATGTTTGATGAGTGGCTGACATGTTGAACTTTAGAGTTGTAAGGCACTGAGGACATTTGGGGGTAAAATGAGAGAGATGAGTGGTGTTGGAAATGTTTTATAAAACCACTTGTTTTTTTATAAAGAAGGAAACTTAACCTAGTCAATATAAGATTTAAATTTATTGATTAACGAAAGACACAATGATTTATAGGCATACTGTCAAAATGTCATTTTTATATAGCAAATGAGGGGAACATTTGTATACGCAAAATGTCATTTTTATATAGCAAACTAGCAGACCCGTCGTGCGTTGCAACGATCAAAGTAAAAACGAAGAAATTTAAAGAAACCAATGAGTGGTATGTTTAAAAACAATTCTGAAGAAACCTTCGGGGAAAATCCAAGTGTCATAGCAAACGGATAAATAAATTAATAATTAAATAGCGTACAAAAGAAGAAACGATATTAAGGGCCCCGGCCCCAAAATGAGTGATATTATAGTTTTTTTATTGCCATTGTACTCAAGCTATATTCTTCAATATCGTGTAAAATTGAATAGGGAATACAATGATTAAAGTTCAGTAAAAAAGACTTTTTCGAAGGAATGGAAATTCAGTGCCCTATAGTAATATAGGCTCTAAGTTTTTATATTCTAAGTTTTGACAAATCCAGTTATTTTCTCAATATCTAACTATTAAACTACTTTTTATATACCTAAAATAGGGGGAAAATAAGATTAAGGGGCCCCTGGCCCATTCGGTGCAAGAGGTCAATTTCAAAAACCTGTTCATTTTAGTTCATTTTTATTGTGGCTATATTTCTCAAGCTCTTTAAAAAGTAAATAGGAAAAATATCTTAAACATATACGAAAATAGATATTTGGGGCCCCGGCCCTGAAGATATTGGCATTAGAAGTTAAGTGTCTATATTATTTTAATATAGGCTACCAAGTTTTTGTATGCAAAATTTGGTGAAGATCTATTCATTTTACTAAGTAGCTAAAGTAGAAAATAATTTTTATGTAGCTCATATAAGATAAAAACGACATTAAGGGCCCCAGGGCCCATTCTGGGCAAGATATAAAGTTCAAAACACCTGTTCATTTCAATTAGTATAATAATTGATACATGTGTCATAATTTGTCAAGATTGTTAATGACTGAATGGTGAATAAAATCTTAAACGTTTAAGAAATGTGAATTTTTGGGCCCCCGGCCCCAAAGGAATGACTATTTGCAGTTCAGTGCCCTGTAGTATTTTAATATTGGCTATCAAGTTGTCATATACAGAGTTTGGTTAAGATCCAACAATTTACACAGTAGCTAGCGCTTAAACTATTTTTATATAGCTCATATAAGCAAAAAATGGCATTATGGGCCCCCGGTGCGCCATGAGTGTTAAATTTAGAAAACAAAGTTGCCAGTTACCATCCCAGGTAGGTACTTAACAGTCTCCAAAAATTTCATGACGATCGGATGAATGGTTTAGTCAGCTATAAAGGACATGCACACACACACACACACACACACACATACAAACATACTTTGATTTATATATATATAGATAGATATAAAAAAGGCATTTAGGGCCCCTGGGCCCATTTGGTGATAGGTGTAAATTTCCAAAACCTTTTCATTTAATTAATTAAGTTTCCTCATAGATATATTCCTCAAGATCGTGAAAAATTGAATGGGGGAAAATACATTAAACATATACGAAAAAAAGACATTGGGGGCCCCGGCCCCGAAGGAATAAACATTTGAAGATATGTGCCCTATAGTATTTTAATATGGGCCACCAAGTTTTTGTATTGAAATTTTGGTTTAGATCCATTCATTTACTCAGTAGCTAACGCATAAACTAATTATTATATATCTTATATAAGCAAAAAAGACATTAAGGGCCCCGGGGCCCATTCAGTGCAAGATATAAAGTTCAAAACCCCTGTTCATTTCAATTTGTATAATAATGGATACATGTGTCATTATTTGTCAAGATTGTTAATGACTGAATGGTGAATAAAATCTTAAACGTTTAAGAAATGTGAATTTTTGGGCCACCGGCCCCAAAGGAATGACTATTTGCAGTTCAGTGCCCAGTGGTATTTTAATATTGGCTATCAAGTTGTCATATACAAAGTTTGGTTAAGATCCAACAATTTACACAGTAGCTAGCGCTTAAACTAATTTTTATATAGCTCATATAAGCAAAAAATGACATTATGGGCCCCCGGTGCGCCATGAGTGTTAAATTTAGAAAACAAAGTTGCCAGTTACCATCCCAGGTAGGTACTTAACAGTCTCCAAAAATTTCATGAAGATCGGATGAATGGTTTAGTCAGCTATAAAGGACATGCACACACACACACAGACATACTTTGATTTTTATATATATAGATAAGCAAAAAAGACATTAAGGGCCCCGGGGCCCATTCAGTGCAAGATATAAAGTTCAAAACCCCTGTTCATTTCAATTTGTATAATAATGGATACATGTGTCATTATTTGTCAAGATTGTTAATGACTGAATGGTGAATAAAATCTTAAACGTTTAAGAAATGTGAATTTTTGGGCCCCCGGCCCCAAAGGAATGACTATTTGCAGTTCAGTTCCCAGTGGTATTTTAATATTGGCTATCAAGTTGTCATATACAAAGTTTGGTTAAGATCCAACAATTTACACAGTAGCTAGCGCTTAAACTAATTTTTATATAGCTCATATAAGCAAAAAATGACATTATGGGCCCCCGGTGCGCCATGAGTGTTAAATTTAGAAAACAAAGTTGCCAGTTACCATCCCAGGTAGGTACTTAACAGTCTCCAAAAATTTCATGACGATCGGATGAATGGTTTAGTCAGCTATAAAGGACATGCACACACACACACACAGACATACTTTGATTTTTATATATATAGATAAGCAAAAAAGACATTAAGGGCCCCGGGGCCCATTCAGTGCAAAATATAAAGTTCAAAACCCCTGTTCATTTCAATTTGTATAATAATGGATACATGTGTCATTATTTGTCAAGATTGTTAATGACTGAATGGTGAATAAAATCTTAAACGTTTAAGAAATGTGAATTTTTGGGCCCCCGGCCCCAAAGGAATGACTATTTGCAGTTCAGTGCCCTGTGGAATTTTAATATTGGCTATCAAGTTGTCATATACAAAGTTTGGTTAAGATCCAACAATTTACACAGTAGCTAGCGCTTAAACTAATTTTTATATAGCTCATATAAGCAAAAAATGACATTATGGGCCCCCGGTGCACCATGAGTGTTAAATTTAGAAAACAAAGTTGCCAGTTACCATCCCAGGTAGGTACTTAACAGTCTCCAAAAATTTCATGACGATCGGATGAATGGTTTAGTCAGCTATAAAGGACATGCACACACACACACAGACATACTTTGATTTTTTTATATATAGATGAGGGGAACATTTGTATACGCAAAATGTCATTTTTATATAGCAAATGAGGGGAACATTTGTATACGCAAAATGTCATTTTTATATAGCAAATGAGGGGAACATTTGTATACGCAAAATGTCATTTTTATAAAGCAAATGAGGGGAACATTTGTATACGCAAAATGTCATTTTTATATAGCAAATGAGGGGAACATTTGTATACGCAAAATGTCATTTTTATATAGCAAATGAGGGGAACATTTGTATACGCAAAATGTCATTTTTATATAGCAAATGAGGGGAACATTTGTATACGCAAAATGTCATTTTTATATAGCAAATGAGGGGAACATTTGTATACGCAAAATGTCATTTTTATATAGCAAATGAGGGGAACATTTGTATACGCAAAATGTCATTTTTATATAGCAAATGAGGGGAACATTTGTATATGTGAAATGTCCACACATGAATTTAAATTACACAAATTTGAACCACGTCATTGAATGTCACTTTTTATATACGGAATAAAACAACCCAAAAGAATGTCATTTGAAACTCAACAATTGTTATACACGTGACTGAATATCCCGTTTAAACTATACAAAAAATGACCGCATGATTTAATGTCACTTTTATAGAGCACAATACTTCACATCTTGATTGAATGTCTCTTTTATAGAACACAATACTTCACATCTTGATTGAATGTCACTTTTATATAACACAATACTTCACATCTAGATTGAATGTCACATTTATAGAACACAATACTTCACATCTAGATTGAATGTCACTTTTATAGAACACAATACTTCACATCTAGATTGAATGTCCCTTTTATAGAACACACTACTTCACATCTAGATTCAATGTCACTTTTATAGAACACACTACTTCACATCTTGATTGAATGTCACTTTCATAGACACAATACTTCACATTTTGGATTGAATGTCACTTTTATAGAGCACAATACTTCACATCTGGATTGAATATCACTTTTATAGAACACAATAATTCACATCTCGATTGAATGTTATTTTTATAGAACACAATACTTCACATCTAGATTGAATGTGATTTTTATAGAACACAATACTTCACATCTAGATTGAATGTCACTTTTATAGAACACAATACTTCACATCTAGATTGAATGTCAATTTTATAGAACACAATAATTCACATCTAGATTGAATGTCACTTTTATAGAACACACTACTTCACATCTGGATTGAATGTCACTTTTATAGAACACAATACTTCACATCTGGATTGAATGTCACTTTTATAGAACACACTACTTCACATCTGGATTGAATGTCACTTTTATAGAACACAATACTTCACATCTGGATTGAATGTCACTTTTATAGAACACAATACTTCACATTTTGGATTGAATGTCACTTTTATAGAACACAATAATTCACATCTGGATTGAATGTCACTTTTATAGAACACAATAATTCACATCTAGATTGAATGTATTTTTATAGAACACAATACTTCACATCTAGATTGAATGTGATTTTTATAGAACACAATACTTCACATCTAGATTGAATGTCACTTTTATAGAACACAATAATTCACATGTAGATTGAATGTCACTTTTATAGAACACAATACTTCACATCTAGATTGAATGTCACTTTTATAGAACACAATA
This sequence comes from Ampullaceana balthica, assembly GCA_944989445.1. Lineage (NCBI taxonomy): Eukaryota > Metazoa > Mollusca > Gastropoda > Lymnaeidae > Ampullaceana > Ampullaceana balthica. Next base: position 238,955 of record CALYLW010000347.1, read on the forward strand.
CTTCACATCTAGATTGAATGTCAATTTTATAGAACACAATAATTCACATCTAGATTGAATGACAATTTTATAGAACACACTACTTCACATCTGGATTGAATGTCACTTTTATAGAACACAATACTTCACATCTAGATTGAATGTCACTTTTATAGAACACAATACTTCACATCTAGATTGAATGTCACTTTTATAGAACACAATACTTCACATCTAGATTGAATGTCACTTTTATAGAACACAATACTTCACATCTAAATTGAATGTCACTTTTATAGAACACAATAATTCACATGTAGATTGAATGTCACTTTTATAGAACACAATACTTCACATCTAGATTGAATGTCACTTTTATAGAACACTATATTTCCCTTCATGATTGAATTTCACTTTTTAACTACAGAAGTCTTCTTAATAAGAAAAGAAAAAGTTTTTGCGATTTAAAAAAAAATCATTTTATGTTTGAATTTTAGAGTTCAGCTAAACTATATGTCATTTTATGACATTTTGACGCACGAAAACAACTTTTTGGACATCAATATTTGACATCTTCGCAGTTGTAGCAGCACATCAAAATTGACACCTCGGCATTTGCTGCGGCACTTCAATAATTGACCTCTTGATGGCAGTTTTAGTGCCACATTAATATTTAATAACCTGCTAATAATTAATTTGGACTTCAAAGAACACAGTGCGATCAGCTTTGCTTTTAATATCATCAGTTCCCTAAAATGTTTCACCCCTCTCCCATGATGTCCCTAGCCTGTCCCTTGAACTCGTTGGTCTCTGCCCGCAACTGTCCCCTGAACTCACTGGTCTCTGACCAGCCATCAATGTCTGGGAGATATTTATGACAGCAATCGTTCACAGCTTGCGCATGCGCGACGCGAAGCCATGTTTTATCCGCGAAGCGAGAGAACATAAAGGAAAGAATACCCAAAAAAATGGCGTCATAAAAATCCGCCCTAACTCCCTAAACGTCCTTGACATTAACCGCAGGATTATGGGATCAGTGGAGCAGATTATTAAACTCTCAGAATTCAGGGGGGGGGGACAACTTGTGAGGCTGGGGTGAGTGGGGATGTTGGTTCTAATGGCATTTTTAAAAGAGAAATTGAGCTGTTTTCTCTATGCTCCTAATTGGAAACAAAATACACGTATGGATATTTCATGCTCGATTAACAGAAAATTGGTTTCACGGCTAACAAAGAAAAAAACCAAATTGATAAAGTAAATTTATATGTTTAAGTTTGATCACCGAAAATCTGTGAAAAAGCTTTGACTTGGATGTGTATGTAGAAATTTTGCGTCAAATTTCCATGACGCATTATTTGTATTTTCGGTTTTCTCGGGTCTAGAGGTAGGCGGGCTAAAGTTAGGATGTGCTAGAGGTAGGTGGGGTCAAAGGTAGGCTGGGCTAAGGGTAGGTGGGGCTAGATAAGGGATGTGCTAGAGGTAGGCGGGGCTTGATGTAGACGGGGCTAGAGGTTGGATTGGCTGAAGGTAGGCGGCGTTTAAGGAATCAAGGGCTTGTGGTAGGCCTCTGGAAGCTATGTGTTGTTTTTTTTACATTCGGGGCGTGACTGTTTGTCAGATTAGGGGTGTGGCTAGTTTTTAAATTTTTTAATTTAGGGCAAATGTATTTCCATATGAATTCGAACACCTTATTTTGTTGCTTTATCTTATCTATCTATACAGACGCTCCTTCTATGCAGAAGATAGTTGCGTCCACAGACCATGACAGATGATCTGTTGGCAAGTGATGCAGCATTCACAGGCCACGGCTTTGTGGGTTCCACGCATTACCCAGCCGCCTAACTACATGCAGTGTTAGGTACCCATTCGGAGCGGGGTGACTCAGGGACGCCCTATGCCCCGGGAACAAACCCTTGCCTTCACACGGATTCGAACCCGTGACCATCGGTACGACAGTCCAGTGCGCTGCCACTCGACCACCGCTTTAGATTGTCTTACATTACAAATTAATAACGCCTCGTAAAAAAACTACTCGTTTAATAATTATATTTCTCCCCTCGTGTATTCAAAATTGAACACAGAATAATGTCTTATCGTCTTTATCTTCTCCATTACAGACGCTCATTATATACACAAGATTAGTTCTTGAAATATTGTACCTTCATATTATCTCAAATGCCCTCTAAGAATTAAAAAAAATCTTAATCATCCTTTTTTTTAAAAATTCCTTATAAAGAAGATCCCGCCAGATAAAGAGATTTTTTGCTAAATAGAATAGAGACGTCCCTCACGATGTATTGAAATGGCTACCTGAAAATGGTGCTTGATGTTTGTTTTTGTTTTTTTGTTTTTACACTGAATTTTTTAATGATTGAGTGTGTGTGTGTGTGTGTGTGTTTGTCTTCTTTTACCGTAACATTAGAGTCAGTGATATAGTTGCTACCAGTGGTTCTCATCATTTGACCCAGGCATCAATGCTTGTCTTCAATACGGCTTTGATCCAGTTTAAACCAAACCATTTACAGCATTGGGGACAAACCATTCAGAACAGCATATGGGGACAAACAATTTACACCAACATTTGGGGACAAACTATTTACATCATTTGGGGATAACCATTTACAGCAACTTTGGGGTCAGACCATTTACAGCAGATTTTGGGACAAATCATTTACAGCAGGTTTTGGGAGAAATCATTTACAGCAGGTTTTGGGAGAAATCATTTACAGCAGGTTTTCGGGACAAATCATTTACAGCAGGTTTTGGTGTCAAATCATTTACTACAGCAATTTGCGGAGAACCAAAAAGTGTTTAATATTTATGGGGAATTCCTGACATAGAACTAAGAAATGAAGTGGTATACTTTACACCAGTTGACATAACATTGGTGTACTTTACACAGGTTGACATAACATTGGTATACTTTACACAGGTTGACATAACATTGGTGTACTTTACACAGATTGACATAACAATGGTGTACTTTACACAGGTTGACATAACAATGGTGTACTTTACACAGGTTGACATAACATTGGTATACTTTACACAGGTTGACATAACATTGGTATACTTTACACAGGTTGACATAACATTGGTATACTTTACACAGGTTAACATAACAATGGTATACTTTTAGGGGTCTACCGATATGCCTTTTTGCCGATATTGCCGATACCGATATTCCCGATATTTTTTTTGCCGATATGAGTGCCGATATGAGTATTTGTTAGGACAAAAACCAGCGGTCATATTTGATGACGTCATTCTTAAATTTATCACTCGTAATTATTTATCTTTAATATTAGGGGACTTCCGATACGCATTTTTGCCGATATTACCGATATTTTTTTCCGATATGAGTGCCGATAGGATATTTGTTAGGACAAAAACCAGCGGTCATATTTGATGACGTCATTCTTAAATCTATCACTCGTAATTATTTTCTTTAATATTAGGGGACTACCGATAGGCATTTTCGCCGATATTACCGATATTTTTTTTCCCGATATGAATATTTGTTAGGACAAAAACCAGCGGTCTTATTTGATGACATCGATCATTCTTAAATTCATCACTCCTAATTATTTATATTTATATTAGGGGTCTACCGATAAGTATTTTTGCCGATATTACCGATATTTTTTCTCCGATATGAGTGCCGATATGAGTATTTGTTAGGACAAAAATAACAGCGGTCATATTTGATGACGCCATTCTTAAATTTATCACTCGTAATTATTTATATTTTATAATTAAGGGGTCTACCGATATCCAGTTTTGCCGAAATACCGATGTTCCAGTTCATGACCTACATAGGACTCATAACAAAACGAACCGTCCTTTATAAAAATGTACAAGCATATTAGGTACTCCTTTTAAAACTTCAACCTTGACTCATAATTATTAATTCTAACCAATAGTTGAATGGCTTTTGCACACGGCCACCTTTTATGAATGAAACAATGAGAACAAAGTACAATAGTAATATAGTGAAAATGAGGCTGAAGCTTGAATGGTTGCCAATGACAACACGTCTTCACACGGTACATTTTGTTATTCCATACGAAACGAAATGTTTTAGACATCTGTGATTCTGCGTGCATCTTTGCTATTAGAGCAATTACGTGAACATAATGTTTACATGTTATCCATTTATTAGAGCAATTACGGTATACTTGGCATCGGCACTATTTACTATTTAAACAGTATTTCTGAGTATACGAAAATCGGCCGATACCTAAACAATATCAAAGCACATGGCACACTGTATCGTGGCTGCACATATTAATACTAGGACTCTTTTGACTATTTCAATACTGGTATCGGGGTCGATATATTAATTTGTTGAGATATTGTAAACCTAAATGATAGTTTTTTTGTTTCCGTTTTTTTTGGGTCAAAATGTCACTTATTATGAAATATCGGTGACGTCAATATGGGGACCTTTACAGGCTACCGATACCGATATTGCCGATATCCAGATATCGGTGCCGATATATCGGCCAGCCGATATATCGGTAGACCCCTATATACTTTACACAGATTGACATAGCATTGGTATACTTTACACAGATTGACATAACAATGGTGCACTTTACACCGGTTGACATAACATTGGTATACTTTACACAGGTCGGCCAATAATGGGTATAGTCGTAGCAATTGAGAAAGTCACTCACTGCTATACACTTCATTGCTCTACGTTATACGGTTAACATTGGCACATGTCACTAGTTAACATTACATTGGTATATTTCAGTAATTTAAAGTTGTCGACATTACATTGCTATACATTACTGATTACCTTCATAAAAACGGTTTCAAATTTAAGTCTGATGTGCTATTATTGTATTTCTTGGTGTTCAGTTTTGTTTTGAAAGCATTCCACTTACACGTGATCTTATCTACGAAATGATACCGGACTCGCCCTCGCTATGGGAGTGGAAGGGATCACCTAACGAGCTCTGGACCACGGCAGCAATATGAAAAACGATAGCCCGGGCATAGAGTAACTTTAGAAAAGTCGTGTCACGTGTCATCGGGGTACGACAGTAAACTGATTCTCATTGGCTGAAACAGAATTATTTAGAACAAATGAACAGAGTGGAGATAAATAAGTGACGATGAAAATGGACATGACCGATCTCTATTACGCATCATTGAGCGCTCTGTCTGAATGCAGCCCTGCCCCAAACAGATTGTTTAATGGTCTGTCTGAATGCAGCCCTGCCCCAAACAGATTGTTGATGGTCTGTCTGAATGCAGCCCTGCCCCAAACAGATTGTTTGATGTTCTGTCTGAATGCAGCCCTGCCCCAAACAGATTGTTTAATGGTCTGTCTGAATGCAGCCCTGCCCCAAACATATTGTTTAATGGTCTGTCTGAATGCAGCCCTGCCCCAAACAGATTGTTTAATGGTCTGTCTGAATGCAGCCCTGCCCCAAACAGATTGTTGATGGTCTGTCTGAATGCAGCCCTGCCCCAAACAGATTGTTTAATGGTCTGTCTGAATGCAGCCCTGCCCCAAACAGATTGTTTAATGGTCTGTCTGAATGCAGCCCTGCCCCAAACAGATTGTTTAATGGTCTGTCTGAATGCAGCCCTGCCCCAAACAGATTGTTTAATGGTCTGTCTGAATGCAGCCCTGCCCCAAACAGATTGTTTAATGGTCTGTCTGAATGCAGCCCTCCCCCAAACAGATTGTTTAATGGTCTGTCTGAATGCAGCCCTGCCCCAAACAGATTGTTGATGGTCTGTCTGAATGCAGCCCTGCCCCAAACAGATTGTTTAATGGTCTGTCTGAATGCAGCCCTGCCCCAAACAGATTGTTGATGGTCTGTCTGAATGCAGCCCTGCCCCAAACAGATTGTTTAATGGTCTGTCTGAATGCAGCCCTGCCCCAAACAGATTGTTGATGGTCTGTCTGAATGCAGCCCTGCCCCAAACAGATTGTTGATTCAATGTTGATGGTCTGTCTGAATGCAGCCCTGCCCCAAACAGATTGTTGATGGTCTGTCTGAATGCAGCCCTGCCCCAAACAGATTGTTTAATGGTCTGTCTGAATGCAGCCCTGCCCCAAACAGATTGTTGATGGTCTGTCTGAATGCAGCCCTGCCCCAAACAGATTGTTTAATGGTCTGTCTGAATGCAGCCCTGCCCCAAACAGATTGTTTAATGGTCTGTCTGAATGCAGCCCTGCCCCAAACAGATTGTTGATGGTCTGTCTGAATGCAGCCCTGCCCCAAACAGATTGTTGATGGTCTGTCTGAATGCAGCCCTGCCCCAAACAGATTGTTGATGGTCTGTCTGAATGCAGCCCTGCCCCAAACAGATTGTTGATGGTCTGTCTGAATGCAGCCCTGCCCCAAACAGATTGTTGATGGTCTGTCTGAATGCAGCCCTGCCCCAAACAGATTGTTGATGGTCTGTCTGAATGCAGCCCTGCCCCAAACAGATTGTTTGATGGTCTGTCTGAATGCAGCCCTGCCCCAAACAGATTGTTTAATGGTCTGTCTGAATGCAGCCCTGCCCCAAACAGATTGTTTAATGGTCTGTCTGAATGCAGCCCTGCCCCAAACAGATTGTTTAATGGTCTGTCTGAATGCAGCCCTGCCCCAAACAGATTGTTTAATGGTCTGTCTGAATGCAGCCCTGCCCCAAACAGATTGTTTAATGGTCTGTCTGAATGCAGCCCTGCCCCAAACAGATTGTTTAATGGTCTGTCTGAATGCAGCCCTGCCCCAAACAGATTGTTTAATGGTCTGTCTGAATGCAGCCCTGCCCCAAACAGATTGTTGATGGTCTGTCTGAATGCAGCCCTGCCCCAAACAGATTGTTTAATGGTCTGTCTGAATGCAGCCCTGCCCCAAACAGATTGTTGATGGTCTGTCTGAATGCAGCCCTGCCCCAAACAGATTGTTGATGGTCTGTCTGAATGCAGCCCTGCCCCAAACAGATTGTTTAATGGTCTGTCTGAATGCAGCCCTGCCCCAAACAGATTGTTTAATGGTCTGTCTGAATGCAGCCCTGCCCCAAACAGATTGTTGATGGTCTGTCTGAATGCAGCCCTGCCCCAAACAGATTGTTGATGGTCTGTCTGAATGCAGCCCTGCCCCAAACAGATTGTTGATGGTCTGTCTGAATGCAGCCCTGCCCCAAACAGATTGTTGATGGTCTGTCTGAATGCAGCCCTGCCCCAAACAGATTGTTTAATGGTCTGTCTGAATGCAGCCCTGCACCAAACAGATTGTTTAATGGTCTGTCTGAATGCAGCCCTGCCCCAAACAGATTGTTTAATGGTCTGTCTGAATGCAGCCCTGCCCCAACCAGATTGTTTAATGGTCTGTCTGAATGCAGCCCTGCCCCAAACAGATTGTTGATGGTCTGTCTGAATGCAGCCCTGCCCCAAACAGATTGTTTAATGGTCTGTCTGAATGCAGCCCTGCCCCAAACAGATTGTTGATGGTCTGTCTGAATGCAGCCCTGCCCCAAACAGATTGTTGATGGTCTGTCTGAATGCAGCCCTGCCCCAAACAGATTGTTTAATGGTCTGTCTGAATGCAGCCCTGCACCAAACAGATTGTTTAATGGTCTGTCTGAATGCAGCCCTGCCCCAAACAGATTGTTGATGGTCTGTCTGAATGCAGCCCTGCCCCAAACAGATTGTTGATGGTCTGTCTGAATGCAGCCCTGCCCCAAACATATTGTTGATGGTCTGTCTGAATGCAGCCCTGCCCCAAACAGATTGTTGATGGTCTGTCTGAATGCAGCCCTGCCCCAAACAGATTGTTTAATGGTCTGTCTGAATGCAGCCCTGCACCAAACAGATTGTTTAATGGTCTGTCTGAATGCAGCCCTGCCCCAAACAGATTGTTGATGCAGAGACCAAAGAAGACGTTGTCCTGACGGCAGGGGAAACAACTGGAAATTTCGCAACCCTCTCTACTACTACTACTTGACTGGCTGAGACATCGCTGGGATATGCCCCGCCCCCTTTTTATTAAATCCCTTATATTAACTTCACCGGCGTCTCTGTCTGTCGTCATCTCTCTCTCTCTCTCTCTCTCTCTCTCTGTGTGTCTGTCTTAGGCGGGCGGAAAAAAAAGTCAAAAAATGACCCACTTCTCGTGATCCGATCGAGCTGAAATTTGACACACGGACCCGTCTCACCTAACAATGCATCGTATCAAAATTTTAGATCGATCGAACGTACCGTAATTAAATTAATGCATTTTTAGTTTATCCTTATATAAGGTATGTAATTCAAATTCTCTGTTTGTTATTGTTTTTTTCCCACGTGAGAGTTTGAGTTGACGCGTTGAGGCGACCCATCGAAGTACCGGCGTGCTTTTGTTTACATTTTACGTGTCACGCTGAGCTCGGTCAAGCGATCGGTGACCAGACTTTTCCCCTCGGGTTATGAATCAAAGTTGAGTTAAGACAGATTCAGTCTGTAAATATTTGTAAATACTTTTAGTTATGTCTCATATATAAGGGATTTATAGTCAAAAACTTTGTTTTTACGGGTTTGTTTTATTTTGCGACTGAATCTAGTGGCAAGTTTGGGACACCCCCTGGAGACTGCATCTAGTGGCCAGGTCCTCGTGGAGTCTAAGACCTGCCATATATTTCTCCATACCTGCAAGGGGGACAACAACACTGAACTATTCTCTGACCAGTCGGTGTCGCTCACTGCGCATATTCGTGTCGTTAAACCTCATCATACGCGATCACCCACTTCCTCCCCTTTCTCCTACCCAAAAGCCACAAGAAATAAACAACCCATAAATCATAATACACGTGTTCACAACGTGAGATTTTCTTTTTTTTAAACACGCGTCTTACTGAAATCGTATCAATCTCTGAGATCCTCATATCTAAATCTCTTTGTTCTGGTTCTCAAATGTCCAAACCCCTACTCACACACAAGCCTCAGAAACCCACGCACAAACGTGCAATCGTCACCAAAACTTGGTCACAAAACACCAATATTTGAACCGTTGCGGCGATTGCAAAGTTTTCCCTCAGAGGCTTGAATAGATCCCCACTCCCCCACCCACCCCCTTCCAACCAAATCAATTCACATTTTTAACTCCACAAAAGCCCTCTGCATCGCCTCGCCCATGCGGTATATCATTATAAATCTTTCAGCGACGGTGATTAAAAGTCGCGCCGCTCCTCTCGCAGGCAAATTCCCGCGTATTTCTTTTAATGTTAGCAATTCAGATTCCGGGGCCCGAGATGTTTCCTAATTCAGCTGTCCGGAGACTTCTTGCTCTCCTATTGGTTCACAAGTCACGTGGTACCAGTCTCACAGTAGCTCCTTTCCTCCCCCCGCCCTTCGTCAGCATCCTTCCCACCCCGCACACACACAATCACACACACACACACTCAACGCTTGGGCAACTAAGACAACACAAAAAAAACATGAATGAAATAAGAAAGGGAAAGAAAGAAAGGAAGACAAGTAATTTCCGGTAGGGTCTATCTTTTTTTCCCCCTTCTACGAATGGAAATCTATGTGGACGGACTGTGGCACTTCCGGTGTCGTGCCCCCCCCCCTGGGCCAACTCTACAGTAGCTTGAGATATGAGTTCTGTTTCCACTAGTTCCGCCTGGTCGGTCCTCGACGGCTGTGGAGTGGCCGAGGGCGCCACTCGTGTATGAGGGAAAGGTCTGCTGATATTCAAGCTTCCCGGGGGGTGGGGGAGCCGGTGATATATGGCGGCAACGTGTGATCCCCTCCCACTCCGGGGTCATCATGTGAAATTGTCATCTGTCATTGTGATGGGGGTCATTTCCGGACAAAGACCTAACTCGTAGAGGGAGCTGTGTTTAGGGGGTCATTTCCGGACAAGACCTAACTCAAAGAGGGAGTTGTGTTTGGGGGGTCATTTCCGGTCCAAAGACTAAATTCGACGAGAGGGTTGTGTTGTGTGTGTGGTTGGGTGAGGGGGGGGGTTCCTCTACAATTCCTGAGCCATGACTATATACGTATAATATCACCTCTGCTCTTGGTCCAAATTTTCCTTTCCAGAGAATAGCGTCGGGGCCGCCTATGGGTCAACAGATCTTGGTCCAGTATAACAAAATTTTAAAGCTCTCCAAAATGCAGTGAAAACATAGAAAACGCAGATGTAAATGAGAAGTCGAATCTCTACTGATTTAAACAAGCTCACTTCTACCTCAGCGATATGGAAAGATAATATTATTTCTGTCTTCTATTTTTCTTGTAAGCGCGGACCAAAAAATTACTTTATGAACGATGCGATACTGTATATCGATATATTCAAAAACGATACCATACTTTTTATTGAGCAATAACTTCAATAAAAATACATCATTGTGTATTAAACGATACATTCTTTAAAGATAATATATTATATCTTTTATACATATAAGACGCATTTGTTGTCTGTCTGGTTGTCTGTCTGTTCCCTAATAACTCAAGATCCAGACAACCAAATAACGTGAAATTTGGTACACGTACACAAAATTATACCGGAAAGGTTATTAAACAGGTTTCGTTCCATATATATAAGATAATGGGGGCCGGGGGCCCAAAATGTAGTTTTTCCTTATATGAGCTATATAAAATAAAAATTATTGAAAATTATGACGTAAAATAATGACGCAAAATAATAAACATTTTGGTGTCGAGATTAACAAGAAGGCGATTATCGCCATAAAATAATTTTTTTGTTGTTGTTGCTTTGTTGTTGTTGCTTTTGCTGTTGCTTTTGTTGTTGTTTTGTTGTTGTTGCTTTGTTGTTGTTGCTGTTGTTGTTGTAGTTGTTGTTTTGTTGTTGTTTTGTTGTTGATGTTTTTGTTGTTGTTTTGTTTTTGTTGTTGTTGCTGTTGTTGTTTTTGTTGTTGTTGCTGTTGTTGTTGCTGTTGCTCTTGTATTATATAAAGTATATGCAGCGATAAATTCATTATTTCAACATTGTCGATCCAACGTATTGTAGATATTGACAATTAGATTTAAGATGAGACAATATGACGCACAAAACTTCTTCCCTGATACACAATCTCGTTTACTGTCCACAGTTAGGTCATCCACCAGCACCACCCCCCCCCCTTTCACCCGACCTACGACCTGACGTGCACTACCACTTCCTTACAAAAATAAAACTAGGTGCTTCTCGTGTCAGTTGGGGGTTAAAAAATTCCAACACCATCTTCAACAAGAAATACTAAAACAACGCAACAACCACCACAACAACCGCCAACAGCAACATCAACATCACCACAACCAACACTACCACCAACGCAACCACTAGCACCACTACCAACACTACAACCACCAACATCAACATAACCACCACCCCAACCACCACCACCGACAACACCACTATCAACACAAAAAAGACCACCACCAACAGATCACACTGATGACATGACTGACAACCCTCACCTCCTGGCCAAGCTTGGTGGCTCGAAACATCACGGCGTTGTCTACCCGTGGTCAGGGACTATAACCCTGGCGTGTCATCAAGATGCTGCGTCACGGACGCTTTGGATCAATGGTTGCAGCTGGACATCGTGTGACGTCATGGGGTCGATGAGAACTTTGGGACTGGTCGGTGACGCGGTCAGATTTGACCCATACTCCTTACAAACCCGACCCTTTGCAACCATCAACACCACCTTTACAACCCCCAACACCACTACAAACAAAGAAAAATTTAAGAAAATAGAGGACATTTTTAAAAAAAGCTGGATAGAGTTTTTGAACATTAGAGAGCAATGGGCATTCTAGGCTTCATAGACAGTGCTGGTACAACGAGGCATTCTAGGCTAGCATAGACAGTGTTGGCACAATGAGCATTCTAGGCTAGCGTGGACAGTGTTGGCACAATGAGGCTTTCAAGGCTAGCATAGACAGTGTTGGCGCTTTAGAAGACAGCATTCGTTCATACAACCAACAACACTACAACCATTAGCCCCGTTACCACATACAACACTAATACAACCTTTGTCTGTTGAATAAATCATGTAGTGATTTGGTCAGTCCCTCGTGGACAGAAACAACCTGACACCGACTGGGAATACCAGCCCCCCCCCCACACACATCGTATCCGATGACCACCGAGGTAATATGACGCCACGTGGACAATGACGGACATGCAATTAGACTGTGCCAGGGAAGTTAAGGTGAGACAAGTCGTGTCAAAACAATATGCAAGTCATATTGTACGTAGCAAGTTAACACTGGGGGGGGGGTGCTAGGATGTATCCAAAAGTACACCAACTTCGACCTAAGGACAAGAACTTTGATGTTTATTATAACTGTCGTGTAAAAATCTGAGGACCAGTTTTAATAACTTCGAAGATTTCGACACACGCAAACTAATAATAGTCTCCGAAACGAACTGCGCATGCGTCGTATTTGAACTTTAACTACGTTCAAATTTGAAAGAACCACTTGGTCGCCTGCTGATGGTTGACTGGAGTGGGGCGCTGTTCGCTGTGTAGGTCTGACGTCACGGCAACAAACAACGGGATGTTGCGACACAATGACAAGGTGACAGCCACCCGGGCTATGGTTTTAATGGCTGCAACATTATAGATCTGGACTGTGAAAGGCGAGTTTTTTTTATAAATATTATTTGTTGTCGGCATATGTTTGGGGGGGGGATCGATTTTTACAGCGCAGGCATAAATGCAGCTGACTTTGCGATGTTGTGTGAAATTTCGATGTAAGAAGATTTAAGCGGAGAATTTTAATTTGAAGATCGTGAATTTCATCATAACTTGTTTTACATTATTATTATTATTTTCCATTTACCTGAGCACGCAAGAGAAATTATGAAATACTAAGATTGTAGTAATTTTAAAAAAAATATAGTGGTAAACAGTATATTACCACTGGCGTCACTTTGATTACAGTGATGGAGGTGAAGCTTTAAGAAGTAACAGATAACAGTATTCTTTTGGTGACAAAAATACATATACACGTATTTAAGTTATGTTATATGTTATGATGACCTTCATCTAGTGAACGTAGCAAATGATGGGTATATCTGTTACGGCCAAAGCCCGATATCGGCCACTTCGCGAAGTGGCCGGACAATTCGCGAAGTAGCCAATGTTGCTGTAAATTAGCCGACCAAAACCCGAAATTCGAGCTTTGGCCGGTCAGTTCGCGAAATGGTTAGGGTCCATTAGCCAAAGCCCGAATAAAGCAGTCATGAGCAGATTGAAGGTTTACTAGTAAGATTTAATACTTAACATTGACTGTTAGTTACAAATGATAAAACCAGATAAAAAGTGAACGTTACTAAGTATAATAAACTATTTCTTTCTGTCATCACTTATTACAGCAGGATGAACTTGTATGACATTTTGAATTACATAATCGTTTGTTCTTCATACAGTTGCAGCGATTTGTTGCACACTTAGGACTGCAATTGCATCGAGTGTAGCCTTGGCCACCAGTCAGTGATTGGGAAGACGCGACAGTTCGTAAAAAAATTTTTTCAATGCCCACGCTCTCTAGTGTGAGCAGTTTCTCATGTACAATGGAAAACTCGCTTCTGGAATACAAGGGTTTGAGAACACCATGTTCTGTTCCTAGCTTGTAGAAGCCATCTTCAACGTTCATGACAACTGCAAGAACATGTCATCATCCTATTCTGAACATCTTGGTTGGCACGTTCGATGGATCCTTGGTTTTGACTATGCCTCGGTTTTCCGTGTACACGTTTTAGTTCAGGCAACATGATCGTAAGCTCATTTACAACTTGGTTCACACATTCTTTCTCGTTATCTGATTGAAGCACACTTGGAGCTCCCATGGTGGTGAAAATATCAAGTAGGCGGTAAGCAACTTCTTCTGCTGTTTTGCCTTTAAGAGGTCGCAATATGAAATGATACTGGCAATAAATTTTAACCTGTACTTGCCGCCAGGACAACTTTGCATGTCTATCAGTTTCACCTGGCATCTCGAGTTAAATTCTTTAAATAACAACGTTTTTATAAACTAGACCTCTCTTAGGATTAGACAATGTGATCTGGCAGGGCTTGCATAAGCGAAGATAGAATGTAATGACTTCTTTGGTGAAATTTGTGTACTTAGTTTGTAGCTGCTTTTCCATACGTGTGCGACCTCCATGTCAAATTTCAAGTGAGTATCGTGCAGTATGTCGAACAGTTTTTCTGAATGCAGATAGTACAAAATAGCCCTATTGTCTCCTGTTACTGGCACAAACAGCCTTTCTTTACCGCCAACTTCACAAGAACATCATATTTTGTTAGACGACGATAGTGAACACTTTCTTTTTTCTCCTTTGCTTTAGCCTGTCCTCAATTGAAGCGATGTATTTCTGTTTGTTGACATCTCCCTATTATTGGCTTTTCATTGTAACGAAGTATTCAAAGTATCAGAGAATCTGATTTTCATATCAAAAGTTGTTTCCGCATTTTCCTGATGTGCACCAGCTTCACTCAGCATATTAGTCTCTTCAGAATTAGCCATGGGACACCCTATGGAGGAACATAAACACTTTACCGTCGGGTCAGAAAAGCCCAGTAAATTGTATTCATTTTGTGGTCGGACATTTCGACCCTGGACGGTTCGACCCTGGACGGTTAAACCACTGCCACAATGATCAAATGTAGTATAAATATTGAAATATTAAATAATAAAACAATTTAAAACTAACCTTTAAGTACAATAATACAGTACTCACAATGAAACCACTGTGTCAGAATAATCAGAACTAACCACAATTGCTGGAAGTTCTCTGAAAAGGACAGACTAACGCAATTGTATCGACATAGCGTGGCACCCTGTTTTCTACCACGTACACGCCAACACACCAGAAGCGACAGATGTACCGCTATCCGGGCAGTATTCGTTTACCACATCAGGCTTTGGCCAAGGTACCCAGCCACTTCGCGAATTGGCCGGTCAAAGCCCGAATTACAATTGTTAGTTGTAAGTACTTCGGGCTTTGGCCGTAACATATCGTTTAGTGTGGGGCAACGTTTCCTCTAAGGTTCGTTGGTCCGTGTGCAAAATATAACAAAAATAATTTTAAAAAAAAACAATAAAAAAAAACAACTAGAGTGCAAAGTTGCACAGCATCCATTTTTATGCAGGGGTGTAGGGGTGGCTATATGTTCACCACAAATAATCAATACAAACGATGAGCTAGGTAGGGGTAATGACCGACACGTTCCTCCCCCCACCCCCACAAACTTTCTACTTGTTACCGCCCCTGAACGGCATTCATATTTTCTATCCACATTTTACACCGGAGAGTTATTGCATCAATGTTTGTAGTTCCGTTAAAATAAAAAAATATAAAAAAATATTAAGCGCACCAAAAAGCACTGAAGTTTTATTTAAAGATGCCGTTGCGTTCAGACATCGGGAAATTCATCGAGTTTATTTATAGTTGCGTGATTTTGATAGACCGAAGTGATTTACTTTTCTTGCTTATTCACAGAAAAAATTAAGATCTGACAAATGCTTTCCCCCAAAAACACCTAAACTTTAAATCTGAATATGTAAAGCTCTTAAGCTAATATTATTTAGATTTCATTTACTTTAACCGTCATGCTCTGCGCATTAATTAAGACAGAATACGCCCAACAAAACTGAGAGAAATTCCCGAATGTTCCAGATTGTCGCACAGGTTATGGCTTCTTTTCGTCAAAACATCCTCAAAAAATGCGTTTTGCTTTATTCAGAAACCTCTTTAATGTAGATGTCAGCTCCCTTTATTAGGAAGCCTCTTAAATGAAGATGTCATTTCTCTCTCGAGACTGGCGAATATCTACCACGTGACATCCCTCAAGCGCATGCTCCTCGCCCCTTTTCCTCTTTAATCCCGCATTTCTGATTGGTTAGCGCGATAATTTGAACCATAAAGGCTGCACCTGATTGGTTGATATGGAAAAAGGCATGAAACAATCCGAGCTGTTATTGAATAGAATCAGATTGGTTCTGCAGGCCGGAAATTAAGACCTCCACACCCCCCCCCCAAGCTATTGTGGGGAGTCGCAGCTGTGATGCTGAGTCCTGTGTGTTGAAATGTGGAGGCTGGGGTTGGGGGTGGGGGGCACTTCCTTGTCAAAGCATGTGGAATTAGCAGACAGAAGGCAGACAAGAAGCAGAAAGAATGCATGGCATGTTCTCAAGTGGGCGCACGACACGTCGATGTGCTCATAGACATAAGAAATTTCACAAGATTTTAATTACACAACTTCTTAGTTGTCGGCCCCTAGCGATGTTGTTAAACCTTGAACGACTCTGGTTCTATTTAACTGGGCAAAGTCCAGAGGAACAAGAGGAGAAAACAGGGGAAGGAAATGGGATAAGGAAATAGGAGAAGAAACAAGCCAAAGAACAATGAGAATAAAGAACCGAAACAAAATCATTTCAGAGATATTGATCGAGACTATAACAATTCCTGTTTCAAACGTGCTCCTCAAGGCCGTCTATATAACACCATTCAGTGATATGTTCACATGTCCCTCATGGCCGTCTATATAACACCATTCAGTGATATGTTCACATGTCCCTCATGGCCGTCTATATAACACCATTCAGTGATATGTTCACATGTCCCTCATGGCCGTCTATATAACACCATTCAGTGATATGTTCACATGTCCCTCATGGCCGTCTATATAACACCATTCAGTGATATGTTCACATGTCCCTCATGGCCATCTATATAACACCATTCAGTGATATGTTCACATGTCCCTCATGGCCGTCTATATAACACCGTTCAGTTATATGTTCACATGTCCCTCATGGCCGTCTATATAACACCATTCAGTGATATGTTCACATGTACCTCAAGGCCGTCTATATAACACCATTGAGTGATATGTTCACATGTCCCTCAAGGCCGTCTATATAACACCATTCAGTGATATGTTCACATGTCCCTCATGGCCGTCTATATAACACCATTCAGTGATATGTTCACATGTCCCTCAAGGCCGTCTATATAACACCATTCAGTGATATGTTCACATGTACCTCAAGGCCGTCTATATAACACCATTCAGTGATATGTTCACATTCCAGTGTTATATAGATTATCAACAAGAACGTTTAATAAGTGCTACTTATGACGTCATAAATTTTAATTTGTTACTTTAATCGAAATTACGGATTATATAATCGTTAATTTTTCAGAAATGAACGATTAAATTTAAAATAATCGTTAACAGCCCTAATTTTATTTAATCATATTGTCTTGTGATGAAGTCCTGAATAAATTTTTCAATCCGTAGGTTCTTACAGGGTCCTCATGAACTTATTCCGTAAGGACCATTAACTTCTAAAACATGTAACAAACCATACCATAATAATAATAAAACTATTGGGAAGCTTGGGAACAATGTTCCGTCTAAGGTTCCCTCTTTGGTCCGGGATCAAAGTAATAAAACTCGTGTGCAGCGTTGCGCAGCATCCATTTTGTGTGCAATATTTTACAAAATTTGCTGCGTGGTAGTTCTAAACTGCTGCGGGGTGTCGATCAGATATCTACAAGGCCGCGCAGCTTTAAGGAAACATTGTTTGGGAACTATAGCTTGTATAGCATGGAACCCCCCCCCCATTACGTTAAATTCAATGTGTTGATGTCCCCCATGGTCCTGGCCTATTATTTAGTAAGTCAGTCATTACATACTTGACCTATATAATGATATTCATGATTTTTCTTTTTTGTTCTTTCCAGGTATCGGAAGTTGCGCAGGTCTGGGTGTGTTCGTGATGTCCGCGCACGTTGCCAAGAACGAGGCGGGCCCGGCGGTCGTCCTGTCAGTACTGACCGCAAGTCTGGCCGCCCTGCTGTCCGGTAGGTGGTTTCCTCGTGCCGTCCTATAACACAGCCATGAACCCTTCCTTGTGTGGCACCACTAGTGGACATCACATTGTCGGGGGTCTGAGGGTATCAGTTGTGTCAAACTGGAACCTCGTAACTCATTAGTCGTGATGGGGACTCGGGCGGGGGGGGGGTGTGGTGCCGTCCCTTGAAGGCAAAGCAGTTTCTATCATAAGACAAAACTGTTTCTACCATAAGACTAAACTGTTTCTATCGTAAGTCAAAGCTGTTCCTATCATAAGACAAAGCTGTTCCTACCATAAGACAAAGTTGTTCCTACCATAAGACAAAGCTGTTCCAACCATAAGACAAAGCTGTTCATACCATAAGTCAAAGCTGTTCCTACCATAAGACAAAGCTGTTCCTACCATAAGACAAAGCTGTTCCTATCATAAGACAAAGCTGCTCTTACAATAAGACAACGCTGTTCCTATCATAAGACAAAGCTGCTCTTACAATAAGATAATGCTGTTCCTACCATAAGACAAAGCTGTTCCTACCATAAGAAAAAGCTGTTCCTACCATAAGACAAAGCTGTTTCTATCATAAGACAAAGCTGTTCCTATCATAAGACAAAGCTGTTCCTTCCATAAGACAAAGCTGTTCCTACCATAAGACAAAGCTGTTCCTACCATAAGATAAAGCTGTTCCTACCATAAGACAAAGCTGTTCGGGAAATTGTGTATCAAACAACAAGCTATTGAGGAAGGGAGTGGGGCAGGTTGGGTCACTATTTGTTTATTTCTTTCTAGGGGCGCTAATCACTTCTATACACCTAGATACGCCCCTGCTTGTAGTTGGACCAATAACACCTAGATACGCCACTACTTATAACACGGAGAGTAAACAAAATATGCGACACATAGACAGAAATAAGCTTGAGGGGGTGGCGCACAGGTCAGGAATACAGAGTGATGCAGACAATTGATGACATCAGATATCATAAGTGTCAGGAAACTGCAGACGTAAATGCCAGCAGAAGTGAGGATCGCCATAAAATGGATTCCTGGATCTGGTCAAATTTTATACATGAGAAACGTGGGGGGGGGCGGGCATGTATGGGGACATGATTCCTGTATCTGGTCAAAGTTTAGACATGAGAAACGTGGGGGGAGGGGTGCATGTATACTGTATAGGGACATGATAAATAAGTGAATTTTTTAAAAACTTAGTCTTATGAAAATTAAATAGAAAGTGGAAAACTTACAAAATATTCAAAGTTCCTTTACTCTTAGATCAGTGGTTCCCAAAGTGGTCCATACGGACCCCCAGGGGTCCCTGGTACCATTCAGGGGGTCCGTGGAAAATTAAAATTGATTTGGGGGTCCCTGAACAGTGTCAGGGGGTCCGCGAAAGGTTTAACATAAAATAATAAAACTGTGATCAATTTTTATTATTATTGAAATTAAAATAAATAATAAATAAAATAGTATATTTTCAACTGATTAAACACTATCTTAGGTGCTATCAGTCATGAGGTAAAATGTTTTACCTAGAAAAGGTTGTAGAACTGAGGCAGTTTCTACAACTATAACCAATTAAAATACTTGGTTTGTTGAAAGGTCTAGCTTGATGCGTAAGAAATTCAGAATCACTATAAGTAGGTCAGAAAAATACAAATTTTTAACTTGAATCTACGAGGGTTGCAAGGTAGGGTATTTTTCGATGTGCCAGGAAGTTATATTCATCCAAATTGTATCCAATCAAGTATTTTTTATAGGGCTTTACTGTAGCATTCCATTGAAAATGTTACTTATTATTAACAGTGGTTTGTTACAACAGATAAGAGTAAAAGAATGAGTGAGCCCAGGGCTAGATTTAGACTTGATTGGGCCCTAAGCTATTTGAGATAAAGGGGCCCAGTCCAGATATTCTATGTCAGTGCCAAATCTAGAAAAACAGGAGAATGTTCTCAGTTTCCGAGTCTTTCGAAATTGCAAAATGGAGGTGAAGATTTTCTGGCCTACTGTCAAAGCTTAACAGTTCTTCACACAGACCTCAACCAAATATTTGAAGACAATTCTTCACTTGAATATTCCCAATTTGACATCTTGCATTTTGGGTCACTGTACAGCCCAATTTTATAGCCAGCATTATGAGTTATTGTACAGAAGTTGTTGATTGCTTTACCTTCTTTCCATTGGGTAGAACAAAGATTCAGTGCCACTGTTAACATCATCGTAATAATCAGAAACCTATAAGAAATTGGTGCTCGTGGGGATTTGCGGTTGCTACTCACAAACATAGAGTCGGTCATAAATACACTCATAAAATCGCATCACGTTCATCCAAGTTATTAATTTTTTTCCATTTTTTAAAAACAAAAGTTATAATTTCAATAAATACTTCAACAAAATGTTACTTTTTCGATTTGTAATTTTTGTACTATGCATTTATGTAATTTTTTCACTTGGGGATCCGTGGGGAAGTTTTGACAATAAAAGGGGTCCGTGGGTCAAACAAGTTTGGGAACCACTGTCTTAGATGAATTCAAACAACGGGGAGGTAATTTTCATGATATACATTTTTTATAAATAAAATTAATTTAAATTTTATAGAGTAAAATTACTTTACATATTTATAAATAAAATTCTTTCATATTCTTATAAAATAAAATTACTAGACATTTCTTTTTTATATTCCTTTAAGAAGACTTTTTTCTACATGTTTTTAAAAATATATTTAACAAAGAAAATATCTATTCCACACAAAAAATTTAAAAAATTATAAAAATAAATTATAAAAAAAAACCTCCTGGTATTTAATCTAGACACAGCATTGACTTATTACAAATGGTCCTATCTTATCTGTTACAGGCGCTCCTTCTATACAGAAGATTATTGCATCCTACAGTTATCTATAACGCTCTGACCATACAAATAAATCAACATTCGTCAAAATCAAACCATAAATCGTCCCTAGATTATCACATAAATGAAGAAATCTAACCATCGGAGAAATGTATCACAGATTAAACTTAACAAAGTTAGAAGCTTCACATTCAGATCACGTGATAAGTGACTCGTGCGACACGTGGGCCGGGCTACCCTCCAATACCGGAAGTACACGAGATCAGGGCGCGTAAATTCGGAATACAGTTGACAGGGCCGGAAGTTCCGAGTAAACAAATGTGACAGACGGAACTTCCGGCTTCGGGAAAGATCTGCCACTCGTGGCGAGTGCTGGCAGCTCTAAAAAAATTAAAACAAACAGAAGGAGAAGGAAAAGTAACTGACAACTGCGACGTCTTTAAAAAAAAAGATGAAAAATCCTAATGAATGCCTAGGAGCAGAATAGAATGTATAAAAACCTAGGTCCCGTAGATAGTGTGTAGATTCTATAGTTTAAAATGGCAAGGAGATGATTGCAAGCATGATTGTAGTATGCTTTTTAAATAATGCCAAAAATTGAATCGATTTGAAAAGATCCCCTTGAAACTCGCGGCGCAATAATGAACGCGGTGGGAAATTGTGGTGTGCATCAATCATTACCACAATCTTGAATCAGTTGTTTTTAAATCCTTTATATTAACTCGTGGTGTCTGCGGCCGACCTTGCTTGCTTGCTTGCTTGCTTGCTTGCTTGTCGCCAAAACTTTTGATCGATTTTTAACCCACTTGCTCGCAAGATAGCGAGCTGAAATTTTGCAGGCAGTTTTGTACCGATGATAAAAACAATGTATCAAAATTTCAGATCGATAGCATGTACCGTAATTAAATTATTGATTTTTTAGATTATTTTATTTATTCCTATGTATCATGCTATTTTTTGAGATAGAGCGTCGCGGTGCGTATTATATTGAACAACCTTTCTGTCGCGCAATAAGGTGCGTATTTTATTGACAGCTCTTTTTATAAACCTATTCCTGATCGGTGCGCATTATATTAAACATGTTTTACGACACAACTGCAATTTTGTATTTGTGGATGGTCTGGCGCTGCGTATTATAATGAACATTCTTTTAATTACTTCTCGTACATAAAGGATTTATAGTCAAAAACTTTGTTTTTTACGGGTTTTTCTTATTTAAATCCTTTATATTAACTCGTTGTGTCTGCGGCCGCCCGCCCTTGCTTGTCGCCAAAACTTTTTGATCGATTTTTAACCCACTTGCTCGTAAGCTAGCGAGCTGAAATTTTGCAGGCAGTTTTGTACCGATAATAAAAACAATGTATAAAAATTTCAGATCGATCGCATGTACCGTAATTAAATTATTGATTTTTTAGATTATTTTATTTATTCCTATGTATCATGCTATTTTTTGAGATAGAGCGTCGCGGTGCGTATTATATTGAACAACCTTTCTGTCGCGCAATAAGGTGCGTATTTTACTGACAACACTTTTTATAAACCTATTCCTGATCGGTGCGCATTATATTAAACGTGTTTTACAACACAACTGCAATTTTGTAATTTTGGATGGTCTTGCGCTGCGTATTATAATGAACATTCTTTTAGTTACGTCTCATACGTAAAGGATTTATAGTCAAAAACTTGGTTTTTTACGGGTTTTTAAAATTTTATTTTAATAATTATTTTAGTACATACATTTATTGCTTTACTGAGTCCCGCGAGCCTGGGAACGTTGAGTGGGGGTGGGGGACGGAGCATATATTTAAGAGTTTCAAGATTAATGATTTCATTTTAATGCTGTAATTTACCAATTTCACAGCAGAATATTTGGTACGTTTTTCTACACTTTTAGAAAATTAACTGTAATAAAATTTTTAAATGCCAAAATTTCTACTCATCTGAGCTTTACCCCAATCCACCCACCTCTCACTCCCAACCCAGATACCCACCTACCCATCCATCCACCCACCTCTCACTCCCAACCCACCTACCCATCCATCCACCCACCTCTCACTCCCAACCCAGATACCCACCTACCCATCCATCCACCCACCTCTCACTCCCAACCCAGATACCCACCTACCCATCCATCCACCCACCTCTCACTCCCAACCCAGATACCCACCTCTCACTCCCAACCCAGATACCCACCTACCCATCCATCCACCCACCTCTCACTCCCAACCCAGATACCCACCTACCCATCCATCCACCCACCTCTCACTCCCAACCCAGATACCCACCTACCCATCCATCCACCCACCTCTCACTCCCAACCCAGATACCCACCTACCCATCCATCCACCCACCTCTCACTCCCAACCCAGATACCCACCTACCCATCCATCCACCCACCTCTCACTCCCAACCCAGATACCCACCTACCCATCCATCCACCCACCTCTCACTCCCAACCCAGATACCCACCTACCCATCCATCCACCCACCTCTCACTCCCAACCCAGATACCCACCTACCCATCCATCCACCCACCTCTCACTCCCAACCCAGATACCCACCTACCCATCCATCCACCCACCTCTCACTCCCAACCCAGATACCCACCTACCCATCCATCCACCCACCTCTCACTCCCAACCCAGATACCCACCTACCCATCCATCCACCCACCTCTCACTCCCAACCCAGATACCCACCTACCCATCCATCCACCCACCTCTCACTCCCAACCCAGATACCCACCTACCCATCCATCCACCCACCTCTCACTCCCAACCCAGATACCCACCTACCCATCCATCCACCCACCTCTCACTCCCAACCCAGATACCCACCTACCCATCCATCCACCCACCTCTCACTCCCAACCCAGATACCCACCTACCCATCCATCCACCCACCTCTCACTCCCAACCCAGATACCCACCTACCCATCCATCCACCCACCTCTCACTCCCAACCCAGATACCCACCTACCCATCCATCCACCCACCTCTCACTCCCAACCCAGATACCCACCTACCCATCCATCCACCCACCTCTCACTCCCAACCCAGATACCCACCTACCCATCCATCCACCCACCTCTCACTCCCAACCCAGATACCCACCTACCCATCCATCCACCCACCTCTCACTCCCAACCCAGATACCCACCTACCCATCCATCCACCCACCTCTCACTCCCAACCCAGATACCCACCTACCCATCCATCCACCCACCTCTCACTCCCAACCCAGATACCCACCTACCCATCCATCCACCCACCTCTCACTCCCAACCCAGATACCCACCTACCCATCCATCCATCCACCCCCCAACCCTCATGAAATAACCGTTCACTATTCCGTCTACTCTATCACGTAACCCTCTATACTCTTCCACTCAATTCCGCGCCCTAACTCGGCTCACCCCCAGCATTCTCTACTCCTCTCCCCACCGCCTGAGCACCCTCCTCAACCCACTCCAAATCCCGTTGGCTTCCTCCGCCCTCATCAAGGTTCTGCCCTCTCCAGACGCCCGCGGAAGATGCTCTACACGGTCCTACTATTGCCCGGATGGCCACGATACACGTTAACTCTTTCGCAGACGCCTCAATTGTCACATCACTCCTCCCTCCTCTCCGTATAACAAACAACTGCACGCGCGACGTCGAGCACTTTGTTCTTGTCCTCACAAAACTCAAACCAGTACAAAGTAAAGAATACTTACAGTGCGAAATATCGACTGAAATAATCAATCATTCGTGACGCTTTATTCACACACACACATTTTTTTTCGTTTATACAAAACTTATGTAACCCTCTGCAAACTACTGCGTAAAGATACATCAGGATGGAAGACAGGACAATCTTGTGCAAAAGGGGGTGGTGGGTGGCGTGTGTTTGTATATGCTAAAGTACGGCGTCATGTGACTCCAGAGAAGCAGACGTGAACAGATGTGGGGTGGGCAATGTCCGGCCCAATCCAGGAAGTCCCTATCCCATATAGCGGGTCAGGGGCCAGCCCTCAACAAGTTAACTGCGCATGTCACATTCTGTCGGTCATTTATTCTAGCTTTGGTCTTCCGCGTGTCAGGTGTGGCTCGCGTGTCGAGACTCACGTGTCAGATGAGGCTCGCGTGTCAAGTGAGGCTCGCGTGTCAAATGAGGCTCGCGTGTCAGGTGAGGCTCGCGTGTCATAGGTTTACGACTCATGGATTAAACTTGGATCACCCCTGGCCTTGACCTACTTTCGCCAAGTTTACGAAAATAAAAATAACTTAGACTAGTCGACCACAGACAAAAGATTTTGATCTAGGTTTAGGTGTCTTATACAGCACTGTAGGCAGTAGGTGATTGGAAGTGTGCAGAGTGCATTGATAGATAACGTAGTCTGTAGGCAGTAGGCGATTGGAAGTTTGCACAGTGCATTGATAAATGACTTAGTAGGTAGGCAGTAGGCAGTAAACGAACAGACCACCGTTTGTAGATGGCAGGAACTTGTCGGCAATGTTCCCTCTAAGGTTCGTTGGTCCGTGTGCAAAGTAAAAAATCTCGCGTGTAAAGCTGCACAGCATCTATTTTTTGTGCAATATTTTTAGTAAAACTGCTCTAAACATTTTAACAGTGTTGACCATAACGGCATAACAGATATTGCAGTAACTGGTATTTTATATGCAAGCAATACCCATGATAGAATCCACATGGAAAATAGACTCATAAAAAGATTTGGTACGTTGGCTCCATATGGAATTAACCAAATTCATAATTTTACTTAACTGCAGAATCTTGTTCCCGTTGTGGTTTTTACTGTAACTTTGGACACTTCTCCCCTTTTCCTATATCATGTGTCCATGTTTGTTTTTCCTTTCTTTTTATTTAATATTTTAAAATACAATATGTTTCAAGAATGTTATTATTACTCATGCAAGTATTGTAAGAATGTATTTTATGTTGTACTGATGAAGGCATTAGCCGAAACGTTTACTGTCGTATCAGTCTAAAAATAAAGCTCAAATTTATTGTTTTCATTGCACAATTTGTTTGTGTATTTTGTATTTTAGTAAAACTGCTGCGCGGTGCCGGTCAGTTATTTGCGCGGCCGCGTAGCCGTGCAGCTTAAAGGGAACATTGCTTGTCGGTAAATTTAAACATTGAATACTTTCCAATTTGAAACAAAAAAAACAGAAGACAGTAGACAAGAAAACATGAGACAAGTGAAAGAGTAAATTACCGAGAAAAATAAGAGGCGCGAACGTGACCAAAAACGGAAGTGGTCTGATGTCGACTGCCAGCACACGGCAACAAGTTTCATTTGCACCGTTTCCCGTCGCTAATTTTAAACCCTCGACCGCAGCCTCGGCCTGTTTAAACTTTTAACGAGTTTATCGACCCTGCGGGCCTCCAGGGGCTTAATACAAATTTAGCGGGATTACAACTGAGCCGGAAACTGTTGACTTCTGGCATTATTTACGCATTCACCAATGCAATCAATCTAAGTACTATTGACACGTGACCATTCCAACAATCCTGTCTAGACACGTGACCAACCCAACAATCCTAACTGTCTAGAAACGTGACCATTCTAACAATCCTAACTCTGTAGACACTTGATACATTCAAGCAATCCTAAAAGTCTAGACACGTGATGATCCATTCTAACAATACATGATCCTTCTCACAATGTAAGTCATGGAACGTTCTTCACTTCAGCTATATATAGACACCATCAAACAATAATTTTCACAGCATCCGACCTCACATTTCTAGCTGCTTCCGTCGTTGATCATGTCTGATGTCATGTGTCATTAAAACCTGATGCCACATGTCACTGGGTGTTTCTAGAAGCGCCGAGCTCCGATCTGTTTCGGGAAAACTTTTATTTGCATTTATTAACATCTGTCAAGAGACTGATTCTGTGTGTTGAAACAACTTGCCATTAGCCAACAACAAATTGATTCTGCGGAGGTAGAAATTATTCAAAAGTCACGTGGCAATGTGACATGGCGTGCCGACAAGATGCCTCCGCTCGCTAACCCTAAAAATATGGCCTTAGAATAATTTTGAGAGTTGAGTAAATTCATCAAAAACTGCGACCTGCTGCGTCATCAACAAAATTAGCATAAACCCCAGTGCTGGGGTATTTCTATTTTTCTTATTTACTCCTTCACGTGTAGTTTTTTTTCTGTGTGGACCCTCCTTTCCCACACATAACCCACACACACCCCACAACACCGCATATGTTGGCGCATGCATATTTCTGTCGGACGGATCAAACAATCGTCACGCACGAGCCTTGTCACGTGACATGAACACAAAACTCGTCAAAATCCTCGACAGTGTTATCCAAACAATCGTCACGAGACTCTATTGATGACTCCGGTTTAATTTGACTCCGAGGTTAATCTTTTTCCAATTAAAATTACTTTTTTTGCTTGTTTCTCAATAATCCAATCACGTGATCTCCATGCGTGTATCCCAGAATGCGCTCCTGCAAGAATGGGTTGTGCGCACTCGATCAGCGCGCATCGGGCTGAAACCAACAGTCTCTTCCTATCGCCATTTCGCCTTTCTTTTGAGTGTTTGTAAATTTCGACCCAATATTAGTTCGTTTAAATCTTAAGCTAGAGCCGTTGGGATTCTACAAGTGCTATCATCAGGTCCAAGTAGAATACCTCAAAGACTACTTTCAAGTACTGCCACGTGTGTTACATTACCCCCATCACGTGATGTTACCTAGACTCAGGGGCGGATTAAGACTGCACGGGGCCCCTGGCTGCACTTCAAACTGGGGCCCAGTCCCGCCAGCGTTAATTTAAATAAACTGATTGCTAGCAGCTAATAGAAGAATGTAACTTTTAAGGCAGAGTTTAATAAGACAAAAAATTAAATATAAATTAATTTAATTAATATAAAGTTATATGAATCCAAAATTCATTAAAATATGTATTATTATTTTTTTCAAGTTAGAAATTTAATTTGCGAACTTTTCTCATGGTGAAGTTATCTATCAAATCAGTAAAGCTAAGTGAGCTTTCAACTTCCTTTTCAATGATCATTAGCGAGATCATATTCAGTCTTTGTTGTCCCGTGCAACTTCTAACTCCATTTTTTATTATATTCAATTTTGAAAATGATTGCTCTCCGCTGCAGTTTGATGTCATCATTGAGAGATATATGCGAAGTGCGATGTGTACATTAGGAAAGGACTGTGTATAATTTTGCACATTCAGAAACAGCAATATTTTTAGTTCTTTAGTTGTGTTTTGAGTTTCGCAGTGTGCTACTTCATGTTCCTGAGCATGGGGCTGGACAAAAACTTTTTTGAAGCGTTCTGAAAATTGGACTAATTCTGAATATTACGGGTCTTCAAAATCACTTGAATATTTTTACAATAACTCCGCTGTAGCCCATGGGATGGCGTCATTGCTGAACTCAGTTAAGTTTTAAGAAAGCCAAATTTCTCATGGATGTCTTTATGTGTGTCAAACGGATGTTGTAGGGATGAAGAAAGTACAAACTGACTCAGTAGTTTCAG
The DNA here is from genome assembly GCA_944989445.1 of Ampullaceana balthica. Taxonomy (NCBI): domain Eukaryota; kingdom Metazoa; phylum Mollusca; class Gastropoda; family Lymnaeidae; genus Ampullaceana; species Ampullaceana balthica. Next base: position 267,121 of record CALYLW010000347.1, read on the forward strand.
TACAAACTGACTCAGTAGTTTCAGTACAAACTGACTCAGTAGTTTCAGTACAAACTGACTCAGTAGTTTCAATACAAACTGACTCAGTAGTTTCAGTACAAACTGAGTTACCAACGTTCGATGATCTTAACAGTTAACTCTCGCCACGGAATGCAAGGCCAGCAATACAGAGAATTTGTATAATACTTACTATCCTTATAAGAACTTTTTTGACACTAAAAGTTTCGTATTCGCAAATTTTGAAAACTAATAAGTTAAATAAGAATTTGTTAGATTGTTTCTTATCATTAGCTAGGTTTCCTCTTTCCTTCAAAATAGTTTTTAGATATTATTAAAGACGATTTCTGGTATTTCACACTCTTCGACATTTACTCGTAATAAACAGATGATATTTTAAAAATTTATTTATGATATTTTCAGGGATTCACGCAAACATTAGCTCACCTTTATTATACAATATAATAAATTTGGGGGCCCTTAAATCATTGGGGGCCCCTGGCTTTAGCCCCTTCAGCCCCCCCCCTTAATCCGCCATAGCCTAGACTTAAGGTCCCAACTCAACATGTCACGTGTGCTCATCCACAGGTCTGTGCCACATTGAGCTGGCCACCAGGCTGCCTCGTTCTGGCACCGGCTACACGTTCTGTTACGTCACGCTGGGGGAGCTGCTGGCCTTCATCATAGGGTGGAGCGTCATGCTGGAGAACACCCTCAACGGGGCGCTGGCGGCCAAGGCGATGTGGCAGTATGTGGAGTACATGTACAACTACACAGAGGAGGGGTAATTAGGGGTGTTGTGTACCAATGAATGATGGGTAATAAGGGGTGTATTGTACAAATGTATGGGGGATCACGAGGGGTGTTTTGTACCATGGTATGGTTTGTGGGGGGGGGGAGGGGGGGGTAAAAAGATGATAACTCTAAAAGTTTTACTAAGACATCTAAATGGTTGAAGTTTCTAACCCTCCTAAAGAGCTTTCTTTTTTTTTAAATCAAGCACTGGGTCACAAGTCTTTTTTTTTCTATATTATGGGGTCGTGGCTCAAAACATTTTGAGAACTCAGGTTTAATGTTTTTAGTTTTTATCAATACAAACGTGTAAATATGACGTCACTATTTTCAGGAACTCTACAGACGGTGACATGACGTCACAGCCAAGAGTTTTTGAGACGACTCCGGATTTCTTCCCCTGCTGTATCGTCATAGCGGTCATCTTTCTCAGTTTTATAACAGTCAAAGTGAGTGGAAATCACAGTGGTCATGGGGAGGGCAAGGCGAAAGCGAGTGGAAAGGGAGAGAGAGGGTGGCGCTGGAGAAAAAGACTCGCGTTAATGATGGGGTGTGCGAATGGCGGCCTTTCACACACACACTCGCGCGCACACATACACACATAAGTGCGCCTCCACAAAAACACACATACACACACATATGCACTGCATACACACAACATACACACACTCGCGCACACACATACACGCATATGCACACATATATGTGCCCCTCCACCAACACACACATATACACACAGTCGCGCAATGCATACGCACACATACACACACTCGCGCGCGCACGCACAGAAATCATACAAATTCCTAATCCAACACCAACACTTTACCCGCCAGTAACAACACCCTTTCCCAGAATGATGGTCTATTTCCCCCTGCATACACCGCAGCTCTGTATAACGGCTGATAGCTGAAACAATCCCCAAATCACGAGTTCTTGTATCACATGTGGTTTGATATCTTGGCCTCAGTGGCGACCTGGGATCGAACCCACGCCGAGGCGGTATCAGGGCGCCGATAGCGGGAGTTCTATCCCACGAGAGACTGCATCCATACCGAGGACACGCCGAGCGTGATCATCTCAACCGATAAGGCCTGCAACAAAAGTGCGCTATCGCGATTCCATTTTCCCTGCTAATGTCCGCCTCAAGATCAATCATTTTAAGATGTAACAAGTTCTGAAAGGCTACAAACGATTTTATCCAATTACTTTTTTTTTAAATCTCGTTTTCTCTAAAAACGAGACGTTAATTGTGTGATGAAAGCAAAAAGAAGGCGCGTATCAACAGTGTTCTTGGGTACAAAGACTTCGTTCATGGGATGTCTTTTTGTCCTTGTAGTTTAAAGAGCTCGAGCTTTGGTGAGTTTTTATCTAATAACTTATTACGGTTCAAAGCCAGGCTATGAAATGATGGGAGCCTTTGTTGTTATCGTAAAGTCCACGCTTAATAGACTTCCAGTGCCTCCTGCTTCTCTCCCTGTTGCCTCCCGCCTCCCTCCCTATTTCCTCCCGCCTCCCACACTTGTGTCTCCAAGCTCCTAATCTACTGTCTCCCGCCTCCCACACTACTGTCTCCCGCCTCCCAGACTACTGTCTCCCACCTCCCACACGTGTGTCTCCCGCCTCCCACACTACTGTCTCCCGCCTCCCACACGTGTGTCTCCCGCCTCCCACACGTGTGTCTCCCGCCTCCCACACGTGTGTCTCCCGCCTCCCACACTACTGTCTCCCGCCTCCCACACTACTGTCTCCCGCCTACCACACAGCTGTCTCCCGCCTACCACACAGCTGTCTCTCGCCCTGCTGTCTTCCGCCTCCCACACGTGTGTCTCCCGCCTCCCACACTTCCGTCTCCCGCCTCCCACACTTATGTCTACCAGCTCCTAATCTTCTGTCTTCTGCCTCACACCCTTGGGTTATCTATTTTGATACGCACCAAACGCATATGTTATATAAAGAGTATAGAGCGTTCCCAAGTCAGGCAGTGCTCCGGTAGGTTATAGACCAGATTAGGCGTGTCATCAAGGGAGTGGTTTTGAACCTCTAAATCACACACATTTGTTGCTGTGTTAGTTGAACTTTATGATTGATCAATATTGACATTAACTGACATCGTAATAGATTTATAGTTTGTTGACGATGACATCCGGTCAGATGTATAGTTTGTTGACGATGACATCCGGTCAGATGTATAGTTTGTTGACGATGACATCCGGTCAGATGTATAATTTGTTGACGATGACATCCTGTCAGATGTATAGTTTGTTGACAATGACATCGTGTCAGGTGTATAGTTTGTTGACAATGGCATCCTGTCAGGTGTATAGATCGTTGACGATGACATCCTTTCAGATGTATAGTTTGTTGACGATGACATCCGGTCAGATGCATAGTTTGTTGACAATGGCATCCTGTCAGGTGTATAGATCGTTGACGATGACATCCTTTCAGATGTATAGTTTGTTGACGATGACATCCGGTCAGATGCATAGTTTGTTGACAATGGCATCCTGTCAGGTGTATAGATCGTTGACGATGACATCCTTTCAGATGTATAGTTTGTTGACAAAAGAGATCTGAGGAGAATGCACATCATAAACATGTTCTACTTTTATCTATATAAATTGTTAGAGTGTTAATTTGCTCTCAATGTCCCACTTGATGTCTCCCCCATCAGAGATACGCCATCGTCAACTTTGTGCTGATGTCGCTGAGTGGGCTGGTGGTGCTGGCGTTCATCTGTGTCGGGTTCTTCCATGTCGACGCCAGCAACTGGAACTCTTCACCTGGATTCTTCGCACACGGATTTAGTGGAGTGAGTTGCTGGTGGATAGGGGAGTGAGTTGGTGGTGGATGGTGGAGTGAGTTGGTGGATGGTGGAGTGAGATGGTGGTAGATGGTGGAGTGAGTTGGTGGTGGATGGTGGAGTGAGTTGGTGGTGGATGGTGGAGTGATTTTGTGGTGGATGGTGGAGTGATTTGGTGGATGGTGGAGTGATTTGTGGTGGATGGTGGAGTGATTTGGTGGTGGATGGTGGAGTGATTTGGTGGTGGATGGTGGAGTGATTTGGTGGATGGTGGAGTGATTTGGTGGATTGTGGAGTGATTTGGTGGATGGTGGAGTGATTTGGTGGATGGTGGAGTTATTTGGTGGATGGTGGAGTGAGTTGGTGGATGGTGGAGTGATTTGGTGGTGGATGGTGGAGTGAGTTGGTGGATGGTGGAGTAAAGTCGTGGTGGATGGTGGAGTGAGGTCGTGGTGGAAGTTGGATTGCTATTGAGTTGAGTGATTTGTTTATGGTTGTGGTAATGCAGTGGCGGGAAAAGCTCATAGAATGCTGTTGAAAGTCACTTGATGGAGCTGAGGTAATTCGATGAGTATTAAACAGAATTTAGCAAACTTGGATCTCGAAGGGCGCCAAGAATCAAAATCGTTTGGGAACCACTAATGAAATAGATGCTCCTTAAAAAAAATTCAAATAACACACTATACCAATTAGTTGAATACTGTTAAATTCTATACTATTTAGATGAAAATATTGAAATTATATACCATTTAGTTGAATACTGTTAAATTCTATACTATTTAGTTGAAAATATTGAAATTATATACCATTTAGTTAAATATTGTTAAACTAGGGGTTTTAGGGCGCCTAGGTCGCCCACTTTTTTAAAGGTAAAAAGCCCAAGTAACTTATCCGTGTTTGATAAATACAAAATATTAAACTTCCTGAAATGCACACAAAGTATTTTATAATTATAAATCTTCAAATCCTCTTTTTACATCGCTCTCTTTTCCAAAATTAAAATATAAGCTAAAACTATGAAGTCATATCATTTTTAAAAAATCTTTTAGCATTTTTAGAATTTTGCACACCTCCTGATGCGCGCCTTGTACTTGTATATATACTTAAATTTAAGCTAAAAAAATTGACGTCATAGCGCTACGGATCTATACTCCAACCTATCACTTGGGCTATTATATTGTTTATTCTATACTATTTAGTTACATATTGTTAAAATCTATACCTATTAGTTGTATGTTGTTACAATTTAGCTGTATGTTATAACATACTATATTACTTGGTTATCAAGCCGTTTCTCTACTCGCCTCCCTAACAGATCATGTCCGGGGCTGGACTCATGATGTCATCATTCATCGGTGTGGACAACCTGGCCAGCTGCGCAGAGGAGAGCCGCACCCCGTGTAAGTCTCTGCCCACGGCATTCGGCTTCAGCCTCGCCATCGTCTTCACCGTCCTGTTCCTCGTCTCCTCGGCCCTCACCCTGGCCTCGCCCTGGCAGACTCTCGCGGACAGCGCCTCGCTGGCGAGGGCCTACGAGACCAAGGGCATCTTCGCGGCCAACTACGTGGTGGGTGCCGGGGCCGTGATCGGCCTACTTCCGGTGCTCATCGGCTCGTTCGTCCATCCGGTCAGGGTCATGTACTCAATGGCGTGCGACAAGCTTCTGCCAAAAGTCCTGTCAAGGATCGGCTACAACGGGATCCCCGTCTGCCCTCATTTCATCACCGGTGTCGTCATCGCTCTCTGCGCACTGCTGCTCGACTTCAAATCCTTGCTCGAGATGTCCTCGATTGCGACGATAATCCAATTCATCGCGAGCGCCATCATCATTCTCTTCATCCGCTACCAGCCTCTTCCGGTGGGGATTTGCCGGGAATACTCTGACCTTGACCTCCCGAAGACGTACGAGGACGATATTGACATCAAGGACCCGTTGGAGTTCAGCGAGACTCGACCGAAGCTCGTTCTTTTGGCCAACGGCGACTGCAAGCTTTCCAAAGACGAGGACGCATTCTATTCTTCTATTCCCGACGCGCTCTCCAAGCAGACTTTGAACGCTAAGAAAAACGGGAATTTCCCCAAAAAACACACCCGGGATTACACGGCGTTCAGCGACGCCACGGCGCTACCTTACACGCCAAACAAACCCGTGACATTTGTCAACAGATTCAAGAAGCTGAAGCCGTTGAACTCTGTGGAGATCTACAGCGAGAGAGACAGTCTTCGGGCCGGGGTGCCCTGCGGTCTTAACGCCAGGGGCGTCAACTACGGCATAAATGGGGGCGTCGTCGACGGGAACAACGCCGTGGCGCCGACGAATGTGAAACAGCGTTCGAATGATTCCAGCGAGCAGGCAAAAACAGTCAACACGGTCCTAACGCTGAACGGGACGACACGGTCCATGCACTCCAGCGCCAGCAGTAGCCTGGTCGCCCTGTCGCCAGACGGAGACCTGCGCGCGGACGAGCACACGTGGCGGCACACGCGCTACTTCCTGCTCGTCTACGTCATGTCCAGCACGTGCCTGGCCGCCACCTGCCAGGTGTGGCCCAGCGACGTCGGCGCCGCCTGGTGGGCCTTGACATTGCTGTGCGTCAGCCTCGTCCTCATGCTGGCCTCGGCGCTGTGCATCGCGCGGCAGCCGCAGAACGCTACGCGGCTGTACTTCAAGACTCCGTATGTGCCCCTCGTGCCTCTCTTAGCCGTCTCGTGCAACATGCTGCTGCTGGCCTCGCTGCCCGTCATCAGCTGGACCAGGCTGTCCGTGTGGATCATCCCAGGTGAGGTAACACTCACGTCCGGCTTTACGTGTTTTAGTAGTTTGGGCTCTTCGTATAGTTAGGCGGACATTTGGGGAGGTTTGTACGGCATGAAAACTTTCAAGTCAATGTTTAGTATGGCAAAGTAGAATATTTTAGGTCAAGTGAGGGACATTTGTGGGAGAAATGAAGGAAATTTTTGGGACAAATGAAGGAAATTTTTGGGACAAATGAAGGACATTTTTGGGAAAAATGAAGGACATTTTCGGGACAATTGAGGGTCTTTTTTATGACATTTGAAGGGGATTTGTAGGACAAGTGAAGGACGTTTGAATGACAACTGTAGGATAAGTGAAGGGTATTTGTAAGACAGCTGAAGGGCATTTGAGGGACAACTTAAGGGACTGGTTACATTTCAACCCAGATTTATTTTGTTACTAATCTGTTCCTGATGGGGTCTCCCCCCCCCCGCCCCCACCTATGGCCTAGTTTTAACCCCATGTGCCTATGAAACAGCTCAAATGAAAACACAGCCAGTTTTTGTAAGCGTTAAAGTGGTGTACAGTTTGAACTTGGGAAAATCTTGTCCCAAAGATTGTCATGGGATGGCCAAAAATCAGCACTTCGGTTACAAATACGACTGAGTAAAAATCAAAATACACAAAAAAAAAGTAAATTGTTAGAATGACAGTAATACTTGAGCGTAAAACATCATCCGTTTTGTTTTGTTAATTTCCTTGTTCCATTTTTAAAAAAAAACTTTTGATAAACTTATTTCCGGTTGAAATAAAAACAAGCTGTGAACATCGATCTATTAATAGACGTGTCAATTTTGCGTCATAGTTCAAAAGCGTCGATGGAAAGGGTTTTCTTTCTATTGTCACGTGATTGGGCCACTAGTTTTCACACTCTCAGACAACTGCTCCGCTCTGGTGCGCATGGGGGCGTTCACTGGTCACAAAGAGGCCAATATCCGAATACACTTCTCGCCGAGATAGCCAGTGGGTTCATTCTTTATGTATCGGGATCGATGATGGTTATTGGGTATCGCAGCAGATCAAGAGTGAAGTAAAAAAGTTGCGAGTAGTGATTTTGTGTCGACGCTCTCCTACCGTGATGAGTGTTGCTATTGGCTAGAACTCTCAGAACTCTCTTGGTGGGCGGATGTTGTATTGTTTTATATAAGACGAGCAACAAAGCCCGTCCAAGGACGTTCCGCCACCGTGCGGTGGCATGTTGTAACTCCCCTCCAACAGCCGTCTCGACCGGCATACATGTCCATCACGTCACAAATAATATTCATTATAGTTAAAATAAATAACTCGTAAAAACAGAGCTTTTGACTATAAAACCCAACGCGCATAACTCAAAATAAAGTCTTGGAAGAAATGCTGCACCAAAAATAACTCGTTTTGAACGTACGCGGAAACGTGTTCAATATGATTGGCTGTAGGATGGCTCTGCTTGTATTGATTTATTTTTTGTACTAGCAAAATACCCGCGCTCTGCAGCGGATAATTAGGATTTCAGATAGTGGTGGGAACCCGCGTACCAAATTTCTTGAAGATGGGATCGTAAGTATAAAGAACTTTGGAATGGTTCATATGGCCGAAGACATTGACGTCATACCAACAAAATAAGTACGTTCCCACCTATTGATTTCAATCTGGATCATAGACCGTACTTAACAACTTCGTTAAGTTTCAAGACGATCGGATGAATACAATAATATTTATACAGCTTACATAAGAAAAAAAATGTCATTCAGGACCCCCCCCCCTCGGGCTCAATTGGTTTAAGATGTAAACTTCAAAACACCTAGTGATTTTAATCTGGATCATTTTGGATATATTTTTCAGCAATGGTCTTATCGAGTAAAATTGAATGGGCGATAAAGAATTAATTGTTTTGGGGAGGGAGAAAAATATATTTTAGGCCCCCGGCCGAAATGGAATAGACATTAAGAGTTAATTGCCCTATACAGTTTTATTATGGGTCATCAAGTTTTTATGTACCAGGATTGGTCAAGGTCCACACATTTAAACAGTAGCCAACGTTTAAACACATTTTTATATAGCTCATATAAGGAAAAAGCTACATTTGGGCTCCGCCCCCGGCCCCCAGTCAGTGATAATTTTAAAAAATAAATAATTGCGGAGGGTACTAAACAACTTCCCAAAGTTTCATGCTTCTACCTACACTAGAAGATGGAGAGTTAGTGATGAGTCACTCAGTCAGTCAGGGTTTGGCTTTTATTAGTATAGATTATAATTGTGTGTGTGTCTTGGGGGGGGGAGTATCTTTAGACGGTGGGTTTAGAGGTTAGTGATTTAAAAGTTGGGTCAGAGGGTAGGGGGTAGGGCTATAGGTTAGGGTACAAAATTAGTGCTAGAGGTTAGGGTCAGAGGGTAGGGCTAGAGGTTAGGGTCAGAGTTTAGTGCTAGAGGTTAGGGTCAGAGGTTAGTGCTAGAAGTTAGGGTCAAATGTTAGTGCTAGAGTTTAGGGTCAGAGGTTAGTGCTAAAGGTTAGGGTCAGAGGTTATGGTTGACCAGAACTTCTAATAATATCCATTTTAAAAGAATACTCTCAAATCCATCTTTCATCTAATGATTCTAGTCCATCGCCCATTCTAATCCATCTTACCTATATAACCAATATCGTCCTAATTCATTGTCCCTTTAATCCACTGTCCCATCTCACTAATCGTCCCTCTAATTCATCGTCCCTTTAATCCACTGTCCCTCTCACTAATCGTACCTCTAATTCATCGTCCCCTTTAAGCCATTGTCTATCTCACTAATCGTCCCTCTAATTCATCGTCCCCTTTAATCCATTGTCTCTCTCACTAATCGTACCTCTAATTCATCGTCCCCTTAATCCATTGTCTATCTCACTAATCGTACCTCTAATTCATCGTCCCCTTTAATCCATTGTCCATCTCACTAATCGTCCCTCTAATTCATCGTCCCCTTTAATCCATTGTCCATCTCACTAATCGTACCTCTAATCAATCGTCCCTTTAATCCATTGTCCCTCTCACTAATCGTCCCTTCTAATCAATCGTCCCTTTAATCCATTGTCCCTCTCACTAATCGTCCCTCTAATTCATCGTCCCCTTTAATCCATTGTCCATATCACTAATCGTCCCTCTAATTCATCGTCCCTTTGATCCATTGTCCCTCTCACTAATCGTCCTTCTAATCAATCGTCCCTTTAATCCATTGTCCCTCTCACTAATCGTCCCTCTAATTCATCGTCCCTTTAATCCATTGTCCATCTCACTAATCGTCCCTCTAATTCATTGTCCCCTTTAATCCATTGTCCATCTCACTAATCGTCCCTCTAATTCATTGTCCCCTTTAATCCATTGTCCATCTCACTAATCGTCCCTCTAATTCATTGTCCCTTTAATCCATTGTCCATCTCACTAATCGTCCCTCTAATTCATTGTCCCTTTAATCCATTGTCCATCTCACTAATCGTCCCTCTAATTCATCGTCCCCTTTAATCCATTGTCCATCTCACTAATCGTCCCTCTAATTCATCGTCCCTTTAATCCATTGTCCATCTCACTAATCGTCCCTCTAATTCATCGTCCCTTTAATCCATTGTCCATCTCACTAATCGTCCTTCTAATTCATCGTCCCTTTAATCCATTGTCCCTCTCACTAATCGTCCCTTCTAATTCATCGTCCCCTTTAATCCATTGTCCCATCTCACTAATCGTCCCTCTAATTCATCGTCCCCTTAATCCATTGTCTATCTCACTAATCGTCCCTCTAATTCATCGTCCCCTTAATCCATTGTCCATCTCACTAATCGTCCCTCTAATTCATCGTCCCTTTAATCCATTGTCCATCTCACTAATCGTCCCTCTAATTCATTGTCCCTTTAATCCATTGTCCCACTCACTAATCGTCCCTCTAATTCATTGTCCCCTTAATCCATTGTCTATCTCACTAATCGTCCCTCTAATTCATCGTCCCCTTAATCCATTGTCTATCTCACTAATCGTCCCTCTAATTCATCGTCCCCTTAATCCATTGTCCATCTCACTAATCGTCCCTCTAATTCATCGTCCCTTTAATCCATTGTCCATCTCACTAATCGTCCCTCTAATTCATTGTCCCTTTAATCCATTGTCCCACTCACTAATCGTCCCTCTAATTCATTGTCCCCTTAATCCATTGTCTATCTCACTAATCGTCCCTCTAATTCATCGTCCCTCCAACCCAACATCCACCTAATCTCATCCATCGTCCTTCTTGTCTTTGACCACGAGCACGCACTGACCTCTGACCCTTGTCTTGTTTCAGGTCTAGTCGTGTACACCTGCTACAGCCACCGACACAGCATTCACAAACAGCAGGACGACCAGGACGTGGTTCTCTTCGACATCTCCCAGCTGCCCTCCGGCAACAACTGAGCATCGCACGCAGTGCGCAGGCGCGATCTACGTCATTCACAGCAGACCACGAAGTCACAGATGAGGTGTGTGAACGTCTTTCAAAGTTGCGGAGAATGTCATTCAAAGTTGCGAAGAACTCCATTCAAAGTTGCGAGGAACGTCATTCAAAGTTGCGAAGAACGTCATTCAAAGTTGCGAAGAACTCCATTCAAAGTTGCGAGGAACGTCATTCAAAGTTGCGAAGAACGTCATTCAAAGTTTCGAAGAACGTCATTCAAAGTTGCGAAGAACTCCATTCAAAGTTGCAAGGAACGTCAATCAAAGTTTCGAAGAACGTCATTCAAAGTTGCGAAGACCGCCATTCAAAGTTGCGAAGAACGTCACTGACTCATAGTGGTCACCTGTTCTCCGAACTTCGCGGAGCCCATTTTGTCTGTGCCAGGGTTTCTCGTTTTGTTTTCCATAACCATCTGGCCAAAAAGACCCACCTGTGCCAAAAGGACCCACCTGTGCAAAAAGGACCCACCTGTGCCAAAAAGACCCACCTGTGCCAAAGTGATGACAGTCATTTGTAAGAAAATCGACACCGAAATCCAAACGCACCAAGTCAGCAAATGTTACAATTCATCAACAGCCACACACTCAGTGCTCTAGTAATTTTCTGAAGCGTTGCTGATTAAAGGCACACTGTTCTTAGAAGATCGTGATGGTCTTGTAAAACATGCATGACGAAAATGTGTACCATGGCCGATGAATGTGTACCATGGCCGATGAATGTGTACCATGGCCGATGCATTTAAACGTATGAGCCCACCACTACGACCTTCCAAAATTTTTGGGCCTGCCTTCGCCCCTGACCCGATGTCGGCCAACAAGTCTCAGCTTCAACACTTGGTTACTTTAGAAACATGGTCTCATTAGAACAAGTCTCAGCTTCAACGCTTGGTTACATTAGAAACATGGTCTCATTAGAACAAGTCTCAGCCTCAACACTTGGTTACTTTAGAAACATGGTCTCGTTAGAACAAGTCTCAGCTTCAACGCTTGGTTACATTAGAAACATGGTCTCGTTAGAACAAGTCTCAGCTTCAACACTTGGTTACTTTAGAAACATGGTCTCATTATAACAAGTCCCAGCTTCAACACTTGGTTACATTAGAAACATGGTCTCATTAGAACAAGTCCCAGCTTCAACACTTGGTTACATTAGAAACATGGTCTCATTAGAACAAGTCTCAGCTTCAACACTTGGTTACTTTAGAAACATGGTCTCATTAGAACAAGTCTCAGCTTCAACACTTGGTTACTTTAGAAACATGTTCTCATTAGAACAAGTCTCAGCTTCAACACTTGGTTACTTTAGAAACATGGTCTCATTAGAACAAGTCTCAGCTTCAACGCTTGGTTACATTAGAAACATGGTCTCATTAGAACAAGTCTCAGCTTCAACACTTGGTTACTTTAGAAACATGGTCTCGTTAGAACAAGTCTCAGCTTCAACACTTGGTTACATTAGAAACATGGTCTCATTAGAACAAGTCTCAGCTTCAACGCTTGGTTACATTAGAAACATGGTTTCATTAGATCAAGTCTCAGCTTCAACACTTGGTTACATTAGAAACATGGTCTCATTAGAACAAGTCTCAGCTTCAACACTTGGTTACTTTAGAAACATGGTCTCGTTAGAACAAGTCTCAGCTTCAACACTTGGTTACATTAGAAACATGGTCTCATTAGAACAAGTCTCAGCTTCAACGCTTGGTTACATTAGAAACATGGTCTCATTAGATCAAGTCTCAGCTTCAACACTTGGTTACATTAGAAACATGGTCTCATTAGAACAAGTCTCAGCTTCAACACTTGGTTACTTTAGAAACATGGTCTCATTAGAACAAGTCTCAGCTTCAACATTTGGTTACGTTAGAAACATGGTCTCATTAGATACAATTATAAAGTTGCGATCCTACAGAGGCGCAAAATGATAAGGAAATATAAAGATTCTCGGTTATTGGGAATTGAAAGACATATGCAGATATACAGCAAACAGACTTTCACTGAAGGAGATCCACGCGCATAGCCAACCAATTGGGAACACAAGCAACAGTGAAAGGTTTTTTCCCCTTCGTTTTTTTTAAAATTAGTATTTCTGACATAGTAGACTTTGTGTTGAATTGTGCAGGTGGATAAATAACTTTGCAAACTTTGCAGTTGGTGTACCAACTATTGCGTACAACACCCGGCAGTATATGTACATCACCAGTGTACAAACCACGCTGATAGTGTACAGTGTACAAACCACGCTGATAGTGTACAGTGTACAGGGTGGCGTCGAAAGCGTACATCACGTTACAGGACATGCACAGTACACGCGTACTACCACAGTACTACCACAGTACTACCACAGTACTACCACAGTACTACCACAGTACTACCACAGTACTACCACAGTACTACCACAGTACTACCACAGTACTACCACAGTACTACCACAGTACTACCACAGTACTACCACATTACTACCACAGTAAATGATAAAACTCTGTCCAACAAATATGAAGGTCAACTTGTGTAAGAAGTCTACTACTGTATCAACGTCTGTCTTAGATCAAAATTCTGCTCGAGGTCAACATGTGTATCAAGGTCAACATGCTTATCAGTGTCAACATCTGTGTCAAGGACAACGTCAGTGTCAGGGTCAAAATATGTGTCAAGGTCAACATCTTTATTAAGTTTCTTTCAAACATTTTTGCTCATTGTGTTTCCATTGTACAGTCGAGATTTTTTTAAAAATTTGATATAACAGCAGCATTGCTAACTTGCCTACATTTGTACTGGTAAGCAGTGTCTTGTGGGAACCCATGGATTGGTCAGTAGTTTCTTGTTGGAGCCCATGGATTGGTCAACAGTTTCTTATTTGAACCCATGGATTGGTCAACAGTTTCTTGTTTGAACACATGTATTGGTCAACAGTTGTTTGTGGTAACCCATGGATTGGTCAGCAGTTTGTTGTTGTGAGGACCCATGTAATACCATCACTGATGTCCTAAACTTTAGTGTAACATGAACTCGTCTTATAAGACATGGGTACTTGTATGATGTGTTAGTACGAGTAGTGGCAGGTCATATTAGTGGCAGGTCATGTTAGTGGCAGGTCATGTTAGTGGCAGGTCATGTAAGAGGCAGGTCATGTTAGAGGCAGGTCATGTTAGCGGCAGGTCATGTTAGTGGCACAGGTCATGTTAGAGGCAGGTCATGTTAGTGGCAGGTCATGTTAGTGGCAGGTCATTTTAGTGGCAGGTCATGTTAGTGGTAGGTCATGTTAAGTGGTAGAGGCAGGTCATGTTAGTGGTAGGTCATGTCAGAGGCAGGTCATGTTAGAGGCAGGTCATGTTAGTGGCAGGTCATGTTAGTGGCAGGTCATGTTATTGGCAGGTCATGTTAGTGGCAGGTCATGTTAGTGGTAGGTTATGTTAGAGGCAGGTCATGTTAGTGGTAGGTGCAGATTATCTTAGTGGCATGTCATGTTTGTGGCACCTCATGCTAGTAGCAGGTCATGTTAGTGGTAGGTCATGTTAGTGGTAGGTGCAGATTATCTTAGTGGCATGTCATGTTTGTGGCACCTCATGCTAGTAGCAGGTCATGTTAGTGGCAGGTCATGTTAGTGGTAGGTCATGTTAGTGGTAGGGGCAGATTATCTTAGTGGCATGTCATGTTTGTGGCACCTCAAGCTAGTAGCAGGTCACGTTAGTGGCAGGTCATGTTAGTGGCAGGTCATGATAGTGGCAGGTCATGTTAGTGGCAGGTCATGTTAGTTGCAGGTCATGTTAGTGGCAGGTGATATTAGCGAGGGGTGTTTCAATGATGATGATGTTGTTGTTGTTTGTCAGTATGCGCTGGTTGTGTTGCTGTTGTTGTACTGTTGTTGCTGCTGCTGAGCTTGACCTAAGACGGGCGCGTGCGATGCCTATAGCGTCTAGTAGAACAAAGATGTAAATACTGGGTAAGTTGGGGTATGTGTAAATAGATCAGCTTTGTAAATTGATGATTTTATTTTCACAAACTTTAACCCGGAAGTACATTTTATGCTTGTTTTGAAAATGCCCGGACTTTATTGTTCAGTACAGAATTCAAATTATTTCAAAGTTTAAAAGGACATTTATACCGGACAAGAGTTTTCTTGGTTCTGGGACAGATTTGTCCTGCATATAATCCTTGACCTGTACGAGAGGTAACAGATGCTTCATCATAAATTTTGATTGTCAAAGCTCGCTTAGTGCCAGTGGACATAGACAGATGGACATTTAAATTAGCCAGATTTTTTTGGTTTTTGTTTGTAAACCGAAGCCGGTTAAACATTGTTTTATACGTAAATAAAGTTGGTGCTTTATTGAAAACAATTAATGTCTCTGTTAAAAATAACAATGTGTCTTTAATTTTAAGTTTCAAAATTCGTTTTTAAAATGTTTTATTACTATAACTTTAGTGTGTCACAAATTGCTATATTTATAAAATTATGTATCATGGCTGTTACATTTACGTCACATTTTGATGTGTAATTTAACTATATTTTCTAATTTGCCAGAAGTTCACCATTGTCTGAGTTTTTCTAACCTAACACGCCCATCTGGCCACGCCTAACTAGTACACCCAATACGCTGGCCACAACCAAAACAGTACATCGAACACTTCCATCAGGCCACGCCCAACTAGTACATGTACATCAAACACGCCCATCTGGCCACGCCCTACCAGTGCACCCAACACGCAATCTGGCCACGCCCTACCAGTACAAACAACACGCCATCTGGCCACGCCCAAAATGTACACACAACACACCCACTTTCCACGCCCTACCAGTACTACCTAGCCCCCGCCCCCTCTTGCAATTCCCATTGGATGCATATTGACACTCAAATCTTATTAAAACTGGTGTGCCAACGATGTTTCACTTGTCAAAATATTTGAGTGAGTCACGTGACAAATGAGACAAACTTTGGTGTAAGAGCAAACACGACACAAAATTTGCTGTAATGTCAACATTTTAAAATCCAGTTTTGTCAAAAGTTGATATCAAATATCAAAAAATCTGAGAATAAAATCTCCACATCAAAATGGTCTCCCAGAGAGAAAATCTCCACACCAAATGCTCCGTCTGAGAGAAGGGTTTAAAGATTATTCTAAAATATAAAAAGAAATTATCGAAGATTTAATTCCTGGGAACCCAAGCACATGTCAAATCACTAAATGATTATTGATCTTTGGAGGGTGCTAAAATCTTGGCCAGATTTTGATGCGTGCGATATGTTTAAAAGAGGTTTTTAAAAAAAAGAAGAAAAGAGAGAGAGAGAGAGAGAGAGATTATGAATCCTTCTGAAATTTAGTGTGTGTTTATTATATCCAAGGGATCAATAGAAAAGTTTTACAAGAAATCACATGGTACAGTTTTAAAGAAATCACGTGGTGCAGTTTCAAAGAAATCACGTGGTGCAGTTTCAAAGAAATCACGTGGTGCAGTTTCAAAGAAATCACGTGTCGCAGTTTTAAAGAAATCACGTGGTGCAGTTTCAAAGAAATCACGTGGTGCATTTTCAAAGAAATCACGTGGTGCAGTTCATTCATGTCTTATTTGGCAGCTGTTCTTTCTGTAGCTCGTCTGGTGCTACGTCTTTTCTGATCATTGGTCAGTCTTGCGTGTGTTCACATCGTTTGACCTCTGGTCACTGGTAAGTCTTGTGTCTGTTCACATTGTTTGACCTCTGATCACTGGTAGGTCTTGTGTCTGTTCACATCGCTTGACCTCTGGTCACTGGTAAGTCTTGTGTCAGTTCACATCGTTTGACCTCTGATCACTGGTGGGTCTTGTGTCTGTTCACATCGCTTGACCTCTGGTCACTGGTAAGTCTTGTGTCAGTTCACATCGTTTGACCTCTGATCACTGGTGGGTCTTGTGTCTGTTCACATTGCTTGACCTCTGGTCACTAGTAAGTCTTGTGTCTGTTCACATCGTTTGACCTCTGATCACTGGTAGGTCTTGTGTCTGTTCACATCGCTTGACCTCTGGTCACTAGTAAGTCTTGTGTCTGTTCACATCGTTTGACCTCTGATCACTGGTGGGTCTTGTGTCTGTTCACATCGCTTGACCTCTGGTCACTGGTAAGTCTTGTGTCAGTTCACATCGTTTGACCTCTGATCACTGGTGGGTCTTGTGTCTGTTCACATCGCTTGACCTCTGGTCACTGGTAAGTCTTGTGTCAGTTCACATCGTTTGACCTCTGATCACTGGTGGGTCTTGTGTCTGTTCACATTGCTTGACCTCTGGTCACTAGTAAGTCTTGTGTCTGTTCACATCGTTTGACCTCTGATCACTGGTAGGTCTTGTGTCTGTTCACATCGCTTGACCTCTGGTCACTAGTAAGTCTTGTGTCTGTTCACATCGTTTGACCTCTGATCACTGGTGGGTCTTGTGTCTGTTCACATCGCTTGACCTCTGGTCACTGGTAAGTCTTGTGTCTGTTCACATCGTTTGACCTCTGGTCTGTTTGCTTAATATAATGCCTTGCAATTGCTCCGTCCAGCTATTGGTCCGTCCGGCTATTGGTCTGTCTAGTTATTTTCGCCATTGATCTATCAGCCATTGACCTGCCTAGCTTATTTTATGGCTCCGTCTGTCTATTGGTCTGTCAGGCTATAGCTCTGTCTATTTATTTGTTTGTCTGCTTATTAGATCAGATGCCCTGTTTATGTTATTTACTCTATTCCCCGGGGGGAGAGGGGGAGGGGTGGACTCAGTGGTGGCAGTGTACAAGACGTTTGTTTTTGTTTAAGAGGACGACCACTGTTGAACAGCGGGAGGAGGGAGGCGTCGTCTGGGGAGGAGGGAGGCGTCGTCTGGGGAGGAGGGGTGGCTAGGGAGGGTGTTAAGGATCTATTGGGGAGGATCTGACAAGGAGATTTGATTAGCGCCCTTGTTTGCTGGATTACTTCCCCTCGTTCAGATAACCGCGGATGGCTTGTGCTTGAGATGCAATTTGTTTAAAGCCTGCGTTGCCTCCCTTTGCCGAATCGGTTATGGGTGTTTGTGTTTGAACAATGATTGGTCTATGTTTGTACATTGGTTTATGTTTGTATATTGGTTTATGTTTGTACATTGGTTTATATTTGTACATTGGTTTATATTTGTACATTGTTTTATGTTTGTACATCGTTTTATGTTTGTACATTGTTTTATGTTTGTACATCGTTTTATGTTTGTACATTTATGGTTTATGCGTGTAAATTGGTTTATGTTTGTACATCGTTTTATGTTTGTACAATGATTGGTTTATGTTTGTAATATGATTGGTTTATGTGTACGCAGAGCAAATATTTGTGTGCTTTTGTGTCTGACACTGAGTGGTTTTTCTGTGTATTGAAAGCTACAAATGCGTAACAGGTTTTAAAAAAGTATATACATCTCTTTTTAAAAAAATATATATAATAGCTACTAAAGGAAACTGATAGTAGCAAGTAGTGTTGAAAAACAATAAGGACAACGGATCAGACCAGGTGTCCATGGCTGAGGTAGGTGGTCATCTGTGTGATACCGCCATGTGGGTTTCAATGACCAGCTACGGTGAAATCACGTCCACAAAGATTTTTTCTTCCCCTCAAATTTTCTGTTTGTGTCATTTCAGCACCACTGTTGTTATTGTATTTAACAGAGAACAACCAGCCGCCACTAACGTAAACAAATCAATGCCTTGCGGACACGCAGTTCATAACAATCTTGGTTGGTACCAACTACTTGGAGTCGTAATGTGCGCGCCAAGTACAAACTGTGTAGAAGTAGGCTAATGAATAATTATTAGCATTAAACCCACGCATTAAACCAACGCATTATACCCACGCATTAAACCCAACGCATCATACCCACGCCTGCATAAACCCACGCATTATACCCACGCATTAAACCCACGCATTAAACCAACGCATCATACCCACGCATCATACGCACGCATCATACCCAGGAATTAAATCCACGCATTAAACCAACGCACTAAACCCACGCCATAAGCCTATGCACTATATCCACCCGATAAATCCGCGTATAAAACCAAACTGGTCTATAATTATATTGGGCAAGGGACATAACGCCGACAGTGTCTTTTATCATTAACTTAAAAAAAATATTAACAGATTCCTCCATTGGCTGGTCCCATAGTTGGACTTAATTTTGACACCCCAACCACAACCAACATTCAGCACCCCTACATTTCCTGAGCCCCACTTACCTTGCGAGCCCCCCTCCCCTACCCTCCCACACACACTAACCAGTCTGTCAACAAAATCATTAAGTCTGACGGACGGGGAAAATGTCCATTTGAAGAAACAATTTGTTTTGTCAAAGTGATTAGCCATCGCAGTTAGAGAATTACTGTAATTCCTTGACCCGACCATTAGTCAGTTAGTTCCCTTTGTTTCTGTTTTATCTCCTCGTGGTTTCCAATGAAAGTTATCTTATTTGATCTATTATAGACGCTCCTTCCATACAGAAGATTATTGGCACGGCTACGTGTATTCCTCAGCTGTGTATCCACAACAAATCCGTGTCATTTATATGAAACTAGCAACAAAGCCCGTCCAAGGACGGGAGTAAGTGAAGGGTGACCTGTGACGTTCGTGGTAGGACATCACAACATTACCCACACCCATCTGTCCAGAGACCCTACCCCCCACACCGCGGTTTGTCCAGATACCCTACCCCCCACACCGCGGTCTGTCCAGATACCCTACCCCCCACACCACGGTTTGTCCAGAGACCCTACACCCCACACCGCGGTCTTTACAGAGACCTTAACACCCCCCCCCCAAACACGATGGTCTGTCGCGTGACCCTACATCCCCTCCACCGCGGTTTGTCGAGAGACCCGCCGTCTCGACCGGCCATACATGTGTATCACGTCAAAAATACTATTCATTATAGTTAAAATAAATAACTCGTAAAAACAGAGCTTTTGACTATAAATCACAACGCGCATAACTCAAAATAAAGTCTTGGAAGAAATACTGCACCAAAAATAACTCGTTTTGAACGTCCGCGTAAACGTGTTCAATATGATTGGCTGTGGGAGTCACATGTGTTTGAGGGACCAATCGCTATAGATGACTGCACAGAACATAGACTTTTATTATACATGTATAGGAAATAGGAAAATCGCAACCCAAATGGCTATCTTCCCGGCATTAGTGCCTGGGAGATATTAGGGCTTTGAAAATATTAAGGAAGGGAGATTATGGTCTAGAGGTAAAATAGGGAGGAGGGGGGTATTAGGGTGATGTACATATCGCTGTACGGTAATATAAGGCAGTGCTTCTCAAACTTTTTAGTCTGGCAATCCGGCAGGATTGTTTAAATTGCTCCATGGACCGGTGTACTATTTTCCCTGTTCTGGAGGATTATAAATAGATTTTAATGTTCTCTCTTGATAATTTCTGCAGACCGGTGGCGGATGGCCCACAGACCGGCACCGGTCCGCGGACCACCATTTTGAGAAGCACTGCTATAAGGGACATATGGATGTTAGTGTAAGTGAAATATTTGGATAAATAGGATGGTGGCGTGCGGTTGTGTTCTGGTGTTTTTATAAATAGAAAGTTATTTCTTTAAACAGTCGATACCTGCTTTAAACAGTCGATACCTGCTTTCACTTTCGATTCCTGCTTTAAATAGTCGATGCTTGTGATGAAAAGTCGATACGTGGCTGAAACATTCGATACCTGATTTAAGCAGTCGATGCCTGCTACTCTTGCTAGTGTCTCTCCTGGTCTCTAGAACTCGCTCATGTCTTTTGGAGGGCCCAGGCCCAGGCTGACTGAGGCATGGTTAAAAGAAGAAGGTAGCGGGGAGTTGGTGAGGGAGGGAGGCCTTGTTTACTTTTGCAATTATTCCAGCAGTGTCACAGGTCGTTGAGAGAAATGCAAATATTTCGCCGTCCTTCACGAGCGTACGTCGAGGTATTAGTGGCTTAGACGCGGGGCGTTCCGGGGCACAGTGGCCGAGTGGACACAGCGGCCGAGTGGACGCTGGCGGTGGCAAAGTGTTTTTTCAATGCACTTGGTTGTCTCTCGCGGGGCACAAGGGGAGAAAATCCATGGCAATTAAATTACAGGTCCGGGTCGAGGTAAATGGTTTAAGAGTGAAAATTGATTTCTCCAGTGTTTCGATTTCAGTAGGCGGATCTTTGGGGGGACGGGTGGAGGAGCGGGGGGGGGGAGAGAGAAGAAGGGACAAGGGGCGGTAATGCTGGGAATATGTTACGGAAATGGGACGGGTGTGGTGGAGGAATATTTAGGGAAGTGGTTTAAGATTTACATTTCTAGAATTTCACTTACAATTTCTTTAAAATTTGTTGTTGTTTTTTTTTCTCCGTTGCATCTTTGGAAGTTTTCTCAAATGCCCTGAAATGTAATTATCTCACCCTGGATCCGGTGAACAAGAAAATTAGGCTCAGGGTAAGGGTTAGTACTAGAGTAAGAAATAATCTAAGGATTAAGGATAGAGTTAGCAGTAGGGTAAAAGTTAGAAGTAGATTTAGAAATAAGCTAAGGATTAAGGATAGAGTTAGGATTATGGCAAGGGTTAGGAAGTTCAGGTCAGAAACTTGAAACACAACCGTTGAATGTTGATGGTAATTTAATAAGCCACGTCGTCTGTGTTGGTAAGGATCGTTTAAAACGATAAGAATTCTTTAGTGGAGAGAACAAACTAGAGAAACGACACACACATATTCCTGGAGGTGGTTTAACGTATAGACAAGGTGAAGGACAAAACTAGAGAAACGACACACACATATTCCTGGAGGTGGTTTAACGTATAGACAAGTCGAATGACAAAAGAACATATTCACATTTCTAGAATTGGTTTAACGTATAGACAAGGCGAAAAACAAAAGAACATATTCACATTTCTAGAATTGGTTTAACGTATAGACAAGGCGGAAAACAAAAGAATATATTCACATTTCTAGAATTGGTTTAACGTATAGACAAGGCGGAAAACAAAAGAACATATTCACATTTCTAGAATTGGTTTAACGTATAGACAAGGCGGAAAACAAAAGAACATATTCACATTTCTAGAATTGGTTTAACGTATAGACAAGGCGAAAAACAAAAGAACATATTCACATTTCTAGAATTGGTTTAACGTATAGACAAGGCGGAAAACAAAAGAACATATTCACATTTCTAGAATTGGTTTAACGTATAGACAAGACGAAAAACAAAAGAACATATTCACATTTCTAGAATTGGTTTAACGTATAGACAAGGCGAAAAACAAAAGAATATATTCACATTTCTAGAATTGGTTTAACGTATAGACAAGGCGGAAAACAAAAGAACATATTCACATTTCTAGAATTGGTTTAACGTATGGACAAGGCGAAAAACAAAAGAACATATTCACATTTCTAGAATTGGTTTAACGTATAGACAAGGCGAAAAACAAAAGAATATATTCACATTTCTAGAATTGGTTTAACGTATAGACAAGGCGGAAAACAAAAGAACATATTCACATTTCTAGAATTGGTTTAACGTATGGACAAGGCGAAAAACAAAAGAACATATTCACATTTCTAGAATTGGTTTAACGTATAGACAAGACGAAAAACAAAAGAACATTCCTAGAAGTGGTTTAACGCATAGACACAGCGAAGAACAAAAAAACATACAAACATTTCAAGAAGTGCTTTAACGTATAGACAAGGAGGAGCAGGACGACAAAAAGGAGCTTTCTCTCGTCTTTATCTGTTTCAGCATGGCGTAGTTTCACTCCAATAATCTTCAATTTGAACAAAAGAAATGCTGGCTAAAAGCCTTTAATGGTAAGCCTTTAAGCGTGATGAGGCCAGATTTTCCAGCATTTCTAGTCCGTTATCTGGGATCTGAATGGCACCGGCGGGCCTCTTGGTATGCGGCTTTGCCCCCCCCCACCCCCACCCCACCCACACCAATCCCCCTCACCCCCCCCCCACACAAATCACATTCAATTGTCCAACAAAATCTGAAGTTGTTGTGTAGGAGAGAGCAGGTCGTCTGCTGGGCTGTTGTGTTAAAGCTGAGATGTATGACGATGTGTTTCAATCTGTGCCTGTACAGGCAGGGGCGGATGGAGGTGGGGGTATACTGGTTTAGAACGGGGAAATGGACAATACGAGTGGGTTCCTGGAGGTGAGTATATAATTTATGAGTTTGCACAAGACAGTCTGTATATTAGTACCTATCACAAGAAAATACCAGAAATATACAGACACGCAAACCCACAATTATTTAAACAATATAATTTGCAATTGTCACGCAAGTAGTGTCTGTCAGTCCTGACGCTACTAATTTTAGAAAGCAGGGAAAACCAAATTACTGCACCAAAGCATCAAAATGTGTGCAAATTAAAGATGCGCTGTAAAAAAATATTATATGACGTCATTGTTTTCGCTCATATTTTAATTTTGGAAAAGGGATCTATGTAATAAACAACCTCGTAAAAACAAAGTTTTTGACTATAAATCCCTTATATATGAGACATAACTAAAAGTATTGATTATGTTCAAAAGTGACAAACATTTACAGACTGAAACCAAATTATCTCCCTTGGCTTTAAAACTAGGTCAAAACTCTAGCAGACGACGACTTTTGTCTTTCTAAAAAGTGACTTATATAGTATAGATAAACTAAAAATGCATTAATTTAATTACGGTACGTTCGATCGATCTGAAATTTTGATACGATGCATTGTTAGGTGAGTCGGGTTCGTGTGCCAAATTTCAGCTCGATGGCTTCACTGGAAGTGGTTCATTTTCGACTTTTGTTTTTCTAAATAGTGATTTATATAGATAAACTAAAAATGCATTAATTTAATTACGGTACGTTCGATCGATCTGAAATTTTGATACGATGCATTGTTAGGTGAGACGGGTCCGTGTACCAAATTTCAGCTCGATGGCTTCACTGGAAGTGGGTCATTTTCGACTTTACGGGCGTCGCGGGCGGACGGGCGTCGGGGTCGAGGGACGAACGAGTGACGACGAATGAGACGGCGGTGAAGTTAATATAAGGGATTTAAAAAGAGGATTTGATGATAGTTAATTATAAAATTTAAAAAACCCTATTATAAAATACTATGTGTACTTTTCAGAAAGTTTAATATTTCGTATTTATCAAACAAGGACAAGTTAGTTGGTCTTTTGAAAAAGGTCGGCGCCGTAGGCACCCTAAAAAAATTGGATTTTTTAATAAAATAAATAGATTTCAGCTGAAAACTTCCGTCATTTTGACGGGTGATACGCTAGTACTTAATATTAGTCAAACGTAAAAGATACAAGAAACGAAAAACACGATTGACATCAGTAATAAAAATAAAAACAACAAAAAAGAAAACATGGCAAACAGAATTTTAAGTTTTTCAGCTCACTGAACAAAATTATTGGCTAAATATGTATAAACTAGTGTATCACCCGTCAAAAATGACAGAATTTTTCAAAATAAATACACATCCGATTAAAAAATAACGTAATACAGAACTTTCATTTATTTTATTTATTTTTATTTTATTCATTTATTTCCCTATTGAACAATTTTATGCGGACGTTCGAAAAGAATTCTTTTTTGGTGCAGTATTTTGGTGCGCTGCTTTCTAAAATTAGTAGCGTCCCGGACAGACATGACAGACAGACGTGACAGAGATTGCAAGTTATGTATATTGATTGATTTGTCTCTATAACACACTCAACAAAAGCCACGAGTAAAGAGGTATAAATTAGTCTCTATTTCAAATGGCAATATACACATGAACAAACATGAAATCTATGAAACTATTTCCAAAGTTGGTGAACCTCGAAATTTATTGACATTAGTTTAATTCGATCTCTTCAACAATACAATTTTAAAGCTCCAGTACATTAATCGTTCCCCCCCCCCTAACTTGATTGTTAAATTGCTAAACTTTTCCAATGGTTTGATTTATGAGTCGTGCTTAAACTTGAAAAATGTTTTTGTTTATAAGTCATTCCTAAATTTTTTTATTTTTTTTCTAAATTGTAAACTTGAAGATAATTCTGATTGCTTAAGATAATATTAGGTGGAAATAAAAAAAGATAGCTTTAAAAATAAAGGTCGCGAGACAAAACAACAAGGGGAAAAGTTATTTGTTAGTGTTATCGTCTGACAACACTTTTATTTATAGACTTTGAGTTAGTTAGTTGTATCAATATATTCCAGGCTATGAACATATCATTTTGATTGTAAGACACAAGACATTATCGGATCACACCAACACTTGTATGGAACTAACAGTTTCAGCAAAGACAATGACCATTGACGTCACAACAGACCTCCACCCCCAGTCACGTGACAGACGCCTAACCGTTCTGGATGGGGACCAGCTGACCGT
Source organism: Ampullaceana balthica (assembly GCA_944989445.1). Classification (NCBI taxonomy): domain Eukaryota; kingdom Metazoa; phylum Mollusca; class Gastropoda; family Lymnaeidae; genus Ampullaceana; species Ampullaceana balthica. Next base: position 292,308 of record CALYLW010000347.1, read on the forward strand.
TGACCAGCGCCGTTTGGGTCCCCGTGGTTCCGGTCAGACCCGTGCCCCCGAGGAGGCTGGAGAGGAGAAGGAGTTCGATGAGGGAGGAGCCCCCGGAGTCGTGCTTCTTGTAGCTGCTGGACATGTGGTTGTTGGACATGCCGGCGTCATAGTGGTGGACGTGGATGACCTTGCCTGGTCTGCTCATCATCATGCTGGGGGTGGAGGGAGAGACGGGGTTACATTAGAATGTGATAGAGTGTAGTTCCGAAGGGGTGACGGTGTAGTTGGTCAGCTATCACAAAGACGGATTCAAAAGATTGCGCATTGCTATAAATGTCCAAGTCTATTGGTGGATATTCACTTAAAAGTACTTTGAGAAAATTGCAACAACAAAAACAAAAAATTATAATAATAATAATAATAATAATAATAAATTGATTATTTATATAGCGTTGTATCCCAGTAAGGAACTGGGCTCACAGCGCTTTACATGAAAGAAATAACATACTTATAAGTATTAAATTAACATTCATATCACAACAAACACACACAATTAATAATAAAAATTTAAAATCTTTTTAAAAGAAAAAGAACTGATTTTAGATTATCAAAATAGTTTTCTGGAAAATCCGTCTTAGAATTTAGTTTGAACATTTTGTGTTGTCAGAATAGATGCTGGTTTCGTAACCAGTGGGGCGGGCAGGTGGCGGATGTTTCGTAACCAGTGGGGCGTGCAGGTGGCGGATGTTTCGTAACCAGTGGGGCGTGCAGGTGGCGGATGGTATCATTAATTTTATTGATGTGGGACTTGTATGAATATATTAAAAGTAGATGAGAAGAAGATAACTTACGGGGCTTGTTTGTAGTACATGTCGGCCAAGCTGCTCACGGCAAACAGAACTGGAGAAGACAAGACTTTAAATGATTGACATAACAAAACAGGGGCCCAGAGCAATCTCAAACATATGACGTTTAAAACATTTGTAAGGGATTATTTTAACCTGGGCATTGTTTTTATTTTGTAACGAACATAATATGGAGTGACTGCAATCAGGCTTATAGATATGTAGATAGATGTCATGCAAACAGAGTAAGTATGAGCCTGACAAGACGTCACAAAACAACGAACGTTTCGGCAAAGAATCTACTTCAACGAACAAATAGACAAAAACAAATATAACTAATAAAATGAATTTGAAATGAAGTTTTATTCCCTGTTTGCATGATATCTGTCTCTTTATTTCGTAAAATAATTGAAACAAATCGAACAAACGTCTGGCGTTACAAAGTTGATATTTTTTGTTTTCAACAATAAAAACTTGTAATACTCAAACAGGAAATTTTCCTATGTATTTGGTGGAACGAAAGGGGAAGAAAAAATATTTCTATCTAAAGTCTAAATGTTCACTGCAGTTGAAAGACCAGACATTTCCTTTGATACGTGGCATAAACACCATGTTGTTAGTTCCTTTCATAATTATTACTTTGGGCTACTGCATGTCGGATGTTAATTATTTTTTGTTTAAATTAGACATTTAAAATTGAGTTTCTACTTCGTCTCAAACATATCAATAACTTAACAGCTCATGAAGAAAAAATCTCGTAAAAAAACCTAGAAGCCTATGACTAAAAGTTCGTTTTTTGTTGTAAATTTTTAAAAATTTTTAACCTTACTGCTAGAAAAGTGCTTAATTCACAATTCACAAATTACTCTGCTTGAAATAACCACGTTTAAACCTTTTTTAAAAAAAGTATTTTTTTATTTTTTAAATGTTAGCATTTTAACATTTTAAGCTGCTAAAAACATTGGACCTTGCTACATTCTATCGTTTCTGAATGTGTATGGTAGATTTGTCTCAACAAAGCGTTGTAAGATCACAGTTAAAATTGATGTCGACAACAAGGTTACAGTCACTTACTGTACGTCTAGCTCTGACATATTTAATTTCTTCAGTGTCTTTTAAAATTCAATGACTCGTTGAGCGAAAAATGTTGACGAACGGAATCCAAGTTTAACGAATTAAATAATGAATAAAGTTTTGAAAGTATGACTCACCTGTGACAGACATGAGAAGGTAACTCACTGGAAGCGCCATCTTAGCATCAAGTGTATCCTCCAACGATAGTGTTTTTTTTTAAAGATGAGCCGCGGGACAAAGTTAAAAATGCATCATACACTTGCACGAAAGTCTGGCCAACCGACTTCCTCGTTGCCTAGTAACAGTGAAATGGCGTCTTGGGGCGGCATAACTCGGCGTAGGTGCCCTGACATTCAGCTATATACCCGTCGGTAAAGGTCGCAGTCTTAACTCAAACATAGGAACACATTTTCCTAATCTTCGCCTGGACTCATTTGGGGATTAGAACAGATTAACATTTGGATGCTTCAGAGATGTGCTTTGTAACCACAGGAGAGGGGGGGGAGCAATGACAAGGGTAAAGGAAAGGCGTTAGTTTTGTGGCGATGTCACTGCGTGGTGGTCTTTTGATGACCTTTGAACTTCCAGACTGAAACAGTTCATGTGTTTATGGCGGTTGTTAAAAAATTTGTTGCTTTCAATTAGGTGGCAGGTCGGCGTCATTGTGGGGTGTTTTTTTCCGGGTTTTGGGAGGGGGGAGTCGACAGTTTAAAAGGCAGGGAAGAGGAGGTGAAGGTCATGCCAAATTGAAACAAAAACGTACATTCCTTGAGACACATCTGGTGTCTTCTGGCTAAGCTCGATTGCCAGACAGTACTATAATTTTCTAACGCCTTAAAATATTTCCCGTTTTTTCCCTCGATGAATTCAATAACTGTAATAGTAGTGATAGTAGTAAACAAATTTTGTCGGCTGACACGAGCACTCAAATTTTTTTTTAAACTGAAAACTAAAATAGTGTGAAGGCCGACCTAAACTCATTATCTTTAAGCAGAGCCGTCTTTACACCAGTTTGGGCCCCCGGTCAAAGAAATAGTGTTGGGCCCCTTCCCCGCAGGAATAAAACATAAATATACATAATATATATAAATAAACATATTCCCATGGGGCCCCTATCCTCGTGGGCCCACGGGCAAATGCCCAACGGGCCTATGCGTTAAGACGGCCCTGTCTTTAAGTAGAGCCAGACAACAAATTATTGACATTTAAGTGCTGGGTGTGAATTTTAAGCTTGGGTGTTTAGTGCTTGATTTACTGACGTCATCTTCGAATGATCTGGAAGCTTCTGGTCTACAATAGTCGACAAATGTTTTCGATTGGACATTGGACGAAGAGACAAAAATCACAACCGAGTAATCCAAGGGAGGCAAATCATTAAAAAGAACATATTGAAAATGATTTTGTTCTTACCTCCTCTGTTTTTCATTTACCAACCAAATAAAATAATCATTGGATTTATCTACAGCATTAAAAAAAATTGTCTTTTGCACATTCAAACACAATTAGTTTTTCTTGTTTATTTTTTTTAAAATTAACGTTGAGGATATAAAGAGAAAAAATGAGTGCGTAAATGTATAAAGTCAATGTTATGGACAGACCTAATAATAAATGGTCTAGTGATCTATTCAGCGCGTATTAAGGAGGAGATGAGGTCCAACCAGGGCGCCACTTTTCTTATTAATATGGGTGGGGGCATTTAATTTACGAGATATATTTTATCCCTTCCACGACGTCATCATACTTTTCCTCCCAAATAACAAGTCAAAACTTGGACAGAACTATCAACGCTACTATACAAACTGACTAACAAGGGAGGTAAGCGAGAGGGTGGTGGGGCAAGTTTAATAGAGTCTTATATAAACTGACTAACAAGGGAGGTAAGCGAGAGGGGGGGGGTGGGGCACGTTTAATAGAGTATTATATGAACTGACTAACAAGGGAGGTAAGCGAGAGGGGGGGGGGCACGTTTAATAAAGTCTTATACAAACTGACTAACAAGGGAGGTAAGCGAGAGGGGGGGGGGTGGGGCACGTTTAATAGAGTATTATATGAACTGACTAACAAGGGAGGTAAGCGAGAGGGGGGGGGAGACCACCTGTAATAGAGTCTTATATAAACTGACTAACAAGGGAGGTAAGCGAGAGGGGGGGGAGACCACCTTTAATAGAGTCTTATATAAACTGACTAACAAGGGAGGTAAGCGAGAGGGGGGGGGAGACCACCTTTAATAGAGTCTTATATAAACTGACTAACAAGGGAGGTAAGCGAGAGGGGGGGGGAGACCACCTTTAATAGAGTCTTATATAAACTGACTAACAAGGGAGGTAAGCGAGAGGGGGGGGGCACGTTTAATAGAGTCTTATATAAACTGACTAACAAGGGAGATACGCCAGAGGGCAGACCACCTGTAATAGTGTCTCATCTATTCTTACTATGTCGTCCAGTCTGAGTCGTCAAATACCTACATTTATATTAACGGTCCCCCACATCACCCTAATTTTCAACACTTCCAAAACGTAAAGCCCAACTCTGCCCTTTCACCTGTCCTCGTGGCCACAGTTTTCACCGGTCCAGAAGCCGTGGACAAACAGACCAAGAACTTTTGAGAGATAATCACGTAAAGAGACATACTTTGAAAAAGCCTCTCTTAAGTGACCACGCGTAAAGTGGTAATTACGAAGTACGGTGGGGTTGGGGAGAGGAGGGTATAACACCTTGAATCGAAGGGAGGAGTGGGAGGTAGGAGTTCCACATAGTTTGCTGTCAATAGACTCTGAGGTCGTGACTGTTGGTGTTTACATCATTTTGTTTTTGTTACATTGCTTTTTACTTCTTTTTTTTTAAACGGTATCTAATTGTTGGTGGGGATGGGGGGAGGGATGATGTTTTGATGCAAGACAACTGTCCGACAATTTTCTTGACCGCCAGACTGAAACTTCTTATCACAAAACCTAACACCGCATCTCCCGCCGTGTTTGTTTTTTGTTATAAGTTATAGGTCCTTTCCGGTTTTACGTTTTAAGTTTTATCAACATTTATTTGTATATAAGAATGGGACTAACAATGATAATAGGGAGCTTCAGTTTTATCCAACCTCGAAAGATATTGTTGACAACAAAATAAAATGAATACAAACACAAACAAATTGTCTTTCTCCTCGACTGGAAACTTGGCGTGGATTGGGTTGCCTGATCAAACCAGGAAAACAAACACTCTATCAACATTTCAAACTCTAATACAAGACTTAAAGCATGGATAAGAGTAGGGTGGCATAGAAGGAAAGTCTGTCATAGATAAGATAACAATAAGATAAGATAACAATAAGATAAGATAACAATAAGATAAGATAACAATAAGATAAGATAACAATAAGATAAGATGACAATAAGATAAGATGACAATAAGATAAGATAACAATAAGATAAGATAACAATAAGATAAGATAACAATAAGATAAGATAACAATAAGATAAGATAACAATAAGATAAGATAAATGAATGCAAATTGAAGCAGTTCTGCCGCTTGCCTCCCGTTCCCAATAGAACGTCCAGTTACTAAGACCAATACCACAATGAACAGCCCTATAGCGGGCGTATAGAAAAACAACACCTCAGCATTCATACGGGGCCGGCCTTAGGCATAGGCAAACTAGGCATCTGCCTAGGGCCTCCAATTAGTGAGGGCCTCACACAGAAATAATATTTTAAAAATTATATTACTTTTAGGGCCATCAAATTCACTTGACCTAGGGCCTCCGATTCCCCGAGGCCGGTCATGATTCTTAGCGACCATGTTGTTCACAGAATTGGTCGTGGAACACTTATAATTTATACATAGAAGAAGCAAGATAAGACATTTTAAAAAAGTAACAATCAACGCCAAAAGAGAGACCAGTATTTTAACAAATAACCAGTACACACAAAAGAAAAAAGCACAGAGGGCCATTAAATAGCCCCGCCCCGTCCAAAGGTTCTCACACTGCCAACCTCACAAAGACATCAACCGAAAGGACAGAATGATAACAAAAATAGGTTATTTTTGAAGGGACGGACTCTCTCTCTCTCTCTCTCTCTCTCTCTCTCTCTCTCTCTCTCTCTCTCTCTCTCTCTCTCTCTCTCTCTCTCTCTCTCTGTTGAACGCGAGGACCACTGGGTTCAGATGAAATTGTTGCAGCAGTACTATGTATGACGGAGGCTTCTTAAAATAAATATATATAAATAACTATTTCAGTGATTCTCAAACAACTCACTGTGTCAGACCGGTTGTATGTGCATGCATTATGCATGTATATCGTATTGAAGCAGGTCATTTTGGTGGATATGGAACTGGGATGTTTGGTCTCCGTTGTATTTTTATTCAAACTTTGCGTTTCCTATAACTGTGTCCTATAACTGTGTCCTATTACTGTGTCCTATAACTGAGTCCTATAACTGTGTCTTATAACTCAGTTACGGGTGCATTGTCTATAAGGTGTAGGTCTGCGGTCCACCTATTTGAGAAACTTCAAAATGTTAACATGTTTATATTGATTCATTATATTCCCCTGTACACCACTCCCCTTATTTATGTATTCAGCCACATCGGTCTATAATTAGATGCACTAGTTTGCAGATTCATCGGTACGTGCCGCCAACACAACGGCCCTTGTTGACATAGTTGACGAATAGGTAGCTGTCCAATTCAAACAATATTTCAAATATATTCAATCTTTCAGAGCAGATTGTTTTCTGAACTGATTTTTAACACAGCTGCTTAGAGAGTGTAAATTGTCCCCAAACACGCCCCGAGCCGTATTATTAAAACTCAGGTCCCCAAACACGCCCCGAGCCGTATTATTAAAACTCAGGTCCCCAAACACGCCCCGAGCCGTATTATTAAAACTCAGGTCCCCAAACACGCCCCGAGCCGTATTATTAAAACTCAGGTCCCCAAACACGCCCCGAGCCGTATTATTAAAACTCAGGTCCCCAAACACGCCCCGAGCCGTATTATTAAAACTCAGGTCCCCAAACACGCCCCGAGCCGTATTATTAAAACTCAGGTCCCCAAACACGCCCCGAGCCGTATTATTAAAACTCAGGTCCCCAAACACGCCCCGAGCCGTATTATTAAAACTCAGGTCCCCAAACACGCCCCGAGCCGTATTATTAAAACTCAGGTCCCCAAACACGCCCCGAGCCGTATTATTAAAACTCAGGTCCCCAAACACGCCCCGAGCCGTATTATTAAAACTCAGGTCCCCAAACACGCCCCGAGCCGTATTATTAAAACTCAGGTCCCCAAACACGCCCCGAGCCGTATTATTAAAACTCAGGTCCCCAAACACGCCCCGAGCCGTATTATTAAAACTCAGGTCCCCAAACACGCCCCGAGCCGTATTATTAAAACTCAGGTCCCCAAACACGCCCCGAGCCGTATTATTAAAACTCAGGTCCCCAAACACGCCCCGAGCCATATTATTGACTATTATTAAAACTCAAATCCCCAAACACATAACTTTCTACAGGTAATTTTCTCTTGTTCGTTTCTGATTGGCCCGGGAGAGGGTGGTGTTCACGCACGTGCCAATGTTCCAAAATCAATTTCAATATTTCCGAAACAATCTCAGTCAGCATTTTTTATATTCGTTTTTTTCATTGATGAGAGGTTTGGCGATTGTTGTTTTTTATTTAAACATTTGAATATGTCCAAGAGAATGTTACTCGCGGCTCTTTTTGTTGGAGGGTTGGTATAAATACCGCAAGATAGAGGACGCCCAATTATTGCTCCAGAATCTCACACAACCTCGACATGGCTTCGTTCCTCGTTTTCGTCTTTTCCTGTGAGTTACGAGTTATATTCTGGGGAACGTTAAAGTTTTAATTCCTTCTTGACAGTTAATTTCTATCACTGTTTGTAGGACACAGCGATAATATGATATTAGCACAGTTTACAGGACACAGCGATAATATGATATTATCACAGTTTGTAAGACACAGCGATAATATGATAGTATCCCAGTTTGTAAGACACAGCGATAATATGATAGTATCCCAGTTTGTAAGACAGAGCGATAATATGATAGTATCCCAGTTTGTAAGACAGAGCGATAATATGATAGTATCCCAGTTTGTAAGACAGAGCGATAATAAGGCAAAACAAATCGGTAAATAAAACTGACATTGAATACACTGGAGACAAAGCGCCGTGGTCTGTGACGTAAACTTATGTAATCTGTGTTGAGACTATTCCACCCACGTGGGATAGAGTTATTTTTATATTAAAGATTAGAATTACTCTTAATCACACCTCACGGTATATGGGTAATTATTGTAGACGACTTTGTGCAACTGTTATTTTGTAAAATAAAACCAATGAAAATATCAGCGAGTTTAAATGTGTCAGAAGTTCACTCCAAAGATACAGACGTGACATTATCTTTAACAAAATGGACAGAGATCCAGCAATGCCTGCGAGTTCAGCCATGGGATAGACTGACCCTTGGTCAATGAATGGGAAGTTCTCACACCAGCAACCACTTTCAAATGTTCACTTTCAATATGTTCGCTTTCAAATGTTCACATTTCCCCCCTCCACAGCGGCGGTCCTCCTGGCCTCCCGGGCAGCCATGGCTCAGACCGCCTACGGCACAGGGTGCGGGGCCGCCCTTGAGGACATTCCCAACCCCGCCTCTGACACGTGTACGGCCTTCTTCCGGTGCTACAAGACCAGGCAGTACAGTCTGCGGTGTCCATTGGGCCTGGCGTTTGACTTTGACAGGGCAAGATGCAGGTAACTAGAATTTGACAAGGCAAAATGCAGGTAACTAGACTTTGACAGGGCAAGATGCAGGTAACTAGACTTTGACAGGGCGAGATGCAGGTAACTAGACTTTGACAGGGCGAGATGCAGGTAACTAGACTTTGACAGGGCGAGATGCAGGTAACTAGACTTTGACAGGGTGAGATGCAGGTAACTAGACTTTGACAGGGCGAGATGCAGGTAACTAGACTTTGACAGGGCGAGATGCAGGTAACTAGACTTTGACAGGACGAGATGCAGGTAACTAGACTTTGACAGGGCGAGATGCAGGTAACTAGACTTTGACAGGGCGAGATGCAGGTAACTAGACTTTGACAGGGCGAGATGCGGGTAAATAGACTTTGACAGGACGAGATGCAGGTAACTAGACTTTGACAGGGTAAGAAGCAGGTAACCAAGTTGGACATTGCTTGCTGAGGGAATCTCGTGTTCCTCGATGCGAGCAAACAGAAAAATGTCTCTTAGACTTAGACTTTAATTATTCACAGCTTGTAGATAAACTGACACTAACATATATTTTATTGATGGATTTGAACTCATGTCTGCATGTCTGCTCTCGTCCAGACCAGCTACAGAGGTGGACTGTCCACTTCAGCTCCAGCGCTTCCAAGCCCCGGCTGTTCCATCGTATCTCCGACCTCCCGGGACTGTGAGTTGAACATTGAGTGCCAAGTGTTTAGAGTTTAGATAAATGGAGTAATGAATCAATTATCAGATTGTTGGATAAGTCAAGGGATCAATTGTGTAAAAAATATTTACGGAATAGGTAAGACGTGGGCTGGAGGGGGTATGAGCTGACCAACACCAATGTTCCCTCTAATTTTGGTCCGTGTGCAAAGTTGCACAGCATCCTTTTTTGTGCAATACTTAACAAAATTTGTTCCGCGGCAATTCTTAATGCTGCGCGGCCGCGCAGCTTAAAGGGAACATTGAAAAACGAACCCCCCCCCCAACTCATACATCCACACTATTCCTCACACTGAGTGCTGACCCCACTTTGAACCCTCTCCACTCCCAGCAACAACAAGAGAGAGAGATTGAGATCCGGGTCGTCCAAGTTCCAGCCGGCCTTGACCCCAACACGCTCCAGATCGCCGCCAACGGTCGACTGACTCCCGTGAGTAGGCAGTTTGCTCCTCAGGTAAGCAAAACTGCAAGACTTCACCGCTTGGACATTTTTAGGTTTAGATGTAGAGAAAGTGAGGTAGATAGAAGGAGGGAGGGGAGAATGGGAAATGTGGAAATGTTAAAAATTAGAATTTTTAAACGTCATATCATTATGCAAAATTTAAAAAAACGTCCTCTCAGTCAAAATTGGGGGACGACTTGCATGGCTTTACGTGACCAGTGTCTGCAATAAATCAAAGTACATTTTCAATGACCCCATGCCAAATGCCCATGTGCCTTATGTCCCTATTGTTCCACTATGTACTCGGTAAATAAATTTGAAAACTTTAATTTCCCAGCAAGGACAGTCCATCCTCCATACCCCCGCCCGTACTGGCTACCCTCAGCAGGTCAACCCGGCACAGGGTCAGTATCAAGGACAGTTTGTTCCCGGTCAGCAACAGGTTGGTCAGGGCCAGTATGTTCAACCTCAGCAACAACCACAGTTTCAGCCTCAACCGCAGCCTCAACCTCAGCCACAGCCTCAACCACTGCCTCAGCCTCAACCGCAGCCTCAACCACTGCCTCAGCCTCAACCACAGCCTCAGCCTCAAGTTCAACCGGCGCCACCAGCAGCCCCGGGTCAAGGGCAAGACGCCCTTTCCATTTTGGTCCCATACCAAGGTCAAGGTCAGCCCCAACCAGGACAGTAACGTAGGACGCAATAATCTTGTGTACAGAAGGAGCGTCTGTACTATATAACATTCTCTGCATCATTGCTCACACTCGCTTAAAAGACAACTTCACTAGCGAAACTAACAAATAATTGGGTTACAAAAGGTCTTGGGAGAGTAAAAATCCTTTTATAATAGTATTAATAATTATAATAGATATCTTCGATGAATGTAGTTCTCGCAGTATCACTTCTCAAAACAGCGAAAAAACATGAAAGGATTAGTGTTTGTTTGTTTTCTATAGGTTTTTAAAAAAAATTGCTATGTATTTTATTTATTTATTTTTATCATTTTTTGTTTGTATACTTTATAATTTTGTTTCAATTTATCATGCAGCTTTTCCAATTTAGGCGAATGTTTTGTAAAAAAAAAGTTATATAAATATATATACTTTTAAAACCAAAAGAATTGTATGTAAATAAAAACTAAAATGTGCAGCATAAGGTGCAGGCGTTTAACTCTTGTGCCACTTGACTGTGTTTAACTCTGGAGTCCTATGACTGTGTTTAAATGCGGTCCGTGTGTGTTGTACGAATCGACGTCACGTGACGTAGTCAACTTTCAAATAAAGTTTTGAATATTTTATCACTTGTGGTTTGTTCCCTTCGGTTCGTGTTGTGCTTGTCTTGTGTTTAAATTGAGCAAAGCTTATTCACAGTGTACCCTCCAATACAACACAGCCACCAATGGATATGGCGTGTCAAATAAGCCTGTGTATTCCCATTATAAAGGTCAAATTTAAATATGTTGTGCCAGCGAATTTAAGGGACGATAACTCACTGCTGAAGAGGTAGATTATTCAATTGTTATTTTGCATGTATTTGGTCAGGACATGACGTGGGAATGTGGAGGAAAGGGGGGGGGGACATATAGGTTAGTGAAATAATGTAGCTAGATATTTAGAAGCTCAAATTGGAAGGATTGAATAACAAAGTGAACGTTTCGACTAAACACCTTCGTCTGTAGACCAAACAAAAGAGCAAATGATAGATTGTTAGAGGCAAACAGCTGAGTTGTCTAAAACCGAAACATATAGGTCAAAGTTCAACACGAGCACTTTTAAACATAAACTTCCTTCTCTAAAAAACAATAACATTACCCAAAAGAAAAAAAATAATGCTTACATTTTTTTTAAAATCATAAATCCAATTTATCCATGACAAGTCTCTCCGGACTGCTTCCTCTGAATTTAAAGAGAAAATTGCCACCATAATTTAAGATGGGGTTGTGGGAATTAGGCGGCAAGAAATAACCCAACAAACTGGAATGTCCGCGATGCTTGTACTGCCCCTCTACTGGAGTTATTTTAACAAATATGCCTTCAAGTTATGGTCATGTAAACAATTATTAGTGCTACCCACCCACCCCAGTGTGGGAAACTGTAGGTCCTCCCAGCCCCAATTCCTACAGTTTCGCCACTGCATAATTTTATCACGCCTAAGAAGAACATTATTTTTCTCCACCACAAAAGAATCAGTGTATTTAAAATCCCCCCCCCCAGATAAATTTCGTTTCAAACACACGTATGTATAATAAAATAATATAAAAGTCCAGGTCATTCATTCTGTAACGCTAAGGGACATAATCAGCATTTTTTTTTATTTTAAAATATAGACGTAAAATCATAATCATTTTGGTTTCGAGATTAACAGAGCGTGTGGTGTTTCTCGCCGTTAAATATTATATGACGTCATCGTTTGAGCTTATATTTAAATTTTGGAAAAGGGAACGATGTAAAAAGAGCCGTTAATAGTTTGGCTGACGTTAACGTTAACAGACGGACACACTGATTCGAACGCATGCAATAACATTCACGTAAGTTACTTGCACGGGCTTTTGAAAAAAATCGGCGCCATAGGCGCCCCAGAACAACCTAGTCTATTATATTATGCATCATAAGTTACGCACCAAACACGCGCATCATATAATACGCACCAAACACGCGCATCATATGTTATGTACCAAGCACATGCATCTTATGTTAAGCACAAAACACATTTGGGTTATTCATAGAGCTTTACATAGTCAATTTGAGCGCAATTAGTGGTGGTATTGATTACAGAATAGATTACGACAACCATGGCATCATTTATAACAAAGAAAATGTTGCTCCACCAAGAGTAAAAGGAAAAAAACGGGTGGGGAGTCGAATAATACTAAAGGAAAACAGTTCAGTGGCTGCACGAAATAATGTAGTTTATTATTGAACTTTTATTCTGTTAAAGTCGGTTAAAATTTAAATAACATTTTTGAGGGGGTGGGGGGTCATTTAATTTTTTTCTCCCCTACACTGTACCAAAAAAATTGTAAATATTTTTATAACAAGAATTTAGGGCACATTCTGAAACATTTAAATGGATTTTAAAAAATTATCGGAACATAAAGCAGTTACGGTTTAGATAAATAAAATACAAAATATTTTTCATCCCAAATTCTTACATTTCAGTTGAAGTTTTATAGAAATAAAGTCAGGCAAAGATGTAGGAAACTTGATCATTTACACAGTAAATGTTAGAATAAATATTTCACATTTTCTATCTCGACAATATGGTGCAGCACTTTTTTGTGTGCGGAAAATTAAAATTTAGTCAAGTTTTGAAAACAATAATACGCAGATGTCTTATGTACCAGAATAGGGAGATAGAACGTCTGGAAGAATAAATACGATAATACATAGCTTTACCTCAGATGAGGCCGTTAAAAAAAATATGATTATAACATGCCCCTTAAATAAATGTTGTATAAAGGAAGAAAACAAAATAAATGTCAGGTAAGAGTTTCAACACGTTCTGGCGTTAATTAGCATGTATAACAGTGCGATACAAGAAATCATACGCGTCATCATTTACGTATTGTGATTGTTCATTGACTGGTTTAAATAATTGTCAAAAACTAAATAACTCATGAAAATTGTGAGTCGTATGAATTTGACGTAAAATGGATGGGGATGTCGTAAAGGTGGGGGGGGGAGGTTTGTTAACGCGTGGATCTGTTGAGTTAAAACAGCTGCCCGAAGATGTGTACGGTGGGGGTATTATGGTTCGGACCGCGACACTATGTCCACCAAACACGTCACTGACTTATTTGAATATTGGCTTATGAGAATGTCGACTGGGTAGTTTACCTTTAAATTATAAGAGTGGTCCAGAGTTTGTGGACTGGAGAGTTTATCTTTAATTATAAGAGTGGTCCAGAGATGTGGACTGGAGAGTTTATCTTTAATTATAAGAGAGGTCCAGAGATGTGGACTGGAGAGTTTATCGTTAATTATAAGAAATGTTCATTGACTTTGGGCATGTAAAAGAGTTTTTAAAAAGTGTGGGATTTTTTTTTGGGGTGGGGGGGGGGTGGGGGGTGTCACAACGATGTGTGGTAAAATGGGTTTTACAAAATGTTCGATGTTTTTTTTTGAGGGGGTAGGAGTGGGGAATACGACTAATAGTGGTAGGAGTGGGGAATACGACTAATAGTGGTAGGAGTGGGGCATACGACTAATAGTGGTAGGAGTGGGGAATACGACTAATAGTGGTAGGAGTGGGGAATACGACTAATAGTGGTAGGAGTGGGGAATACGACTAATAGTGGTAGGAGTGGGGAATACGACTAATAGTGGTAGGAGTGGGGAATACGACTAATAGTTTTAGGAGTGGGGAATACGACTAATAGTTGTAGGCGTGGGGAATACGACTAATAATTGTAGGCGTAGGGAATACGACTAATAGTTGTAGGCGTGGGGGAATACGACTAATAATTGTAGGCGTGGGGAATACGACTAATAGTTGTAGGAGTGGGGAATACGACTAATAGTTGTAGGCGTGGGGAATACGACTAATAATTGTAGGCGTGGGGAATACGACTAATAGTTGTAGGCGTGGGGAATACGACTAATAATTGTAGGCGTGGGGAATACGACTAATAGTGGTACATCGTGACATGATCAGTATAGTCAGAGGCGGAGGCTTGGTGGGTCGGGTATTCTGTAGGTTTTTAATATTGGCATACATATATAAATATTTACTGACATAGCTAAAACACAAAAATGTAAATAAACACATTGAAGTTAAGCAAAAGAGATGGAAGGAGGAAGATGAAGGAATAACAAAAGGATAGTTCATTCGTAATTTTCCACTTACCATCGATGTACTCGCTTCATCGCATTTAGAAGACACTCCAGCTGGGAGATGGCGACGCTCCTGGCCAACAGGTGGGAGATGGAGACGCTCCTGGTCAACAGGTGGGAGATGGAGACGCTCCTGGTCAACAGGTGGGAGATGGAGACACTCCTGGTCAACAGGTGGGAGATGGAGACGCTCCAGACCAATTAGTTGGAAATGGAGACGCTCCTGGTCAACGGGTGGGAGATGGAGACGCTCTTGGTCAACAGATGGGAGATGGAGACGCTCCTGACCAATAAGTTGGAGATGAAGACGCCCCTGGTCAATAAGTTGGAGATATGAAAAGAATGCGGTTCGCTGGTCGTGACGGTCCTTACATTCCACTGGTCAGAGATGGCCTTGTCCAGGCGAGCCTGTCTTGTTTGAGCACGCCTCTCACCTGTAAGAAAAGTCGCATCACTGTTAGCTTTGTTCTCACCTGTAAGCCTGGACCACACACAAACACACACAAACCCAAAGGTCAGTCCATGAATGAAGTCATTTCAAAACCTCAAACAACATATTTTTTCTATGCCTGTTGTTAATGTCACATGACTTTCGATTGACACAGGGACACGATTCAAGGGGCCGGTGACCAGTTGTGTCCAGAACACGCACAAAAAGTGTCCGTGTTAGATTTCTTTGTTTGTGTTATGGTGGGTTTTTTTTCTTGATCAGTTGTCAAAAGTTAATATGTGATAGTTTCCATGAGTGTTTGGGGCACAGGAAACATTCCCTAGCATAACGCGTGCGTGCTCTGGGTCCAGTTAACGATCTAATAATTCTGTTGATTTACTTCAATCAGTTTTAAAAAAAAGATTTCGAAGTAGAAGAAGTTAATTTAAAAGTCTGCAGAAATTCCATACTTTCATTTAATCATTCAATTTCTGAGAAGTGGTTTTCTGGAAAAATGCTCTTTCTTGCCATAACAGGTAAATATGATGTCTGCGTGGATGTGTTTATGTCATAACAGGTAAATATGATGCCTGTGTGGATATGTTTATGTCATAACAGGTAAATATGATGTCTGCGTGGATGTGTTTATGACATAACAGGTAAATATGATGCCTGTGTGGATGTGTTTATGTCATAACAGGTAAATATGATGTCTGTGTGGATGTGTTTATGTCATAACAGGTAAATATGATGCCTGTGTGGATGTGTTTATGTCATAACAGGTAAATATGATGTCTGTGTGGATGTGTTTATGTCATAACAGGTAAATATGATGTCTGTGTGGATGTGTTTATGTCATAACAGGTAAATATGATGTCTGTGTGGATGTGTTTATGTCATAACAGGTAAATATGATGTCTGTGTGGATGTGTTTATGTCATAACAGGTAAATATGATGTCTGTGTGGATGTGTTTATGTCATAACAGGTAAATATGATGTCTGTGTGGATGTGTTTATGTCATAACAGGTAAATATGATATCTGTGTGGATGTGTACCTGTGTGTTTATATCCTGATATATATATAATATAGATATAAAGACAAGTAAATAATCTTGTTCGTTACTCGAATTTGGAGTCAAATTGTCAGCCTTGTAAATGATTACAAGTTGTTGTTTATAAGACGGTCAAGACTGTAATTCCAATTCTCTGTGTATTTTAAATGCACATCTTAACAGACTAATTGGAACCACTGAGTGTAAAGTAGGACGTCCAGATTACTCGTGTTAACCTATGAGATATAGGATAGTGGAGCTCATATAGAACTGTAATATAGAATGGATGCGTTAAATAGCAACTCACTCTAGATGTGTAATATAGAATGGATGTGTTAAATAGCAACTCACTCTAGAACTGTAATATAGAATGGATGTGTTAAATAGCAACTCACTCTAGATGTGTAATATAGAATGGATGTGTTAAATAGCAACTCACTCTAGAACTGTAATATAGAATGGATGTGTTAAATAGCAACTCACTCTAGAACTGTAATATAGAATGGATGTGTTAAATAGCAACTCACTCTAGAACTGTAATATAGAATGGATGTGTTAAATAGCACCTCACTCTAGATCTGTAATATAGAATAGATGCAGTCATATAAATCACTATAGAACTTTAAGGTCTTTTGCAAATTGAATAAAGCGGTTCACCGGAAGCATTTAAAAATATGATACACTAACTCCAACATTCCCCTAACTCCAACATTCCCCTAACTCCAACATTCCCCTAACTCCAACATTCCCCTAACTCCAATATTTCCCTGAGTCCAAAATTCCCCTTACCTCCTAATGCCATGCCACAGGCCATTTCTGAATTTATAAAATCAAAGACTTTCAGTTTCAGAAAAAAGAAACATCGATAGTGTTAGCGCTATAGCGCATTTCAAGTAGAATCACAAGCAAGTTCAATTTTTTAAATTATTAAATTCGCTTCACTTTTCCTATCTTATATGCTCCTTATATTTTCGTTTAATTCCTTCACAAATTTCCCTTTTCTTACAAGCGACCTTGATAAGTCTTGCGACGTCACAAGCCAACCTCTGCTCCGCCCCAAATGGAGATTTCCCCAATCCCAGCAGCGAGCAGTGCACGACGTTCTTCCGGTGCATCCAGGGCGTGCCCTCACTTCTGCGATGCCCGGCCAATCAACGTTTTGAGTTTCTCTTCAGGGTTTGCCGCCCGCAGGCTCAAGTAGATTGCAATAGGTAAGAAACCATGTATGAGCCACGGCTATCTCGACTACATGTTAATGTAACAGATGTTGAAATGCTTGACGGCATTGTAATATTAACAGGGTTATAAAAATTGATTGCATTTGTATCATTTATAACATGAGCTTGACGATGACCTTTCACTTTCAGACAACTTGAGGTCTTCGCCGCCCCAACGGGCCTGGGGGCCCTAGGGGGACTTCCGGGTCTCGGGGGCCTCCCTGGTCTGGCTGGACTTCCTGGTCTGGGCGGACTTCCTGGCCTGGGTGGACTTCCAGGCCTCGGAGGTCTAGGAGGAGGCGGCCTTGCTGGACTGGGTGGAGCCGGACTGGGGGCGGGGCTTCCTAACCAAGGACTAATCAACTTGCTCACCCAGTTGGACGGCGACGGCGATGGACAGAATCCCAACACGGGATTGGCTACAGTGCTGGCATTGTCCGCCATCATGAACCAGAGAGTAAGTCATTCGAGAATAATCGAATTTATGGAAATTATGAGTTTCATCATTCACTGTGTAATAAAATCTGCCATAAAAACACACACACACGCACCAATGCACACACACGCACCAATGCACACACACCAATGCACACACACGCACCAATGCACACACACCAATGCACACAACCGCACCAATGCATACACCCGCCCACCTCCCTTATCCTTGAACAATCAATCAAAACAACTATAGGAAACAGTATGTTATAACGGACTCTGCGAAAGAGTCCAACTAAAATAATGACATGCCTTGACCACTCTTTAGTGCAAAACTCCGGCAATCCCAAAACATCTCAAACCTAATTATTTAATCCAAATCTGAAACGGCGTTATTCCCACAACTACAATATATCAAAACTTGGTTATTATCCACAACTACAATACATCAAAACTTGGTTATTATCCACAACTACAATACATCAAAACTTGGTTATTATCCACAACTAAAATATATCAAAACTTGGTTATTATCCACAACTACAATACATCAAAACTTGGTTATTATCCATAACTACAATACATCAAAACTTGGTTATTATCCACAACTACAATACATCAAAACTTGGTTATTATCCACAACTACAATATATCAAAACTTGGTTATTATCTACAACTACAATACATCAAAACTTGGTTATTATCCACAACTACAATACATCAAAACTTGGTTATTATCCACAACTACAATACATCAAAACTTGGTTATTCCTGCAACTACAATGTATAACAACGTTGTTATTCCTGCAACTACAATGAATCAAATCTTTTCCCCCTCACAGAACGGAGGCCAACAACAGCCACAACCTCAACCGGGTTTTCCAGGGGCGTTCCCCAACCCCTACCCGCCGGTTGCACCCGTCTTCGCACCAAACAACCAGTGGCAACAGCCCCAGGCCTTAGCCAACCCCGGCAACCCCCCGGGGGTCATTAGCCAGGGGACACCATTCACCACAGAGGACGGGAGGACATTCGTTGTAGTCCCTCAGGTACAAAGAAAACTATTATTTCATTTTTGAGTCGGCGATTGTAAAGGTGAAGACGTAATAATAGGGGGTTGAACTGCGAGGAAGCGTTCAAATAGAGTACACGAGACAAAAACGATGTGTGGGATTCATTGAAAGACATACAAGTTTAATGTCAATACTTGATGTTATTAATTTGTAGGCCTATTGCATGATGAATGCATTTGCCGTAACGTATGCAAATGTTTATAAATAAAGCATTACATTTATTACTGTATTCACACAAACCGTTTGATTAAACGGTGCAGTAGCGATACGTTGGTCACTGGTCAGGTAGCACTGAATCAGCGGATCAAATTACCCATTGCCACAGGCAATTCCTCAATTCATCTCTCTTTTAGATAAAGAAAAAAAGGGAAGCAAGCAGCTTGTATCAAAACGTTCCTATTATTTATCGGTACTTATTGAGAAAAATTTAACACTTTTATTTTTGTTTCAGTTCGCCAACCTGCAGCAACACCCGGGTAATGGACAGGGTTATGGACCGGGTAATGGACAGGGTTCCTTCCAAGGTCAAGGAAGTCTACCTTTCGAAGGTCAAGTTAATCAAGGTCATCGCCAAGCCCAGAGGCAGCGGAACAGGCAACACCAAGGCCAGGGAAATGGACAGGGGCAACCCATCGGTCAAGGCAATGGGCAGCTCCTAGGACAAGGTCAAGGCAACGGGCAAGGTCAGCTCCTTGGACAAGGTCAAGGCCAAGGTCAAAACGTCATCGCACAGGCTCAGCTGCAGAATCTCTTGAACTTTCTGACAGAGGACAATGAAACTCCAGACAGGAACGGCACAGTAGTAGCCTGAGGTCACCATCTTTTGGCCAAACCAATTGACGGCGCACAACTGGACGCCCAGGTTCCCCACACAGATAAAACAAACACTTAAAATCTTCTTGGTTTCCCCGGAAGAAAGCAAATTCGTTTACATACTGTTAATTGTAAACTTGTTACATGTTGTTTTAAACAATCAAACATCTTTATGAGTTTGTGTGTATTATCATCGTGATTGTATGTCACGTGACCATGACCATGATCGCCTTTATTCATTAACAAATTCATTACTGAAAAATGAAAATTCATTACCCCATGAAAAATTTGGTGTTGCTTTTTTTTTCCTTCATTTTTGGTTTAAGTTTAAAAATAGTTGTGTACTTTTTTTCTTCCCAATAGTATTTTAATAGAATACTAGATTCAGTGTGCCATCAGACGCACATACAAAATCAAAACATTAACCATATAACAAAGTTCACTATAAATTAATAAATATTGGATATTGAAACCATGAATTTTCCAATTCCTTGAATTTTATATTTCCATAGCAAAATACTAAAATACTAATTAAAAACCAGTCATTTGACACGCATCAACACATTTCAATAAATCTTATGATAATAATGAGCAATGTCCAGTTACTTTTCTCAGAATCAATATGGCACTGTCAAGCTGGAGGTGATCATGAAAAGGCATGTGCAGTGCTGAAATAAACCATGCAAATGAGTGCAAATAATGTCTTGGAAACAACATGAAGTGTGTGCAGTTTACAGAATACAATGTCATACAATGTCATTTATGTTTGACATTCAGTTTTATTTACTCCTGCATTTCCTTGTACACGGCCCAGTTAACATTTCCTTGTACACGGCCCAGTTAACATTTCCTTGTACACGGCCCAGTTAACATTTCCTTGTACACGGCCCAGTTAACATTTCCTTGTACACGGCCCAGTTAACATTCCCTTGAACACGACCCAGTTAACATTTCCTTGTACACGGCCCAGTTAACATTTCCTTGTACACGGCCCAGTTAACATTTCCTTGTACACGGCCCAGTAAACATTCCCTTGTACACGGCCCAGTTAACATTCCCTTGTACACGGCCCAGTTAACATTTCCTTGTACACGGCCCAGTTAACATTTCCTTGTACACGGCCCAGTTAACATTCCCTTGAACACGACCCAGTTAACATTTCCTTGTACACGGCCCAGTTAACATTTCCTTGTACACGGCCCAGTTAACATTTCCTTGTACACGGCCCAGTTAACATTTCCTTGTACACGGCCCAGTTAACATTTCCTTGTACACGGCCCAGTAAACATTCCCTTGTACACGGCCCAGTTAACATTCCCTTGTACACGGCCCAGTTAACATTCCCTTGTACACGGCCCAGTTAACATTCCCTTGTACACGGCCCAGTTAACATTTCCTTGTACACGACCCAGTTAACATTTCCTTGTACATGACCCAGTTAACATTTCCTTGTACACGACCCAGTTAACATTTCCTTGTACACGACCCAGTTAACATTCCCTTGTACATGGCCAAGTTAACATTCCCTTGTACATGGCCCAGTTAACATTTTCTTCATCAGTTGTTAACTGAATGATAAGAATGAGCTAAAAACTACTGGCAAGTATTTCTTTAAAACGTGTCAACACCAAGTAGACAAATAAATCATCAAGAAGGTCATGGGGATGATCCTTTGGTACACACAGGAAAGAAAAAATGGGGCACTGCTAAAATATGACAGATACATGAGTTCAGTTGCCCCTGAATGAATGGGGCACTGCCAAAATATTACAGATACATGAGTTCAGTTGCCCTGAATGAATGGGGCACTGCCAAAATATGACAGATACATGAGTTCAGTTGCCCCTGTACGAATGGGGCACTGCCAAAATATGACAGATACATGAGTTCAGTTGCCTCTGAACGAATGGGGCACTGCCAAAATATGACAGATACATGAGTTCAGTTGCCTCTGAACGAATGGGGCACTGCCAAAATATGACACATACATGAGTTCAGTTGCCCCTGAACGAATGGGGCACTGCCAAAATATGACAGATACATGAGTTCAGTTGCCCCTGAACGAATGGGGAACTGCCAAAATATGACAGATACATGAATTCAGTCGCCCCTGAACACAAAATAATTTTTTTTTAAAAATACTTAAAAGTGTTGCCCTTTAATTTGCATTTGCCAATAAACTTTCTGCATTCATTTTAATATATTTGAACTCAAAATTTTGTCATACTAAAATTTTTTAATACAACTGTGACAGAGAATTTAGAGATGACTTTTAGAGATGTTGAGTATTTTGAAGAACCAGATTCCTTCAAAACTTGAGTTGCTATAACCAGATTTCTTATAATGCAATTGGGTAATTATCAGAAAAATTAATTGTAAATTTTTTAAAGTGATGATTAATAATATAGTGTCACAATTTTTTGCCATCAAAACTTAACCAATAGATTAAGCATTTTTATTACATAGTACAAAAAGTGCTGTTAGCCCTCATAGGTCATAGTACTGTAAACAAATTAAAATATTATAATAGCTGTGATACCCACCCAAAACAAAAAGAATTTGTTAAAAACACCTATAATAATTATAATAGTTGTAATTTCCACTTGAGTATCAGTATACTTTTTTTTATAAATATAATACATGAAAATTAATATAAAAAAGTACTTTTTTAAATTATTTTTTTTTAAACCAATAACAATAGGAGTTCACTTCCCTGACTGTGTATAAGGGGCCATCCATAAGTGACGTCACACGATTTTTGCCAATTTTTCACACTCCCCCTCTCTTTGCACTCTCCCCCCCCCCACTGCATAGGAACTGTATTTTCTATATGAAAAAGAGCATGTTTCAAATCACTTTTTTGTCATTTAAGTATGTATTTAGTGTAAGGTTGCACTCTAAAATCGTAACACGCATGAAGCCATGCAAAACGACATAAAAAATTGTTAGAAATCAAATATTTAAGTGGAAATTTTATTTAAATTTGTGAGTTTTGATGTGACGTCACATTTCTGAAACACTCCCTCCCCCTGTTACACATCATCACAAATGTGGGGACTCCCCCCCCTCCTCCCCCCCTCCCCCCCTAGGTGCGTGACGTCATTTATGGACGGTCCATAAGTATTAAATACTTATACTTATAAGGCTAATATTATGAGTATTATTAATTATTGTTTTCATAATTATTAATATAATTATTAATTAATATAATTAGTAATTTAGCTATAAGTATGAATTATAAAATTAAATCAATTTAATTAGTTTATTTAGTCAACTCAAAAATTTAGTACAAAGACATGTTCTTTCAAAGTAAATATTAAAAATAAGTAGTAATAGTAATAGTAGTAATCAATTACGTATAATGTATACAGAATACAGCATACTATCAGCTTTATTTTATTTTTATAAATTAATTAGGGAAAATCATCGATAATTTAATAAGTAATGAATTAGTTAAAGATAATTAATAATAGTAATAGACAACTAAACTAATAGTTATTGTATTAGTTTCTTCTGAATCTTTAATTTTAATAATTTTAATATTAATAAGTCATAAGTATAAGTTAATAGTATAAGTAATATTCGATTAAAATTAATTACCAGATCAAGCGATAAAAACAATAAAAGTCAGCGGAAAAAAAATCACTCACAATATCTGCATTTTTTCAAAAATTTTGAGCGTATAAAATTCTTGATTTTGTAAAAGCAGCATTTGCGATAAAATATTGTTGAGTATAAAAAAAATTAATACTCACTTCTTAACTCAAATGAGATTGGTGTCTCAACTACAATTACGATATATACGCATGCGCGCATAAGTTGAAACTAATTATAATTCTGGTGACGTGTGAAAATGATAGAGTATAGACTATAATTATAGAGGAGAGCCTTAGATCTAAATCTAAGAGATTTACGTCAAGTTTTTATTATTTAAATTTAAAATCTTTTAAAATGAATGGAATATTTTCGAATATCTAGATTTATCCCATTATTTTCTGACCCAGATAATTTAAGTTTAAGAAATGTCCAACTGCGTGGAAACCAAGTTAGCGACATGACCCATTTTTAAAAATAGTAAGTCACATGACAATCAGGTGTACGCCTAATTTTGGCGTGTATTTATAAATATATCAATGCATTGTCTTCTGCTGGTGATCGTAGCATATTGGTGTAAATGAGTGCTCAAAAAGAATGTGTATCACCATCCCCGTTCTGCCTCTTCGGGAGTCTAAAATGTTCAGTAGTCGTAGACTTAGAGGTCTGGCTTCACAAGATGGCCATGGGTCATGGCGAACTTGGTCAGTAGGACCTCCTTAAAATTTCAGTACATGTATTTTTTAAAAAAAAGGTGAATGCTTATTCCATTTTTTAAAATAGTGCCTACGGGAATAACATCTAAACGGGAGCCTTGGTAGTATAAGAAGGGGAATTAAAGACAAACCTAATTAATTCAATGAAGACATAATAAAGGTGACTTCAATTTCAAATTGCTTGCTGAATGGCGCCTTAAGCCAGCGGGCAGCACATGTTGTCCATTCGTGTCACCAATGACGTGTACAGCGTCCACTTGCCGCGCCCACGAGAACTTTAAATACGCACGAGAAATAACAATTTCTCCCTCTTTTTTCTTCTTGTAGATCTAAACGTTTTTTCCCCTTTGGTCATTTTTTTTTATACAAAGAACAAATAATTTTTAAAAAGATTTAGAATCCATTTTGATAGTGACTGTTACAAAAAAACAGGTAGCAATATAAAAAAAAAGTATGTGGAAAAAAGGTATTGATGTTACAGGTGCATTCTGCTAGAAAAAAAAGCACTGTTTATAACTTGGTCCAAATGTTGAAACCATAGACAATAAGAGAAAACTTGAACATAGAGGAGTAAAAACAGAAGACAATTTTATTTTTATTTGTATACAACAAATTATTTTTATATAATTTTTTACAAATTAATTCTTAAATTCTATCAGTAAGTGATGACTCCGTTTATTCTTTTTATTGAATTTCAATGTTATTAAAACAGGATGAATTGGGGAAAATAGGGCATACGACAGCAGAAAAGTGTCATCTGTATGAGTTAAACTTGTAAAATTCAGACAAATTTCATCAATGCTCTGCACCACACACACATTTTACGTTGATACAAATCATGTCTACAATTGTATCACATATAGTATAGAATAGTAAGACAAAAAAAACATGTGCAAGTTATAATTATTTATTTTAATAAATGCCTCAATCTTTTTTTAAATCATTAATAAATTAACAAGAAAACCATTTATTTACCAACAAATTTCAAGTAACTATTAATTTACATAAATAAAATAGACAATTTAACACAGCAACTTTTGGAGTTATTTTATGTCTTTTTTCCTTGCTGGCAATTATTAGTTGTATTTAAAAAATGATATTTCTGAAATAAAGTTAATGAAATGAACACTCAAAATAACAAATTGGTGAGTTGTATCAAAGTCTGGAAAAAGTGTGACAATGTTAGGTGGTGAAATGTAAACATACAACAGTGTTTCTAGGTCCAGGCATCATGAGAAATCTTAATGCACTCATTATTTTAAGACTTTTAATGGATTAATTAGGAAATCACAGAATATCAATTAAAGTCTTGTTAAATTTGTTAATTTTATAAAAAACACAAAAATCAACAGTGAAAACAGTGACAATGTCAAATCTTGACAATGAAGGACAGGTAAAACAGCTTCTAGGCATTCTCTTTAGTTGAATGGACTATCTATTGATGCCTGGAAAATTCAGTGCTATTGACAGATGTCATGTCGTCTCGGACATACACAAGTACACAAGTTTTTCAGCTGGGGGTCAAGGTCGGGCATGTAAAATCTAACACATTAAAAAAAAATTTATCACATCCAAAAAAAAAGGTAATGGCTGGCAGGCCACAATAACTTTCACAAAATGACATCTCCTTTCAAACATTGATAATTAATACAAACAGATGAACACTTTTCTCATCTCTCTCTCTCTCTCTAGTGGTACACTAAAAAGTATAATTATTACAAACATTATTCTCTGTACCTGATCCCACACAGTTCAGTGTTAAGACCATAGCACAGTTCCTTTTCATTGTCCCATGCACAAATTTCACTTGCATTAATTGGTCAAGCATAACAAGCAATTGTGCCTTGGTCTGGTGTTCAGAGCCTGATACAAAGTCAATGTGAGTAAAGTCAGTAGCCCTATCCTCACACAGACATCATTTCATGACAACTTTAGACTCTGATTTCTGGTGTAAGTTCAAACAAAGTCAATATGAGTAAAGTCAGTAGCCCTATCCTCACACAGACATCATTTCATGACAACTTTAGACTCTGATTTCTGGTGTAAGTTCAAACAACAACTACATCTACAATACACATTAGTGTGGTGAAGCACATTTGGATTATAAATCTCATCCATAAATTGTCATTGATAACATTATAGAGCGAATTGATCAAATAGAAAACATGACCTGTCTCATGAGACTTTTCTGAAAGCCGCAGTGGGTAAATATTTACAATGAGGTGAACATAGGCATCCGTAATATGAAACATACACAACTTTTTAAATAATTTGACAAAATTGACATCCAAAATGGTATGACTGGTCAGTAGAGGGCTGATGACCAAGTCACATCCAAGATACATTTTATTTGCCCAAACTGACAGATTAACCAATATTATTAACCAAAGATAGGTTAGGTGTACCAACCAGCCAAGTAATAAATGACACACACAACTAGCCCTGAGT
Source organism: Ampullaceana balthica (assembly GCA_944989445.1). Taxonomy (NCBI): domain Eukaryota; kingdom Metazoa; phylum Mollusca; class Gastropoda; family Lymnaeidae; genus Ampullaceana; species Ampullaceana balthica. The sequence goes on from CALYLW010000347.1 coordinate 318,752, forward strand.
TGTTATATTAGCTACATGACTTGCCGTTAGCGGGGCTTTTCTTGTCAACAGCATGTTTCAATAGAACCAACAGTGAGTCAACAAGGGGAAAAAAATTATTTGTACAAGAAATTTTTAATCACTCAAATATTGCCAAAAAACAGAGAAAACAAAGAAAGTTGAATGGTTTCAATGAAATTTAAAATATAGGAATGGCTAATCTGGGGTTAGAACAATCGGCGGATACAAACATCAGTGGATGAATAGAAAAAAATCAATGAATACAGCAATCAGGGAAAATGCCTTTAGAGGATGTATCCATCAGTGGACACAGCCAATAGTGGACACAGCAACCAGTGGGCCTAGCAATCCACAGCCAAAAAGTTTAGGTTATACAGTCCAAAATCCAATGGTCAACAGAGAGATGTACAAAGTAACATAAGTAATTTTTGGCATACGGTATTATTTCTGAAATGACAAGATCCCAGCTTGGCTGTCCTGCTCTATTCACAACCAACGACTGTAGTACTAAAACTTCTGGTCCAGTCATTAACTGACAGAATTTATCAAAGTTCTGCACTTGCATCCAGTCACAGACTACCAGAATGGGCACCACCCGATATAGCACTGACAGAGGTTCTCGTGTGATGTGGCCTGCTGGATGAGAAGGTCCACCTGGCGATTGACATCCACTGGGTCCTCTTGTCCAAAGTCACGACCTGTTGGATAAACAATTTGTTGGTGGTAATAAGACAAAAGTGCAACAGTCAAAATAACAGAGAACTAAACAAACGGATGGCATACAAACAATCAAATAAAACTTAAATGTCCACCACAATCCTAGACCTTCTAGTGACAACTGACCTGTTAGCTTGTCCCTCACTCTGTTCACGATGGTGATGGCCTTTTTGCTGGTCACCTCAGGTGCCACACTGACCTCCTCCCCGGGGTCGCCAGCCTCAGGTTTTTTCCCTTGACCACTGGACTGTGACCCTTCCAGATTCTCCATCAGGTCAGCAGAAGCTGTTTGTGTGAGGAGAATGTTTGTATAAGTAACTTCAGGCCATTGGTTTGTTAAGACACGTATCAAATAAAAACATTTCACATGGTCCATAGAGCCAGGCTTACAAGAATAACATTAATACAGCATTTCACATGGTCCATAGAGCCAGGCTTACAAGAATAACATTAATACAGCATTTCACATGGTCCATAGAGCCAGGCTTACAAGAATAACATTAATACAGCATTTCACATGGTCCATAGAGCCAGGCTTACAAGAATAACATTAATACAGCAGATAATAACACAAAATGTCAACGGATTATAACACAAAATGTCAACAGATAATAACACAAAATGTCAGCAGATAATAACACAAAATGTCAGCAGATAATAACACAAAATGTCAGCAGATAATAACACAAAATGTCAGCAGATAATAACACAAAATGTCAGCAGATAATAACACAAAATGTCAGCAGATAATAACACAAAATCTCAACAGATACATGATCAAAAGAAAAAAAAACCCTTGACCTACTTGAGCCCTCGTGGCTTTCATTAATTGATCCGCCAGATTTCCCCCCCTTTCCCACCCCCTCCGCCAGCCTTCGTCTTGTGGGCGTCCACCAAGCGCCAGCTGAGAAGTGGGTCGTAGACGAATGCCTCTAGGACGGCCATCAGGGACTCTTTGTTCTCCCTCAGCACGGCCATGACCTTTTCACAGGTCATCCTGTAGTTGCCATCGATGCCCGTCACCTGGAAATGTTGAGTGTGAGAATCAGTTGTGACACTGATAGCATCAGACTGACTTAACACCATTCTCAGACTGACTAACACCATTCTCAGACTGACTTAACACCATTCTCAGACTGACTAACACCATTCTCAGACTGACTAACACCATTCTCAGACTGACTTAACACCATTCTCAGACTGACTAACACCATTCTCAGACTGACTAACACCATTCTCAGACTGACTAACACCATTCTCAGACTGACTAACACCATTCTCAGACTGACTAACACCATTCTCAGACTGACTAACACCATTCTCAGACTGACTAACACCATTCTCAGACTGACTAACACCATTCTCAGACTGACTAACACCATTCTCAGACTGACTAACACCATTCTCAGACTGACTAACACCATTCTCAGACTGACTAACACCATTCTCAGACTGACTAACACCATTCTCAGACTGACTAACACCATTCTCAGACTGACTAACACCATTCTCAGACTGACTAACACCATTCTCAGACTGACTAACACCATTCTCAGACTGACTAACACCATTCTCAGACTGACTAACACCATTCTCAGACTGACTAACACCATTCTCAGACTGACTAACACCATTCTCAGACTGACTAACACCATTCTCAGACTGACTAACACCATTCTCAGACTGACTAACACAATTCTCAGACTGACTAACACCATTCTCAGACTGACTAACACCATTCTCAGACTGACTAACACCATTCTCAGACTGACTAACACCATTCTCAGACTGACTAACACCATTCTCAGACTGACTAACACCATTCTCAGACTGACTAACACCATTCTCAGACTGACTAACACGATTCTCAGACTCACTAACACCATTCTCAGACTGACTAACACCATTCTCAGACTGACTAACACCATTCTCAGACTGACTAACACCATTCTCAGACTGGTCAACCAATAAATTATATGAACTAAAGTTTTCCACAATTCTAAACCAATTTAATTGATTACCATTTGGATTTCTAAAATATTTATTTATAAAGAAAATGTTACTAATCTCATCTGGCTGATGTTATTTCTCCAGATTTCAGGATGTGTGTCCCCTGATTTAATACTACGGCTATCATTTATTATTATTTTGTTTTTAATTTAAAGGTTCAGTGCACTTAATTCCTATAAAACAGTTTTTTTTAAATAAAATATTTTCTGTTTCCTTGAAAAAGTATTTATTTAAATAATTGCTTCAAAGATTAAGCCATTTGTAAACAAGTGTTGAAACTATCCATTCCAACCATGGCAGCAGACATGATTTAAATTCTCTACATGTTTCTTCCTAGCTAGCCCCGCCCACTACATGTTTCTTCCTGGCTAGCCCCGCCCACCACATGTTTCTTTGTTGCTAGCCCCGCCCACTGACCTCCATGGCGTTGATGAGCATCCGGGTCAGCCTGAAGGGGATCTTCTCTGGATACTTCTCCCTGACCATGGCCACCTCGAAGCAGTCTCCAAAGTCAATGTGGATGATCTTGCCACTGATCCGGTCCAGCATCAGGTTAGACGGATGCCTGGGTGTGGATACAGCAAGGGATGGATTCAAACACACAAACAATGATAAACTTCATTCATTGATTTGTACTAATACATACATTTAATGATCATTGATTTGTACTGATACATACATTTAATGATCATTGATTTGTACTGATACATACATTTAATGATCATTGATTTGTACTGATACATACATTTAATGATCATTGATTTGTACTGATACATACATTTAATGATCATTGATTTGTACTGATACATACATTTAATGATCATTGATTTGTACTGATACATACATTTAATGATCATTGATTTGTACTGATACATACATTTAATGATCATTGATTTGTACTGATACATACATTTAATGATCATTGATTGATTTGTACTGATACATACATTTACAGGGTGTCCACCCAAATCTGGTCCAAAAAAATCCTACCAGCCACCAAAAAATCCTACCATCCAACCGACAAGTAAAAGTTATTATTCGGACAAGTAAAAGTATATATTCGACAAGTAAAAATTTAACTTTCGGTATTGTATGTTAACATATGCTACCACGATGACTTGCACTGGTCCGCATGTGCTTTTGTGAAGACATATGGGTGTTCAAGGCTTTTATGCCTGATGATCCTATAAGGTAAGCTTGACCACAGTACTTGCACTTGAACTTTTCACGATTTTCACTTAGTTGTTCAAGCCACTCAGAGTAAGAAGTGTCTTTTAACCAGTCTGAATTAAAATAATATTTCCCCATGTTGATGGGATTGATAGTGTTTTTTGTAATAGTATACAAATTGTCAATATCTTGATAGTGAAGTAAGGAACAAAATTAAACTGACAAAAAGTAAACTAGTCTTAAGACTTTAGTCAAGAATTTGCCTACTGCAGCCTACCCTAAAAAATGTTAGTTAACACACTTTAAATTGTAACCATTTAACAAGACTAGAATCTAGATTTCTATATGTTTAGCACATAATTTTCAACACTGTCAGTCAACACTGAACAGGACTGATTTTTAATCTATTTAATCATAAAAAATAAGCTTTGATTTGAAACAGAATCTAGATCTAAACCTATTTAAATAGTTGCTTTAATAGTTGTGACTTTGGCATACCATGACTGTTTAAGTATTTTAAAAGAAATTAACTGAACTAGATATAGATTTTAGACGTGGCTAGGCTAAGCCTAATGTTTTTTTCGTTTTTAATTTAGTTAACACTGCTCCCATAAATTTTTTGAAGATATAACAAAATTAAATTAATAACTGGAATGAATCTTCATACTTTTCTTGACGTTTTATGACCGTTTTTAAGAAAATATGTTGATTTATAAAGATACAGGGCCTTGTCAAAGTTTTGAATCGAATGGTCATTTTTTTTCTCTTCCCCTAACTTAGAATCTAGACTAGCTGTTTTGCTGTCAAACATACTACATAGATCTATATCTGCCTTAACTTAAAAGTATCCCCCATTAAAAACTTTTACAATACTTGAATAGTTGGGGATATATATCTATTATTTACTCAGATCATGATATATTTTTAACCAAAATCCTAATATGAATATCTAGATCTAGTATAATACACTAATAACTGTTACGGCAATTACGCGGTTACTAGATCTATACTATCACTATGGCTAAGCGTAAGTAATTTCACAATTTCTATCTGTTTCAATCACAATGCACTTAATGTTTACGACGCCATCTTTAACGAGAATTATTTTGTTTAATATATGTAATTTGTTTGTATAAGTTTAGTTTTCGACTTTTGTTTTAAAACACACATTTAAAAAAAAATAAAACTATAGATATATACGATATGATACCGATATGGACAGGGGACTCTGTCATAGGTAAACAGCTGTTTTTATACCGCTGCGAACTATTGGTATTTCCAAACCAAAACAATGTGCAACGTGAGCTTCGTCATTCATTTATTTATATCTTTTATCCGACCGAGGAACGTTTATCCTACCGAGATTTTGTTTATCCGACCGAGGATCTTTTATCCGACCAAAATCCGACTTATCCGACCACAAAATTTTTATCCGACTAAAATCCGACTTTCCGACTTCGGTGGACACCCTGATTTAATGATCATTGATTGATTTGTACTGATACATACATTTAATGATCATTGATTGATTTGTACTGATACATACATTTAATGATCATTGATTTGTACTGATACATACATTTAATGATCATTGATTTGTACTGATACATACATTTAATGATCATTGATTTGTACTGATACATACATTTAATGATCATTGATTTGTACTGATACATACATTTAATGATCATTGATTGATTTGTACTGATACATACATTTAATGATCATTGATTGATTTGTACTGATACATACATTTAATGATCATTGATTGATTTGTACTGATACATACATTTGATGATCATTGATTTGTACTGATACATACATTTAATGATCATTGATTTGTACTGATACATACATTTAATGATCATTGATTTGTACTGATACATACATTTAATGATCATTGATTTGTACTGATACATACATTTAATGATCATTGATTGATTTGTACTGATACATACATTTAATGATCATTGATTGATTTGTACTGATACATACATTTAATGATCATTGATTGATTTGTACTGATACATACATTTAATGATCATTGATTGATTTGTACTGATACATACATTTAATGATCATTGATTGATTTGTACTGATACATATATTTAATGATCATTGATTGATTTGTACTGATACATACATTTAATGATCATTGATTGATTTGTACTGATACATACATTTAATGATCATTGATTGATTTGTACTGATACATACATTTAATGATCATTCATTGATATACAAACTGATCAACTCACTATAATCAATATTCTTGAATGAAACAACAGACTAAAATGGTGGCTTTGTTACAACATACAACTGACATTTATAATTTATGGTCTCTTTAAATCAACATTAAAAAATAAAATTTAATAGATGGCAATTTAAATGAATAGTACGATGTCATAATGTCATACACACAACATACCTGTCTCCCAGACCAAGGACGTATCCGACCATAGACATAACAGCCAGAGAGCGTGTGTAGTTTGTACGTCTGTCAAACCAAACCTGACAATACAACAAAACCATAGAGTGGAATATCTCCTTCTCTCATGACTATAGTAAATCTAGTGGTCTGACATCCTGACAATACAACAAAACCATAGAGTGGAATATCTCCTTCTCTCATGACTATAGTAAATCTAGTGGTCTGACATCCTGACAATACAACAAAACCATAGAGTGGAATATCTCCTTCTCTCATGACTATAGTAAATCTAGTGGTCTGACATCCTGACAATACAACAAAACCATAGAGTGGAATATCTCCTTCTCTCATGACTACAGTAAATCTAGTGGTCTGACATCCCGACTTTGTTAACCCTGATAAACTAATGGGTAACTAAAAGTTAGCTTTCAAGCCAAATTAAAGTTATAATTGAATTATCTTGACCAAAGGTTCTCAAGTCTTTCAGAGGCATGAAGCATTAATACACTGGATGGAGCCCTGTTCTCTTTCAACAACCCATGGCTAGGGGCTTGCTTAAAGGGAAGGGGGACAACTTTTTTGAGAACCACTGAGCTGGGTGGGGGGCCCAGGGTCAATTAGACAACCAACCTCAGAGCTGGGTGACTTGTACCACAGTATACGTGCAAGGTCGTCTCCCTGCGTGTGCTCCAGGGCGTGCTCAAATACCTCGACCTTCTGCATGAGTGTCAGGTGGTCATAGTCGGGGGCCATCTGAATAAATTAAAGTAGAGATCATTTAATCTTGGTTCATATAATTTAAAATAGGAAATTACTTTATTGTAACTCTTTTGAAACAAGATTTTAATTAAAGAGGGAAAAATTATACAATTTTAAAAGAAAAAACATTTTCTTTGGCTGACAGAGTCGACATTATACATTGTACTTAAATGATGAGATTACTACATTATACATTGTACTTAAATGATGAGATTACTACATTATACATTGTACTTAAATGATGAGATTACTACATTATACATTGTACTTAAATGATGAGATTACTACATTATACATTGTACTTAAACAGGGTGTCCACCCAAATCTGGTCCAAAAAAATCCTACCAGCCACCAAAAAATCCTACCATCCATTCGACAAGTAAAAGTTATTATTCGGACAAGTAAAAGTATATATTCGACAAGTAAAAATTTAACTTGCAGTATTGTATGTTTTTTTGTTAACATATTTTGTAAAAAATAACCTAAAAACTGACAAGAACACAACTACATACCTTCATTCTACTTCAGCAATGTATTCATTTAGACTAGAGGATCACATCTGTACTACGTACTTGATATCCGTATAGTCAAATTATTCATCCTTAAAGAACTTATCATTGTACTTAAATTGTTCATTGGTAAAGTTGATTTATAAAACAAATAATTTCAAATTATTTACACTATATATACAGTTTATAAACAATTTACAATAGACAGCTGCCTTTTAAAGCTTCAGCTCAGCCTCCCTCTCATTGATGAGAGCAGCTAGAGCCTTTACCTCCTCTTTCTTCTTTGTGGCATCACTCTTAAAAGCTAAGCTTTTTACAATTGAAGCATGTACATCTTTTCCTGTTTCCTTCACTGCCTTTTCTATAATTTCATCAGCAGATTTGATTAAAAGATCAATATCAAGCTCTATCTTCCTCTTCTTTGCTTTCATGTCTGTGATTTCTTCTGCCTTTCTCTTCCTTTTCCCAGTCTGCTCACTTTCTTCTTTATCTTTCTTCTTCTTATCTATAGCATCAATGTAGGTTTTGTGGGCCTTACTAGAGTAGTCTAACATTTTTTTGTTGATAGGAATCTCAGCCAAAGGCCCGTTGTCCTTGACATACTGACATATCAGTCTCTTAGCTACTAAACTTTCTTCCAACAGGTTCTCTACAGTTGCTTCTTTGTTGGTTGAGAAACCCCTCTCAACATCAGCATTGCCATGGCTTAGCAGCAGGACCATCTGGATTACCTTTTTCAATGCAGGTGAACTATCCAACTGACCATGTTCAATGAAGAACTCATCTAGGCGCTCACCATTGTACCTCACTGTTGATTGAGACAGCCTATCTACCAGGGTCTCAAAGTCATATAACACCTGATCCACCTCATCACCCTGGATCCATTTCGTAAGGCTGAGATGCTCTGTCACTTTCTTGAACAGTTTCTTGGCTTTGATGGGTTCAAGTGTGATAACAGATGGGTCCAAACACTGTATGAAACTGACAATGTCATACTTTAGGGGTGATTTGCTAAGAATCTTGTTAACCATGCCCTTTATAAATTTGAGGAAGTTTTGTCTGAAATCTTTCAACTTAAGCTCTGAAACCTTCCCTGCTTCTTTCAGTTCTTTCAGAATGACTTCTGCCTGGTGACCTAAGCTGAAGTCTGCCTCCCGTTTGAAAGCATTGGATGGCAGGTCTTTGGGTATTTTAAGGTGTGAAGCTTTAGTCACTGTCATCACATATTCAGGAGTTAAGATAAGGCTGTAGAGTCTTTTGGTCATGGCGAAGAGGTCTGCACCAAGAAAGGGTGACAGTGGAGCATCGGCCTGAAACTTCTCAAGAAAGGGTTTTGCAATCTTGGCTACAAATATGAAGGTGTGAAGCTTAGCTTTGAACAGATAGTCCCCTTCCTTGTCTACCAGTGTTAAAAAACTCTTACACCCAGGCTTGTTGACTGTTCCCTTTTTTACTGCAGACAGGTAGCGTAAAATGGCTGGCCAGATTTGCAGTGCTCGTTCAGCAGCTGGAACATTCTCCAACCAACGATGTCCACATAACTTGAGAGGAAGTTTGGAGGCCTCTGTTACTTTAAAAAAGTCCTCCCTTCTGGCTGGTGATTCCTTAAAGAGGTAATAAAGAGACTTTAAAACATCTTCCACACCCCAACCTGAATCCTCAACACCCTTTTTAAAGCTGTTGTGCACCGTGTGCAGGCCACAAGAGCCAATATTAATCAAACTCATTCCATTATCATCCTCCATTTCTTTGCACAATGTTTTAAAACACTTTCCAGTTAACATTTGGTCCATCCATAGATAGCTGCAAAATCTTTTGACTTCCTGCTTTCTCAATGAAAGACCTCAAGTGAATCATGATATCATTTGCAGAAGCATGTCCAAGGAAATAGGAGTCTATATACTTTGATCTCACCATACCTTCAGAATCAATAAATCTCACGTGAACATCGAGCTGCTTTTTACCAAGGTCAGCGTTATGGCTCTCATCAAACATTATCACATAAGTAACACTGTCTCTCAAACTGTCTAGAATGGCATCTCTGATAGCAGGGGCTATGCCAAACGTAGCTAAGTAACCTACTTTGGTACGTCCACAGGTAAACTGTTTGGCTATATCCGAGTCAGGAAACATCTGTTGAAAAATGCTGCCTATGTCGTCTGAGCTTCGAGCACTGGAGTGGCTAGAAACTAGGTGCATTGTCCACCTAACCTCTGCTTTTAGAGTATCTGCAACTTTAAGAGTTGGCTGTTTAGTTGTAGTTGAAGTTGGATTAGATGTAGTTGAAGTGGCAGTCTGATTCAGAGATGATGGAGGTGTTGATTTTGTTGCAAAACTAAGCATTGAACTGCTACCACGATGACTTGCACTGGCCCGCATGTGCTTTTGTGAAGACATATGGGTGTTCAAGGCTTTTATGCCTGACGATCCTATAAGGTAAGCTTGACCACAGTACTTGCACTTGAACTTTTCACGATTTTCACTTAGTTGTTCAAGCCACTCAGAGTAAGAAGTGTCTTTTAACCAGTCTGAATTAAAATAACATTTCCCCATGTTGATGGGATTGATAGTGTTTTTTGTAATAGTATACAAATTGTCAATATCTGGATAGTGAAGTAAGGAACAAATTTAAACTGACAAAAAGTAAACTAGTCTTAAGACTTTAGTCAAGAATTTGCCTACTGCAGCCTACCCTAAAAACTGTTAGTTAACACACTTTAAATTGTAACCATTTAACTAGACTAGAATCTAGATTTCTATATGTTTAGCACATAATTTTCAACACTGAACAGGACTGATTTTTAGACAATTTAATCATAAAAAATAAGCTTTGATTTGAAACAGAATCTAGATCTAAACCTATTTAAATAGTTGCTTTAATAGTTGTGACTTTGGCATACCGTGACTGTTTAAATATTTTAAAAGAAATTAACTGAACTAGATCTAGATTTTAGACGTGGCTAGGCTAAGCCTAAGGTTTTTTTCGTTTTTAATTTTCACAAAATACTAGATTAGAGAGATCTATTGACTTCAAGCAGACAAAATGGCGACTGCTGCTAAAGCAGCTAAACAATAAGCAAAAAAATCGTAGTTAACACTGCTCCCATAAATTTTTTGGAGATATAACAAAAGTAAATAGATATCTATTATTTACTCAGATCATGATATATTTTTAACCAAAATCCTAATATGAATATCTAGATCTAGTATATCACACCCTTATTACTATTACGCGGTTACTAGATCTATACTATGGGCACTATGGCTAAGCGTAAGCAATTTCACAATTTCTATCTTTTTCAATCACAGTGCACTTTATGTTTACAATGCCATCTTTAACGAGAATTATTTTGTTTAATATCTGTAATTTGTTTGTATAAGTTTAGTTTTCGACTTTTGTTTTAAAACACACATTTAAAAAAAAATAAAACTATAGATATATACGATATGATATCGATATGGACAGGGGACTCTGTCATAGGTAAACAACAGTTTTTATACTGCTGCGAACTATTGGTATTTCCAAACCAAAACAATGTGCAACGTGAGCTTCGTCATTCATTTATTTCTATCTTTTATCCGACCGAGGAACGTTTATCCTACCGAGATTTTGTTTATCCGACCGAGGATCGTTTATCCGACCAAAATCCGACTTATCCGACCACAAAATTTTTATCCGACTAAAATCCGACTTATCCGACCACAAAATTTTTATCCGACTAAAATCCGACTTTCCGACTTCGGTGGACACCCTGTTAAATGATGAGATTACTACATTATACATTGTACTTAAATGATGAGATTACTACATTATACATTGTACTTAAATGATGAGATTACTACATTATACATTGTACTTAAATGATGAGATTACTACATTATACATTGTACTTAAATGATGAGATTACTACATTATACATTGTACTTAAATGATGAGATAGTCAAACAGAAATAAACAGAAGGGGAATTATACTGTTCATGAATTATTTAGACACGTATTGATTTACTTTATACACTACACCTTCTACAGGAATCCCTTTAACTCTCACTCAGTACATTTGGGACAAATATTAAATGACCCCTCCATTCCTTTCAACAAGAAATTTTAAATGAACCTTCAATTCCTTTCAACAAAAATTTAATTATCAATATTAATTTAAAATATATTTTAACTAGGGCTGGTACTGATTAAAAATATATATTCTATTAATTATATTTTTACAACGCATATCTAGATGCCGTTAAGATGCGACTCATTATTCCAGGAAATCGGTTAAGTCGCAGTAATTCCATGGCTATCAAATTTTTGTTGTAACACAGCAAATTCGTTTTGATATGCAAGAAATAAGGAAGAAAAACCTTTTTTGTTTAAGTATGCACGTCTAAATAAATAATAATAATACGATGGAAAAGTATGTAAGTTAAAAAAAATACAAATTATCAACAAATTGGAAGAAAAAAATATTAGAAATATTTTCTCAAATTTTAATGGAATTTTAATAGATTAAATTAATTTTTATAGATTAACATTTAAAACGCTTATTTAATCGTTAATTTCCGAAGCCCCAATTTTAACCCTTCACCATTTAGAGTACCCGAGCGCTGCGCCAGTGGGATAATACAGTGGGATAATACAGTGGGATAATACAGTGGGATGGTGTCACAGTTCCTCACCCAGCCAAGCATGACCCACCCAAGCATGACCCACCTATAAACATGACTCACCCGAAGCATGACCCTGTGTTCTATGTTGAGTAAGATCTTCCTCTTCTCCCTGTAGTCCCGTATGAGGGCGTGGATGGTGTCACAGTTCCTCACCCAACCAAGCATGACCCACCCATAAACATGACCCACCTATAAACATGACTCACCCGAAGCATGACCCTGTGTTCTATATTGAGTAAGATCTTCCTCTTCTCCCTGTAGTCCCGTATGAGGGCGTGGATGGTATCACAGTTCCTCACCCAGCCAATCAGGCCAGAGTTGGTGGACAGTGGAATGGCTGCAAATCTGGTGATACTACAGGACAGGAAATAATAATAATAATAATTGATAATTTATATAGGGCTGTATCCCAGTAAGGAACCGGGCTCACAGCGCTTTACATGGAGATCATAACATACATATAATTAAATAACCATTCATACCATAAGAACAACATAAAGGACAGTACATTACACATAAGCTACGCTATTCATTAATGCAACTTTTTATCGTTCACAATTGTTCGATATTTGACAAACAAATGTTTCTTAAGGGCAGTCTTGAAGGACTTGGTTGTTTGAATACTACGGATGTGTAATGGTAGAGAATTCCATTGTTTGGCTGCACAAAAAGAGAATGCCCTTTCGCCAAAAGTTTTAGTTCGTGTCTTAGGAACAAAATATAGTGGACAGAACTATTACTACAGACAGGAAATATATGGGACAAAATAAAACTATTCCTACAGACTGGAAATATAGCTGACTAAATAAAACTATTTCACAGGCAGGAAATATAGGGGACACGCACGTCAAGTTACGTCTGAATGTGTCTGGGTTGTTGCGTAGAAGGGAGTTAACCAGGCCAAACAACTGCATGACTCGCTCATCCTGACGCAGGTCCTCATGACCTTTCAGCAAGAACTGGTACTCTTCACCGTCACTTCCTGCAGGGGCGAGAACATAAAGAACCAGATTTTTTTCATTGAAACAACAATTTCAAAACAACATGCTCTCAAAACAAACAAAAAAGACAAAAAACATCATCTAGACTTGGGTAACACAACTTGTATTAAACTTGTATCTGACACAATTGTTTTACATAATAATTTCAACAAAAATATAAACACATTCAAATTCCCAAGGCCAAGCAATTTCACCATTTTCAATTTTTTTCTCTTTTGCAAAACTTCTCATAGATTATTTGCGATTGATTGAGATAATAAAACGTCCGCCAGAGTGCTAGAAACAACTGACCAAATATGCTGAGTTTTCTGGGCCTCTGTTTGGACGTGATGACCTGCAGTGAGCTCTGGACCCTCTTGATGCGGATGACGGGCTGGTTGGGCTCGTAGGAGCCCGGCACAGCAAGTTCAAGGTCTCGGCAGTGGAGAAGTTTGGGCGACACGTACTGGAGCTCTAATGAGGTCAGCTGAGGGTGGATGGGAATAAGAAAACACATCAAATAATAAATGATGGCCAAGCGAGATCTTCAAGACAATACTGTTCATTAGATGTGTAACACGATGCCAGCATTTCCCTAACTTTTAGGTAGATTAACATTTGATGGACAGAAATTAAATTCATCCACACTTCCAGAGTCAATTTATCCACATTTCCACAGGGACTGGCACCTGGGTCATAGACTACAACATCCTAATTTTTGTTGTTGTTGCTGACTTAATTAAGATAAAGAGTTTATGCATACCATCTCTTTGAGAACCACTGAAATAGGCTATATGGCCCCCACGGTGTAGACATGCACAGCAGTGGTTGCCATGCACAGCAGTGGTTGCCATGTTGACACATATAATAAAACAGTGTCAGCACTGGTTAACGTGAGAGAAATGCAAGGGTTACGTACAGGTCACCCTGACCTCGTACCTGGGGCAGCTGTTTGGATATCCTCCTGAAGACGTGGTAGTAGAGGTCCCAGGCTTGGGTCAGGTCCTTGACATTGCCTGACCTTTGGTACTTGCGGCACCAGTCTTGGGCCTCCATCAGGTCACGGCCGTAAGCCTGCAGCACAAGAACGAAGCTTGATATAGGACCATTGACACATGACAACTGGCATAGACTCATGGGGAGACAATCAATGAAGTTCAAGGGGTAGGGGATGGAAATTGCTTTAAATGAAAAGAACTTTACAACCCCATTTAGGACAAGATATTTGAAAAGAACTTTACAACCCCATTTAGGACAAGATATTTGAAAAGAACTTTACAACCCCATTTAGGACAAGATATTTGAAAAGAACTTTACAACCCCATTTAGGACAAGATATTTGAAAAGAACTTTACAACCCCATTTAGGACAAGATATTTGAAAAGAACTTTACAACCCCATTTAGGACAAGATATTTGAAAAGAACTTTACAACCCCATTTAGGACAAGATATTTGAAATACAAAATATATGATCAAATGTAGGTCAGGGTCAAGTGTCTAAGTAAGTAAGTCATCATATCACCTGTGTGAAGGACGTTTCTTTGAGGGTCTGGGGCCCACGCTCTGTCATGGCGTGAAGGGGTTCCAACGTGGCAAACATGCCTCTTACATTTCGGTCACCAAAGTAAAGTCTCGAGGCCTCCTCAAGTCCCTCGTGCCACAGCTCGTGCCATAAGATGGCCACCCTAATGAGCTCTTCAGAAACCTGAGATAGAAAAAGGTATCAACTGTGCAGTTCGGGCAGAATCCATTTTTTTTTAAATTCCAAAAACGTGACTCTCACACATACATTTACTAGCATGGCCTGGGCCACTGGCTCCTCTCACACATACACTTACTAGCATGGCCTGGGCCACTGGCTCCTCTCACACATACACTTACCAGCAGGGCCTGGGCCACTAGGCTCTGGCTCCTCTCACACATACACTTACCAGCATGGCCTGGGCCACTAGGCTCTGTCTGGCTCCTCTCACACATACACTTACCAGCATGGCCTGGGCCACTAGGCTCTGGCTCCTCTCACACATACTCTTGAGGATCTTGTTGGCAGCTGCTTGGCGAAGGGCGGCATTCGATTTCGAGGCCACCGTCAGCGGGTAAATCAGGGCCTGAGGGAAGAGAAGATTGACATAAGAAGTATAGAGGTAATGTAACTGACAGAGTAAAAGTAAGTCCACAGCTATAGGCCATTACAAGGAGTGGGAGGAGAAAGTACATGATTCTTCTGTTTTATTTACATTCTTTTTTTTCCCTTCCAAAAATTTTGGTTGAAACTTTTTCATAGACCAAAGCTGATTGCAGTTTTCTCCCTTCTTGTTACTTTATTCCAACCTAGAGAACCAAAATCCCTTTAGCAGTTTCAATATTGGATAAGAGAAATAAGTTGACATCCATATACAATTTGGTTTAAATTCTCAGCCATGTTAAAATAAAAATGTGTGTCAATTAAAGAGAATTCTGTTTGGATTTTTAAAAATAATTGTTATTGAAAAATGATTTTAATACATTTTAATGTCAAAACAAATGGAGCTGTCTATTTTAAGAAACTGTCTTTATTTCAGCTATTGCAACGAACAATCCATTGACCTGGGATGTCGCTTATAGACTGACCTGAGGGTGGGCTTTGCCGATCTCAATGAGCAGCTGGTGTACCAGCCGTTGTACCAGCGACCTCGGGGTGTCGATGCGGGCGATGAGCTGCGGTATGACCTGGAGCCAGTTGTCGATCTGAATGCTCTTGATGCCCTCCCCCATCATGTCATACACCTCGGGCCACTGGCCGTAGTCAAACCACAGGGTCAGCAGCCTGGGACAGATAGCAAACATGGAAGATGAATTACAAGAAGCAGTCCACAATTTGAGCATGTTTACTTATAGACATTCCCCTCAATTGGATATGTTTACTTATACACATTCCCCTCAATTGGATATGTTTACTTATACACATTCCCCTCAATTGGATATGTTTACTTATACACATTCCCCTCAATTGGATATGTTTACTTATACACATTCCCCTCAATTGGATATGTTTACTTATACACATTCCCCTCAATTGGATATGTTTACTTATACACATTCCCCTCAATTGGATATGTTTACTTATACACATTCCCCTCAATTGGATATGTTTACTTATACACATTCCCCTCAATTGGATATGTTTACTTATACACATTCCCCTCAATTGGATATGTTTACTTATACACATTCCCCTCCATTGGATATGAAAGAACCAGTGTTGTGTGCGACCCTTTGGCAAAATCTGTGTATAAGACTTAAGTACACAATAACATGAAGAATCTCTTGCAAAGAGCAATTGTCATTTGTTTTCCTACATTGAATCATCATATTACCTGAGTGTGTCCTGCAGGCTGTCCTGTGAGGACAAAGCTATGGACCATCATATTACCTGAGTGTGTCCTGCAGGCTGTTCTGTGATGACAAAGCTATGGACTTGAAGAACCCATGCACGGCTGGGATGCAGTACTTTTGAATCTTGGCTGAAATCTGGTAGAGTTTGGCAAAGAGGGCAAACTTTTAAAACAGGGGGGACAATGTAACTAAATTCACATCGTTATTTATTTTATATGACCGCTTCTCACTACTTGCAGAAATAACTTCTAAATATAGTTCTGGGTGTAGTAATGGGTGACTTCACGGATGCTCATAGTGACCTCATTGTTGCAATGTTGGGACCCACTTTCATGTCATGACAAATGTCACAATTGGTGTCAGCTTTTAGTGGACCATTTGTTGGGGAAAGGGGTGGGGGGTATTTTTGGTTGTTATGTTTTCAGTAGGGGGCAGGTCTTGTGTACAATTAATTAAGAGCAGACAATAACGCTTTGAGGGTTAGGAAATGATGGCTTAGACTTAGAGCGGCACTGAAGATGCAAGTGAGGAACAGTCATAGCTTTAAACAAATACCTTGATTAACTAAGATAAGAAAATGATGGCTTAGACTTAGAGCGGCACTGAAGATGCAAGTGAGGAACAGTCATAGCTTTAAACAAATACCTTGATTAACTAAGATAAGAAAATGATGGCTTAGACTTAGAGCGGCACTGAAGATGCAAGTGAGGAACAGTCATAGCTTTAAACAAATACCTTGATTAACTAAGATAAGAAAATGATGGCTTAGACTTAGAGCGGCACTGAAGATGCAAGTGAGGAACAGTCATAGCTTTAAACAAATACCTTGATTAACTAAGATAAGAAAATGATGGCTTAGACTTAGAGCGGCACTGAAGATGCAAGTGAGGAACAGTCATAGCTTTAAACAAATACCTTGATTAACTAAGATAAGAAAATGATGGCTTAGACTTAGAGCGGCACTGAAGATGCAAGTGAGAAACAGTCATAGCTTTAAACAAATACCTTGATTAACTAAGATAAGAAAATGATGAATTGAAAAATAGATAACATTTGGCCCAACATGGAACAGACACAAGTCTGATTACTGTATGCTCAGAAATTGTTTAAGTTAAAATCCCAGTCAAAAGGGGAACAACTCCATCCTCAACATAAATAATTTTTGGAAATAGAATTAAACAAATCTTATGAACAGTGTAAAATCATTGGCATTAACAACTGGCTTGCTTTTTGTGTTGTTAATATTATTTCATTGTGGCTCTGATGTGTTAATTCTTAAAATTGGACATGATAAAAAGCTATGTCACAAAACATTATAGTGACAGAGACTAACTATTCTAACTCACAGACTCGGGCCTGGGGGAGCCAACCATGTCCAGTTTGAGGACCTCCCCAAAAGTCTCAGGAGTAGCTGTAGATGAGGCTGCCGTTGCGGCCTGCTCCTTCTGTTTGTAGAACAGCACAGCCTCGTAGTTCATGAGGGCAAGGGAGTGCCAGGCCTGGGGAACAGCAGCACATGTCCGTGTCAGGTCAAAGGTCATTTAACAGACATCATGCTTATCATCCTTCATTGATATTATACCCCCACCACATCTTTTCATACTCCCATCTCTATGTCAGGTCAAAGGTCATTTAACAGACATCAAGCGTATTATCATTCATTGCTTCAATGACATTTTGCTCCCACATCTTTTTATACTCTCAACTCAGTGTCAGGTCAAAAGTCATTCAACAGACATCATGCTTATCATCATTCATTGCTTCATTGACATTACACCGCCACATCCTTTTATATACACCATTTTTTGTGCCTTCTTTATTTATCCATAATCTTTCACTTAATTTTTGCCTTCTTTCATTTATCCATAATCTTTCACTCAATTTTTGCCTTCTTTCACTTCACCCCGCTGAGTGAGTATCAGCCTCACAGATGTATTGATTAAACCTCAACAATCACAGGAGTCATAATGATCAGAGCATTGACCGTGACACTGAAGAAATCGAAGAATACCCTATTCCCCATCTTCGGCTATTTCTTTGCTTCGTCCAGCATTTATTAATGTGACAGCATGTATCTCAGTATCTTTAATTAATTGTATGTCACCCAACAATATCTCAGTATCTTTAATTAATTGTATGTCACCCAACAATATCTCAGTATCTTTAATTAATTGTATGTCACCCAACAATATCTCAGTATCTTTAATTAATTGTATGTCACCCAACAATATCTCAGTATCTTTAATTAATTGTATGTCACCCAACAATATCTCAGTATCTTTAATTAATTGTATGTCACCCAACTATATTTGTTTATGTAGTCAATGGTTTGTAAAAGAAATTTTTGCAAGTCTATGTCCTCTATGAACAGTATGGATTCAAAAAATAATAAATTGTGCTGACCTTGTACCAGGTATCATCATGTTCTTTAGCCAGGGTGTAGTTCTCTAAGATCTGTGGTATGGACTCTTCTGATATGCCATGTAGCTCTTCTGACCACTGGCCAAGTCTTAGATAGCACCTGGCAATAGATGAAGGTATACAACAATAAGCATCAGAAGTCATAGGAATATTTAAATATACCTTCCCAGCCATAGAAATATTTAAATATACCTACCCAGCCATAGCAATATTTAAATATACATACCCAGCCATAGGAATATTTAAATATACCTACCCAGCCCTAGGAATATTTAAATATACATACCCAGCCATAGGAATATTTAAATATACATCCCCAGTTCTATACCACATTCATTTACATTCAGCATTGAGAAACAAATAGTGGGATCAAAACAACCAAAGCAAGACAAAAATCCCAGACTCAAAATCCCAACAAAGTCTGTCTGACAACACAATAAATCAAATATTTGGCTGGCTGGATAAGGACATAAACCTGAAATCTCCAAAACTGAAATTAACATGAGCCACACAATCAAAAAAAATGCCCACAAATATCAGGATCAATAAAAACTTCAACCCAACTTTTAAAAATATTTTTTGATGGATTTGTCCCAATCAAATAAAAAAGTTGATCTATCAGCCCAATACCAGGGGGAATCTTTGAATGAGACAACTGTCTAAAAGCTATAATGGATGAGAATGTTCCAACAAAACTAACATCAAATAAAATTAACAAATGCTGGTTCAATTCTAGATTGAAAAAGCTATGCAAACTAAAAGAGAACTTATTTAAGAAATATAAAGCTACCTATTCATATAGGATACACAAAAAATACTTAAAGATTAAACACTTGACACAAAAACTTAGTCGAAACCTCCAAAATCAATATATAAACAATGTAATTACCAAAGATAACAATAAAAACTTATGGTCCTTTATCAAATCTAAAAAAATGGAACCTTCAGGAATAGCCACACTAAAAGGCTCAAATAATAAAACCTATAATGATAATGAAACTAAAGCTAATATCCTTAACACATATTTTGCATCATCTTTTTCTGCCTCAGGCGACAAAGAAGTTTTAATAAATTTAAATAAAATGGAAGAAATAGGTAACATAACTGTAGATGAGATAGGTATACATTCACTCCTAAAAAATTTAAAAATAAACAAAGCTACTGGCCCAGATGTTTTGCCTGCAAGGTTATTAAAAGAACTAAGCAATGAACTGTCCCCAATCCTTGTAGTTCTCTTTCAAGCCTCTCTAAACCAGGGTAAAGTGCCCCAGGATTTGAAATTAGCTAACGTAACTCCACTCTTTAAGAAAGGGGATAAATCAGACCCTGGTAATTACAGGCCTGTATCACTTACTAGTATCACCTGTAAATTACTAGAACACATAATATATAGTAGAATAGTTAACCACCTTGACAAATATATTGCCCTATGCCCACATCAACACGGCTTTAGAAAAAACAGATCATGTGAAACAAAATTAATAGGTTTAATAGATGAACTATCAAAAGGCTTAGACAAAAATGATCAAATAGATACAATATTACTAGACTTCTCAAAAGCATTTGACAAAGTTCACCACCTTAGTTTACTTAAAAAACTTAACTACTTTGGAATCTCAGGTTCCTTACATCAATGGATCCAAGACTTCCTTTTGGGCAGGGAGCAAACTGTAATAATTAATGGATCTAAATCTGCACCAATAAAGGTTAACTCAGGAGTTCCACAAGGAACTGTGCTAGGTCCCTTACTCTTTTTAATTTATATAAATGATTTACCCAACAACATCTCAACAGGTACAAAAGTTAGGTTATTTGCTGATGATTGTATAATCTATAGAACAATTAAATCAGAACAAGATAGCAAAATTTTACAAAAAGACTTAGATGAATTGATAAAATGGGAAACTAACTGGAGTATGTCTTTCCACCCAGAAAAGTGTCAACTGTTAAGAGTAACAAAGAAAAAGTAACAAATAAATTCAAAATATTACATTCATGGAAAAGAACTGACCCAAACTAAAGATGCAAAATACTTAGGAGTCTTAATAAATGAGAAACTATCATGGAATCCCCATGTCAATGAAGTTATTAAAAAATCAAACAAAACCTTAGGCTTTTAAAAAGAAACTTTAACGAATGTAATAGAGATATAAAACTAAAATGCTACCTCACTTTGGTGAGACCTGTATTAGAATATGCATCTTCTGTATGGGACCCATCCACCAAAGAAAACATTGATAAACTAGAACAAATTCAAAAAAGAGCTGCCAGGTTCATTACTGGAGAATATTCAAAACTGACAAGAATAACACCATTAGTTAAATCATTAAACCTTGAAACACTAGAGGATAGAAGAACCAAGAGCAAAGTAGTAATCATACATAAAGCAATTAATTCTAATTTAGAAATACAACACAAAGATAACTTAATACAACCCTCAGATAGACATGACATAAGGATAAAAACACCTTTCTTATTCCGTATGCAAGAACAAACACATACAAGTTTTCCTTCTTCCCGTCCGGATATCAACATTTAAATCTCTAATAAAAATGCAGGACTAAACACAAACCATAGATAAGCGTAGGACGCAATAATCTTCTGTATAGAAGGAGCGTCTGTAAACAGATAAGATAAGATAAGGTCAATCAAACCCGTATACCTGGCAGTGAGCTGGCTCAGCTTGGCCCTTTGACCTGCCTCGTCTGGCCCCATGATCTGTAGAGACTTGGTCTGGAGGGCTTGTTTGACAAACAGCTGCAGTTTGCTGTAGGCTTCTTTCTGTGTGGGAGGATTAAACAACATGGGCAGCAATGAAAAGATAACCCTTTGTGGAGGATTAAACCACATGAGCAGCAATGAAAAGATAACCCTTTGTGGAGGATTAAACCACATGAGCAGCAATGAAAAGATAACCCTTTGTGGAGGATTAAACCACATGAGCAGCAATGAAAAGATAACCCTTTGTGGAGGATTAAACCACATGAGCAGCAATGAAAAGATAACCCTTTGTGGAGGATTAAACCACATGAGCAGCAATGAAAAGATAACCCTTTGTGGAGGATTAAACCACATGAGCAGCAATGAAAAGATAACCCTTTGTGGAGGATTAAACCACATGAGCAGCAATGAAAAGATAACCCTTTGTGGAGGATTAAACCACATGAGCAGCAATGAAAAGATAACCCTTTGTGGAGGATTAAACCACATGAGCAGCAATGAAAAGATAACCCTTTGTGGAGGATTAAACCACATGAGCAGCAATGAAAAGATAACCCTTTGTGGAGGATTAAACAACATGGGAAACAATAAATAGAAAACTCCTAATGGAAGATTCACATGGATAATGACCAATGAAATGTTTTCAAATACTGTAAGGATAGCACAGTGATGGATCAAATATAATAGCAGAGGATTTGATGCAATGTTTGAGAAGAGCAACTGGACGATGATGGTGATGATAGGTATGACAGGAATGTTGTATGGGCCGGTGGATGACAGATGGCAAGAGGGGTACTTATCACGGTGGATCAAAGGTCATGTGGTTCATGGCAGCATTGCCTCTGACCAATATCTCTCACCTTGTGGTTGTCCTTCCACATGTGTTTCATGTAGGCGAACGTGACCTTGGGGTGGGTCGTGGGAATGTAGTGGTCAGGTTTCTTGGACGGGTCAGTTCCCAACAAGGTGACCAGAGTTTTGTGGGACAGAGCCTGAAAATAAGCATTTATTTATTACACAGTTGGGGATTTTGGTTTGGTTTGCCAGTCTTAACCAATCATTCAACATGATATACAATACATAAACCAATCATTCAACATGATATACAATACATAAACCAATCATTCAACATGATATACAATACATAAACCAATCATTCAACATGATATACAATACATAAACCAATCATTCAACATGATATACAATACATAAACCAATCATTCAGCATCAGATACAATACATATTTATTGTATTCATTTATTTTTTTTTACTTTTAAGGCTTTGAAATTTCATGGAATAATTTTCATGTATTATTTGTGTATACTTTATAAAAGAAATCTTTGAAATAAAATTATATACATTTTAATGTGTACATGATAAATTTATGGATGGGAGAATTGAACAATTTTTTAAAGTTGTTCAGCCAGAGAAGAGTAGTCTTGTTAAAGCTGTGCAAACACAACACAGAGACCAAATTAGTTAAGTTCTCTCATCTATGGGGTAGCTGGTGTGGAATGTTATGGGGTAGATAACTTATCGCATCATGAGTCAGCTGAAATGTGATGATAACCTCCCTTGAACCTACCAGACGTTCATTCTTGCGACACAGACTTGCAAACTTGAGCCAGGCGTCCATGTCCTCCTCAGGAGAGATGACCAGAGAACGGACCTGGAGGATCTTCTGCCAGTCTTCAACCACTCTTTGACAGCCCTGGGGAAATAACAGGTGAGAGGTAACACTAATTGACAGGTAACAATAAGTGACATGTAACACTAGGAGACAAATAACAATTGGTGACAGGTAACACTAGGAGACAAATAACAATTGGTGACAGGTAACACTAGGAGACAAATAACAATTGGTGACAGGTAACACTAGGTGACAGGTAACAATTGGTGACAGGTAACACTAGGAGACAAATAACAATTGGTGACAGGTAACACTAGGAGACAAATAACAATTGGTGACAGGTAACACTAGGAGACAAATAACAATTGGTGACAGGTAACACTAGGAGACAAATAACAATTGGTGACAGGTAACACTAGGTGACAGGTAACAATTGGTGACAGGTAACACTAGGTGACAGGTAACAATTGGTGACAGGTAACACTAGGAGACAAATAACAATTGGTGACAGGTAACACTAGGTGACAAATAACAATTGGTGACAGGTAACACTAGGTGACAAATAACAATTGGTGACAGGTAACACTAGGTGACAGGTAACAATTGGTGACAGGTAACACTAGGTGACAGGTAACAATTGGTGACAGGTAACACTAGGTGACAGGTAACAATTGGTGACAGGTAACAATTGGTGACAGGTAACACTAGGTGACAGGTAACAATTGGTGACAGGTAACACTAGGTGACAGGTAACAATTGGTGACAGGTAACAATTGGTGACAGGTAACACTAGGTGACAGGTAACACTTGGTGACAGGTAACACTAGGTGACAGGTAACAATTGGTGACAGGTAACACTAGGTGACAGGTAACAATTGGTGACAGGTAACACTAGGTGACAGGTAACACTAGGTGACAGGTAACAATTGGTGACAGGTAACACTAGGTGACAGGTAACAATTGGTGACAGGTAACACTAGGTGACAGGTAACACTAGGTGACAGGTAACAATTGGTGACAGGTAACACTAGGTGACAGGTAACAATTGGTGACAGGTAACACTAGGTGACAGGTAACACTAGGTGACAGGTAACACTAGGTGACAGGTAACACTAGGTGACAGGTAACACTAGGTGACAGGTAACACTAGGTGACAGGTAACACTAGGTGACAGGTAACACTAGGTGACAGGTAACAATAAGACATCTGTATGAGAGCCATACATTTCAAGTAGCGATTAGACATCTTTCTTTATAAGAGCAATGAATTACATGAATTACACGTAAAAATTTAAAAAATTTATAAGAACCCTAGATTACAGGTAAAAGTTTGACATTTTATGAGAACACTAAACTTACAGGAAAAGGTTTGAGCTCCGTACAAAGGGAGGGAATCTGGGTACAACTTAACATAAATTTTACCTTCAGCCTGTTCCACCACATTTGTTTGATTGCCTCCCTTCTCTCTGGCACCAGCTTGTACTGGATGACCTCCTCCAGCTCAGACAGCATCTGGACGTTAACCATAGCCTGGAGTGGACAAAGACAGGATTGATTACAGGCACTAGAGTTGGGACAGATATTGTGGACAAAGACAGGATTGATTACAGGCACTAGAGTTGGGACAGATATTGTGGACAAAGACAGGATTGATTACAGGCACTAGAGTTGGGACAGCTATTGTGGACAAAGACAGGATTGATTACAGGCACTGGAGTTGGGACAGATATTACACATAATCATTTCCCTATATTAAATCCCAGGCATTGACTGTCCCAGATAATCACAGTCCCAGATAGTCACTGTTCCAGGTATTAAATGTCCTGCCTCAAAGTCCCAGGTAACCATTGATCACACTTACACCATATGCTCTGTTGTAGCTCTCACCAGCCATGGCCGTCAACTCTGTGTCCAAGATATCTCGAGCTTTGTCAATACACTGGGAATAACACAAGACAACATTGGCTAAATAACACAAGAAAACATTGGCTAAATAACACAAGAAAACATTGGCTAAATAACACAAGAAAACATTGGCTAAATAACACAAGAAAACATTGGCTAAATAACACAAGAAAACATTGGCTAAATAACACAAGAAAACATTGGCTAAATAACACAAGAAAACATTGGCTAAATAACACAAGAAAACATTGGCTAAATAACACAAGAAAACATTGGCTAAATAACAAAAGAAAACATTGGCTAAATAACACAAGAAAACATTGGCTAAATAACACAAGAAAACATTGGCTAAATAACACAAAAAAACATTGGCTAAATAACACAAGAAAACATTGGCTAAATAACACAAGAAAACATTGGCTAAATAACACAAGAAAACATTGGCTAAATAACACAAGAAAACATTGGCTAAATAACATAAAAAAACATTGTCTAAAGGAATGAATAACACAAGAAAACATTGTGCCAAACCATTTGAACGACTGACCTGTTGGGCCAGCTGGTAGTTCTCCAGGTGCAGGGAGTGAACTGCTCTGAAGAATGCTGCGTCATGACTTGTCCGTGGTATGAAACACATGTACTGCTCTACACTGTCCCACTGGCCTGGGGAGCAAACACATCATGGATGTTAGTTTATTTCAAACACATCATGGATCTCAGTTTTTTTCAGACACATCATGTATGTTAGTTTAATTCAATCTCATTGTATGGCATGGCACAAGATTTTGTTGACTGGATTCAATAAATTTTAATGTCAAACTAACATAAAATATGTAAATATTTGCTCTTGTTTTATCTCACTGTGAATATATCAGATCTGAAGGAACTGAAAACAAACTTTAAACAAGAGAATGTCTGTGCACATTATCCCATTTCATCTGTACACACCGGTGACCCGTCAAAACGTCCGCGGACAAAACGGCACCGGTCAAAGCGGCCTTAGACAAATTGTTAACATTTTTCAACAAAAACTTTAATTTTTTGTTTCATTTTAAGCTTTTGTCAACTTTTTCACCCTTAAATAAAGTGATAAAATTGTAAAATTATATCTTGTGATGTTATTATATTGTTTCTTGTCAACAAACAGCCGCGATTGGTACCATTTCGCGTAAAGGCTATTAAATTCACTATTGTGATGTCATTATTATTGTTTATTATTAGCAAAACCTGACACTGAATAGGTGAGTAAAAATACGAATTTAATATTTGATTGGACATTATACTTTTAGTCCATCTATTAGTCCGGGGCCGTTTTGTCGGTGAACCGTGCACACCATCCCATTATATCTGTGCACATCCACTCCTACATCTGTGCACACCATCCCATTACATCTATGCACATCCTCTCCTACATCTGTGCATTCGCTCCCATTATATCTGTGCATTCGCTCCCATTACATCTGTGCACACCCTCCCATTACATATGTGCATTCCCTCCCATTACATCACTATTATTCTCTATGAGCTGCTACGTACCAAGTCCCCAGGCGGCAACAGCGGCCATTCTGGCCATGCCCGTCCTGATCTCATCTGAGACTGTCGGCCACCTCTCCAGGGCCAGTTGATGGAGTGTGTTCCTGAAGATGATAGGCAGTAGCGTCAATTACAGTAGTGTGTCACATACAGTAGCTTCAATTACAGTAGTGTGTCACATACAGTAGCGTGTCAACTACAGCAGAGTGTCACATACAGTAGCGTGTCAACTACAGCAGAGTGTCACACACAGTAGCGTGTCAACTACAGTAGTGTGTTGATTTTTTAAAGTACTGTAAGAACTCTGATTGACCAAGGCATGCCATGTGTTATTTCAGTTTATCAAATCCAGGAGTTCTCAATTAGTAGCCAATAAACTCAAAATCGATCTGCAAGACTTTCCCCAGTTGTGATGCAAACAAATTTATTACAATTTTATTAATGAAGCGGTAAGATCTGAAAATGAGATTTTAAGATTTTATGCCAATAAATGTGTCAATGACTTTATTTGGCTTGGGGGGAACACATTTTATTTTATGAGAATGACTCATGTCTTCTGAGTGATAAGCACATGAGGATATAACGGCTTGAGAACCACCAGTGCAATATGAATAAATAATCTCCAATGATCCCCATTTACCAGTCTCCGATGGCCTCCAGACACCTCATCTTTGCCAGGGTCAGATTATCGTCATCTTTGTTCTGCTCCTGCTTCCTGTTGTATGCCTGATAGGCTTTCTCCCACTCATGCAGTTTCTCATACCAACTTTCTTGAACTTTCTGCAATGGAAAGTTTACTTCAGATAGTAGCGGCAGGAACTATCTTTTAAAATGATATAGTTTCATTATGAGCATGACAGAAATAACGTTTGATGGCTGTCACACCACAAAACAACCAAAAACTATCAAATAATTCTAATAACATGTCCACCAATAAACTAGAAGAATAAATCTTTGACTACTTCTCAATCTTACGACAGGAAGTAATTTAGTGGGACAAGAAAGTTTTGTGGCTGCTGGGTGGCTGTTGTGTGGATGTCGCCTGGCTGCTGTGTGGCTGTTGTGTAGCTGCTGTGTGGCTGTTGTGTGGCTGCTGTGTGGATGTTGTGTGGCTGCTGTGTGGATGTTGTGTGGCTGTTGTTTTGCTTCTGTGTGGCTGCTGTGTGGCTGTTGTGTGGCTGTTGTCTGGATGTTTTTACATGTGTTGATACTTTCCAGAAGGAAAGGAAGTCTGCACTCTAGAGTCAATGTTTTTACACAATGCTAGACACCATGTTATCTGATGGTGTCAGTCTAACCATGAACAAGATGATGGCACAGACTGATGGTGTCAGTCTAACAATGAACAAGATGATGGCACAGACTGATGGTGTCAGTCTAACCATGAACAAGATGATGGCACAGACTGATGGTGTCAGTCTAACCATGAACAAGATGATGGCACAGACTGATGGTGTCAGTCTAACAATGAACAAGATGATGGCACAGACTGATGGTGTCAGTCTAACCATGAACAAGATGATGGCACAGACTGATGGTGTCAGTCTAACCATGAACAAGATGATGGCACAGACTGATGGTGTCAGTCTAACCATGAACAAGATGATGGCACAGACTGATGGTGTCAGTCTAACAATGAACAAGATGATGGCACAGACTGATGGTGTCAGTCTAACAATGAACAAGATGATGGCAGAGACTGATGGTGTCAGTCTAACAATGAACAAGATGATGGCACAGACTGATGGTGTCAGTCTAACAATGAACAAGATGATGGCACAGACTGATGGTGTCAGTCTAACCATGAACAAGATGATGGCACAGACTGATGGTGTCAGTCTAACAATGAACAAGATGATGGCACAGACTGATGGTGACAGTCTAACAATGAACAAGATGATGGCACAGACTGATGGTGTCAGTCTAACAATGAACAAGATGATGGCAGAGACTGATGGTGTCAGTCAAACAATTAACAAGATGATGGCACAGACTGACCAGGTTAGCGTGGTTGTGTTTCATGGCGTACAGCAGGACTCCTTTAGCGGCCTCCCTTTGCTGCAGTTTGTTGTTGATGCTGGAACATAAACAACAGAGTTATCTCCCATGAGTTTTCACCCTCAAGTGCGGCACAGATTATATATTATAGGCATTTAGGTAGTTCCCTCACTGCTCCTTGATACGGAGTGTCAACACCAGAAGAGGGGAGAGAGGGAAAAGCACAGCTGATTCAAATCTGGGAGGGAAGGGCCCCCCTTCCCTACGCCCCCGCCCCCCCCAGCCACGGTCATCCTTCTCATTTCTCCAGGTAACAAAATTAAATATTGGAAAGGAAAAACTAGAACTAATCCCATTTAGTTGTTATTAATTGTTTGTTGTTCTGCTGTGTGAGAGAACACAAGAAAACATTGCAAGACACAAGGTGGACAATCCCATGGACCCAGGCTTGACCTGGCTAACCAGTAAGTACCAGGTAGTGACACATTTCACAGACATCTAGCCCCTAAGCCATCAGAAGAATTCGAAGAAACAAAATAAACTAAAACTATGATGGGCTTACTCAAATGTTTATATTTAATAATCACTAAATTTCATAATATAATTAACTGAAAATGTTCGGTATTATTTAAACTCTCGGAGACATTGTTTTCATTTGTTTATTACGAAGCAGTCAGCTAGGTTTTAACAACTGTACATTTTTCAATAACTAATATTCATAGTGAAACCTCAGATTAAATACAAAAGACAATGGGCCACAGAACTGACCAAGTTGTTCAAGGAAAAGGTGATGGGAAAAGTTGAATTCATCCCTTTGGTGGGAGTACATTGAAAAAAAAACTTCCCCCATAAGTTTGCCTCAAATATTGAACATCCCAAACTGTTTACAAAATAAATGATTTCAACACCAGTGACGTGGCCAATGTCCAGGTGACTTACCTGATCAGGTTCTCAAGTATTTGTGTACTGGGTCCCTTGTGGAACTCATCTTCCTTGTAGTGCAGGGCCTTGGCGTAAGCTCGGCATTTCATGGCACGCTCTCCTAGGAGATGGCCATCAAGGGGGAGGGGACCCTGCCAGCAAAGTCAATAGATGAAATATACACATCTATGGAGTAGATTGGTAGAGCCTAAGTCAATGACCACCCACCTGGTCCCACCACCTGACCACCCACCTGGTCCCACCACCTGACCACCCACCTGGTCCCACCACCTGACCACCCACCTGGTCCCACCACCTGACCACCCACCTGGTCCCACCACCTGGTCCCACCACCTGACCACCCACCTGGTCCCACCACCTGACCACCCACCTGGTCCCACCACCTGACCACCCACCTGGTCCCACCACCTGACCACCCACCTGGTCCCACCACCTGACCACCCACCTGGTCCCACCACCTGACCACCCACCTGGTCCCACCACCTGACCACCCACCTTGTCACACCTGACCACCCACCTGGTCCCACCACCCACCTAGTCCCACCACCCACCTTGTCACAGTGCTCCATGAACTTGGCCAGGTTGAGAAGCGACTGCATGATCTCAGGTATCTCCTGTGAGTTGAGCCTGGTCCCACCACCTGACCACCCACCTGGTCCCACCACCCACCTGGTCCCACCACCCACCTTGTCACAGTGTTCCATGAACTCGGCCAGGTTGAGTAGTGTCTGCATGATCTCAGGTATCTCCTGTGAGTTGAGCGTCTTCTCCAGGCTGGCGATGACCTCGTCCTGGTTGATCTCTGTCAGCTCTGTCCAACATGCCAGGAAGGCAGAGTTGAAAAGGTCCCTGGATACATTTAAAATACAACACGTGACTAACAATTAAAAAACCCGTAAAAACAAAGTTTTTTTACTATAAATCCCTTATATATGAGACATAACTAAAAGTATTGATTATGTTCAATATAATACGCACAGCGCGACAGACTAGCATAAACATTTAGAGATTGGGAAAATATAATAAAAGTATGTTATACGCATCGCACCGCGCAACAGGAAAATAATAAAAAAGTATGTTCAATATAATACGCACCGCGCGACAGACTAGCACAAACATTTACATGCTACATAGAGATAGATAGTGATAATCTTAAAATAAATTAATTTAATTACAGTACATTCGATCGATCTGAAATTTGAATAGAATGCATTGTTAGGTGACACAAGTCTATGTACAAAATTTCAGCTTGATAGGATCTCAGAAAGTGGGTCATTTTTTACTCACGACCACGACGAGTCTGTGAAGTTAATATAAGGGATTTAAAAATGCTTTGAGCTTGAATTCATTTTTAACAAATGTTATATCACCACTTTAAAAATAAACTAAAATTGTATGGACAGTTTATTTGGTAACTAATGTCATTTTGTGTTTTTAAGGAAAATGTTTTTTTTAAATTCAATCCAATTTTTCTTTTGAGGAATGCAAATGTTTGCCTCACCTGGCCAGTGGATTGTAGGTTTGTGCAAGTGCCAGACAGGATCTCAGGGCAGGGGAAGGCGACTCCTTCAGCAGTTCGATACTGAGCTTCCTGAGCCACTCCATCCAGTCTTCCTTTGATACACGACGTCCAGTCTCCAGAGCCTGGTCAGTGACAGAAGCTGGACATTAGGTTGTTCATTGCCTTCATTGGTATTAAATGATCATATAATGTGAGTTATTTATTGGACACGAAGAGCAGCACTGTACCACAATGACCCCTGTACCATGATAATGTTCAACTGTACCACAAGGACCCCCTGTACCACAATGACCCCCTGTACCATGGTAATGTTCAACTGTACCACAATGACCCCCTGTACCATGCTAATGTTCAACTGTGCCACAATGACCCCCTGTACCATGCTAATGTTCAACTGTGCCACAATGACCCCCTGTACCATGCTAATGTTCAACTGTACCCCAATGACCCCCTGTACCATGCTAATGTTCAACTGTGCCACAATGACCCCCCTGTACCATGCTAATGTTCAACTGTACCCCAATGACCCCCTGTACCATGCTAATGTTCAACTGTACCACAATGACCCCCTGTACCATGCTAATGTTCAACTGTACCACAATGATCCCCTGTACCACAATGACCCCCTGTACCATGCTAATGTTCAACTGTACCACAATGACCCCCTGTACCATGCTAATGTTCAACTGTACCACAATGACCCCCTGTACCCCAATGACCCCCTGTACCATGCTAATGTTCAACTGTACCACAATGACCCCCTGTACCCCAATGACCCCCTGTACCATGCTAATGTTCAACGGTACCCCAATGACCCCCTGTACCATGCTAATGTTCAACTGTGCCACAATGACCCCCTGCACCATGCTAATGTTCAACTGTGCCACAATGACCCCCTGTACCATGCTAATGTTCAACTGTAGCACAATGACCCCCTGTACCATGCTAATGTTCAACTGTACCACAATGACCCCCTGTACCACAATGAACCCCTGTACCATGCTAATGTTCAACTGTACCACAATGACCCCCTGTACCCCATTGACCCCCTGTACCATGCTAATGTTCAACTGTACCACAATGACCCCCTGTACCATGCTAATGTTCAACTGTACCCCAATGACCCCCTGTACCATGCTAATGTTCAACTGTGCCACAATGACCCCTGTACCATGCTAATGTTCAACTGTGCCACAATGACCCCCTGTACCACAATGACCCCCTGT
The DNA here is from genome assembly GCA_944989445.1 of Ampullaceana balthica. Classification (NCBI taxonomy): domain Eukaryota; kingdom Metazoa; phylum Mollusca; class Gastropoda; family Lymnaeidae; genus Ampullaceana; species Ampullaceana balthica. The sequence continues at coordinate 351,266 of CALYLW010000347.1, forward strand.
ACCATGCTAATGTTCAACTGTACCCCAATGACCCCCTGTACCGAAATGACCCCCTGTACCCCAATGACCCCCTGTACCACAATGACCACCTGTACCATGCTAATGTTCAACTGTACCAGCACACACTATGATAATCCCTGAACTAGTTAACACCTTGCCTGGACACATATTGTGTGACACCATTAGTGCTTACCAAACCATTTATGTCCCTTACCCTCTTGATTGTGTCGAAGTTGACACTGAGCTTCTTGATGGCCGTCGTGTCCGGGGCGTTGTCCGACCTGTCCTTGCCCTTCTTCTTCAGCTGGTCCTGCCTCTCCTTCTTCATCAGAATAGGGTCGTCCTCCTCGTCGGCAATGGTTGTTCCCTGGTGAGCGTTATAGGTCTGATTACTTACATGGTGCAACAAGCAGAGAGTTCAGTGGTGGGGTACATGGAAAAAAGAGGGGAAATGAGGTTGTGCTGACGTGGTGGGGTTTTGTTGTTAGAAGTTCACAGGTCAAGGTGAGGGGTAGGGAGGGGGGAGTAGGGGGGGGACATCAACTTTTCCTCATTCATCTTTTTTCCATGAAGAATTTAAATAAAAAAAAATAGATTTGAGAAAAATTATGACAATTTATTTATACTAAATGAAACAACAGAAAAGTATCAACAAAAGGCAATCACTGGGTAATGTGCCCTTGGTGAATGAAACAACAGAAAAGTATCAACAAAAGGCAATCACTGGGTAATGTGCCCTTGGTGAATGAAACAACAGAAAATTATCAACAAAAGGCAATCACTGGGTAATGTGCCCTTGGTGAATGAAACAACAGAAAAGTGTCAACAGAAGGATATCTACCACTGGCTACTGCCAACAATGGGAATCATGAACAGTAAGAAAGTCTTTGAACATCTTTTATAGCTGACCTTGAGAATCCTTGTCATGAGGACGTGAAACCTCTGGTGCTGTATCTTCTGCCTGCCCATGACCTTGGCCACCATGGGGATGAAGATGGTGAACTTGTGGTTCAGCTGGATGACCAGGGTGCACAGCGTGTCCATGCACACCGAGTGCAGCGCCGGCGTGGAGTCCATGGTGCGCACCAGTGGGTGGATGATACGTGAGGCGTAGTCCGAGAGGTCCAGCGAGTCTGTCAGGCGGTCAATGGTCTCCAGTGCACTCCTGGTGACAATGTCATTTTTGTGAAAGTGAAATGAGAAACTGTCATAAGTATAAAAAATTATAACAAGGACATGAGCTTACAATCTCTCTCTACAATTGACTTTTATTTAAAGCCTTAAACCCAAACAACAGTGGTATCCTACAAAGACATATAAAAAGCTACAAATGGACATAATGGTTAAGCAAGAAATAAAGTCTCCATCATGAACCAATATAAATATATAACCACAGATGCAACCATTTGGATGCCAAGACATTTTGGGTTAGTTTGTGGTAGGGAAAATGTTCACAGTGATTGTACAAACCACACATCAATTAACATGCTTCACATTTAAGATTGTGGGAAAATGTCCAAGTGCTCAACAAAAGATTAGCCTCGAGTTTCTAGAAAATGTCCCCCACTCCCCACCCTTCACCCGCAAGTTTGCTGGTTCTGACACCCTACCTCCTGACATGGATGGGGTTCTCTGCGTTGTCAAAGAGCTTGACCACCGGCGGCAGGAGCAGGTGGAGGTAATCATCCAAGTTACCATCAAACATCTCGAGGGCCTTCAGGAGCTGTAGAGTCATGAAATATTGTTAAACTACGTTACAAATATAACCACCCCCCCCAACATCACATGGAAATCCCAGAGAAAGGGCAATTCGACTTTCACAGATTAATCTTGGTCAATTCTGCATGCATTTTTTCAAAGTTTGAAGAGATCACAACTTTTAGTTCCAGGAATAGCATCCAGTAAATATTTTGTTTTAAAATATGCAGCATTGAGATTGAGAAAGGTACTAGAGGTGCATAGATAAATGCTAAAAGTCTATAGAAATAAACAGTGCAACATTTGACTGCCACAAATCTGATACCCTCATGTCCAGTCACAGGTCATTGTCCCCTTTGTGTTCCTTGTTCCCTTGAAGAAATGTAATTGTGGTGACATTTTTTGCCAGGATTGATACAGTTTAGAATGGAGGAAAGTTTCCAACTTTGGCAGGAACTTTGAGCATGACTCCATTACATCTTTTTTTTTAAAACTAAGAGTTAGTTATCCAACTAAGAGTTACCCACCTTGGCAGTGACGATCTTGTTCTCGCTGTTGTCCTGCATGAAGACACGGAGGATCTGTGGAATGATCTGGGGCAGATAGATGCGGAACTCGGTGCCCAGGGCATTGACAATCTGCTCAATCAACATGATGATGGCACTCTGCATGGAGGTCGAGTTGGTCCAGTACTCCTGTGTAAACAGACAACATTCGGTCATGGACAACATTCGGTCATTGACAACATTCAATCATTGACAACATTCAGTCATTGACAACATTCAGTCATTGACAACATTCAATCATTGACAACATTCAATCATTGACAACATTCAAGTCATGGAATTATTATAAATATTTGACATGTCTTTATCAATGTTCCCTTTAAGCTGCACATATCTGACAGACACTGCGCAGCAGTTTAGAATTATCGCACAGAAATTTTGATAAGGATAAATCAAATATCTGTGTTTGTGAGGTGTTAAATTTTGTACACAAAAAATGGATGCCAAGCATCTTTACACACAAGCTTGTTATTTTTCAAACGGACCAACGAACCTTAGAGAAACATTGATAAGTTCAAAATGTTTATTTAATTTATAATTGTCAATATAGTGTGTGTTCCCAAAAATATGGAAATTCATAGCCTTCCGGACATAATTTTCTGGGCTAGTGGGAAATCTTGTAAAAGACCGATTTCCTTAATTACCAGTTAAAAGTTATATTTCCATGTATAGGTCAGTGAATGGGACAGAGGGCAGGAGTTAGTTACCTTGATGAGGTTAAAGATGTCCTCCAGGTAGTTCTTGATGTGCTGTTTGACGATTGCTATGATGACGCCCAGTTGTTGGAAAAGAAACTGTGGGCAATGGAAAAAAATAGTAAAAATAAAAGACTTATACGGCCGGCCAGTTTTAGACTGGCAAACAAAAAGTTTGGACCAATCCCATGGCGTATCAAACAAATCAAAACATAATTTTGATTTCACAGCTTTTTGACATTAGACTCTTAAATATTTCTTTATAGTAATATTCAACAAAAAAACAATAAAGAGTATTAAACACACTACACCTTTTATTTACTATAAAGTGGATATTTTTAAACAGAAATATATCGCCACCTTAGAATAACAAGTTCTATGTGAACTTTTGGTCGGACCGAGATATTTGACTTTGATGAAGATTTGATGTTAGTAGGCCTGTATAGAATTAGAAGTTGTTATTCTGTACTTTCTACAAAATTGTTTAAGGGGGCGATATGTCTTACTTATGCAGCGGTAATCATACAAGCAAATATATCTTATATTAATGGAGGTTTTTTTTTACAAATATTTTAACAAGTTTTAAAATGAATTTATCGTCCTTTGTTAAGCTCAGCTGTGAGGGTATTGAAGTTTTTCAGCATTACAATTTAATTAGTTATTTTGTACAGGTATAATATCTTTTTAGCTTTGTCCTGCAGGTATTAAAGTTTTTAAAGTTTTGTTGTGCAGGTATTAAATTTTTTAAAGTTTATTTGTACCGGTATTGAAGTCTTTTTTGTTTGGCTGTACCGCATTTAAGTCTTTTAGGTTTAGTTGTACCTATATTGCAGGATGTTATCACTGACTATTTGTAAATCACCTCTCTGAAACTAGGATCAGCTGTCCTGAAGACTGTCAGGTAAGCAGGGATGACAGTCTGGATGTACGGCACACACTTGATGTTGAGGGACTTGAAGATGATGGTGATGGCCTGCACCACCATGTTGTGGTGCTGCGACAGCGACGGGTCGCGGATGATCCTCATCAGGAGGTTGATGGCGATGGCGGGGTAGAACTCTTCCAGGCTGCTGGACGTGCTCATGAGTTCACTGGTGTTTACATCTGGGGGGACAAGAGTAAAATGTAAACATCTGGTGGGACAAGGGTCAAATGTTAACATCTGGTGGGACAAGGGTCAAATGTTAACATCAGTGGGGCAAGGGTCAAATGTTAACATCTGGTGGGACAAGGGTAAAATGTTAACATCTGGGGGGACAAGGGTAAAATTTTAACATCTGGTGGGACAAGGGTCAACTGTTAACATCTGGTGGGACAAGGGTCAAGTGTTAACATCTGGTGGGACAAGGGTCAAATGTTAACATCTGGTGGGACAAGGGTCAAATGTTAACATCTGGTGGGACAAGGGTCAAGTGTTAACATCTGGTGGGACAAGGGTCAAATGTTAACATCTGGGGGGACAAGGGTTAAATGTTAACATCTGGTGGGACAAGGGTCAAATGTTAACATCTGGTGGGACAAGGGTCAAATGTTAACATCTGGTGGGACAAGGGTCAAATGTTAACATCTGGTGGGGCAAAAGTCAAATGTTAACATGTCAAGTAATTTTGTTCTGACCTCCAGTGGACGAGTCCTGGCCGCCAAACTTGTGTTCAGACTTGCTGACCCCAGCCTCCGAGTCCTTGATGACCCCCAGGTTCATCCTGTGCTTGTGAGGGTCCAAGGCGCCCAGCAGACCGAGTACACGAATCACCTGGTTGGTTGGGTTCAAAGTTGACAAGCAGAATAATAAGAGTGGAATATTTTGGCAAGCAATTTTAAACCTTAACAAAATAATAACATTAAAAATAAATTTTAAAAGCTTATTTTGTAATAAACTAAATTTTAAATATTGTTATAACTAAATGATCAGTAACAATGTTATCAAAATTAAATGAGCATTTGTAATTTTATTACCCACATATTTAATAATAAATATTCATGAAACGACCAATAAAAATAGAACATTTATTGATACAAGTAAGGTAATTAGATAACACTAAGGCCTCAGGATTTCAACAATTTCAACCAATAATTTGACTATTGGGAACTAAGATTAGGTGTGTCAATAATTTGACTATTGGGAACTAAGATTAGGTGTGTCAATAATTTGACTATTGGGAACTAAGATTAGGTGTGTCAATAATTTGACTATTGGGAACTAAGATTAGGTGTGTCAATAATTTGACTATTGGGAACTAAGATTAGGTGTGTCAATAATTTGACTATTGGGAACTAAGATTAGGTGTGTCAATAATTTGACTATTGGGAACTAAGATTAGGTGTGTCAATAATTTGACTATTGGGAACTAAGATTAGGTGTGTCAATAATTTGACTATTGGGAACTAAGATTAGATGTGTCAATAAATTGACTATTGGGAACTAAGATTAGGTGTGTCAATAATTTGACTATTGGGAACTAAGATTAGATGTGTCAATAAATTGACTATTGGGAACTAAGATTAGGTGTGTCAATAATTTGACTATTGGGAACTAAGATTAGATGTGTCAATAAATTGACTATTGGGAACTAAGATTAGGTGTGTCAATAAATTGACTATTGGGAACTAAGATTAGGTGTGTCAATAATTTGACTATTGGGAACTAAGATTAGGTGTGTCAATAAATTGACTATTGGGAACTAAGATTTGGTATAAAATTGCTTCCCCCATATTAACAGTTGGACCACTTATAAAGATGCCTCTCCTGATGCCGTGTGACATAATCTATTTCATAAGACTGAGCACATTCTGGGCTACTAATAGAACAACCCTCACGCAGCCAGTACAGAGATGAACTTGCTATTCTAACCTCCCTCCTTATCGTAATGGACTGCTCCGTCTTGAGAAAGTTGAGCAGTACGTCCAACAAGTTGGGGTACTTGCTGTAGGGCTCCACCACGGAGCCAGTGCTCTCCACCAGTTGGCCCAACGTCCACAGGGCGACCTGTAAAAAAAACATAAACCATGATGACCTCCTGCCTTACATTAAAGAAATCTAACATGACCTTTTTAACAATAATTTGATGGGACACAAGGGACATCACTCAAGTCATGCCATAGACAGTAAAACATCCCCATCACAAACAGCGGCTGCCGACCTGTAAGCTGCGGACAGCTTTTAACCCATCCCATAAATGTTGAAACCCATCAAATACAATATTTATGACAAATTCAAATTGGGCTTCTGTTGGATACGGTTGTGTGTGGAACATTTGTTATGAAATGACTTATATTGTGATTGTCTGCAAAACCGAGTGATACTTTACTTCAAGATAATACAATTATTGATCTGCTGTGTTTACAAGTGTGGATGTACACTAATTGGAGAATAATGTGTAATAAGAATAAATAAATACATTTGCCCAAAGCTTTTAGGGGGTGTTTCAATTAACTATTCTTGTAATTTCACACGGCCCTGGATAATGGGTAAGCAGACACAATCTAAATGGCCCGTTAATTCATTTGGGTTGCCAGCCCCTGACATATGGCCCGTGAAGGGAGGCAATGTGTAGGGGAGATAAGTCTGACCTCTCTCTTCTGTAAGGAAGACGAGTCTTGTAGCATGTCCAGTATGATGGGCAGCAGCTGGTCCATCCATTGGCTGATGTCTGGTCCACTGACCTGGTGGGACAAGATGACAGGTCATTGTGATCATTAGATTGTTAAAAATACGGGGAAACTAGGCTAACTCTGTTTGCATGGCACATCTTCAAAAGTACATCACAGACTAAACTCATTTCATGACACAAGTTAAGTATATCAGCAAGTCAACTACCAACATCTCCTGACTTTTGACCTGCACTGACCTGAGCCTGCTCTCCAATGGCTTGCAGGACACTGATGATGACCCCTGGGTTCTGGTCAGCTTCTTTCAGTTTAGGAATCAAGGTCTGCCAGATGAATCAAATGTAAAGCTGTGTTAGAAACTTTTTGACAAGCCAGGCTAGTAATCACACAAATTTGCTCTCGTTGAGGAAAGAACTTCTAGTTTCAAAGCGTAACCCCACAAACTACGTGCCTCCAACATAAGGACAATATTTTATCTATCCCCCACCCAATCAGTCACCATAGATACACTTTAACCCCCATGATAGGCACCATGTATGACCAGCACTCACCCCATGATAGGCACCACATCTGACCTGTACTTACCCCCATGATGGGCACCATGTAAGGCTTGATCAGCCTGGCAGTGTTAGACACAAGATGACCCAACATCCTGGCCGCCTGCTCCTTGTTCCTCCCTATACCACTGTGCTCCAGCTCAGTCAGGATCTGAATGGGAAACAGGACAATGGTGAGGACATGTTTACAAAGTCTCTAGCTAGGACAATGGTGAGGACATGTTTACAAAGTCTCTAACTAGGACAATGGTGAGGACATGTTTACAAAGTCTCTAGCTAGGACAATGGTGAGGACATGTTTACAAAGTCTCTAACTAGGACAATGGTGAGGACATGTGTGACACCTGAGAGCCACTGACCACAAGGTTGTTGTTTACCTGAATGAGGACCTTCCTGAGGGAGGGCATGACGTAGGCGGGGTTCTTGGAGCTGAGCCGACCAATCATACAGATGGCCCGCTCACGGATCTCAAAGGCCTCGTCGTTCAGGGCAATGAACAGGGCGCTCAGGTTCTCAGCCTGGGCAAGGTGGGGGTCAAACCGCTCATCCAGCGAGGTCAGGACGTTGTACCTGATGTCAGGGTCTGGAACAAAGAGTGAGGCCATGATCATGTGGTGATGTTTTGTGGTAATGTCCCATGATGATGCTTTTGTTAATGTCCTGCAGTAATGATTTGTGATAGGGGTGTGCCGGAATCTGGTCCGGAGTCCGGTTCCGCCAAATTTTGCACTATCCGGTGAAATCCGGTTCCGCCGGATTTACATGTATGGAATCCGGATATACCGGATTTCAGAATTTGCCAGATTTTGTGACTCAGCGAAATAAACGTAATTCTCTTTCCCGAATTCCACACGATCACGATACATTAATCGATTGTTTCGAGCGTTGAGCTTGTTTAATGTTTAATATTCCGAACATACCAGAGGCTAGAGTCTAGAGTCAGCACCGCTAATAGTGGCCAATCGGCCCAATCCCATACATGATAGTGCGGGGATTAGTAATTATTATTCGTGACGTCATCTTAACCGCAATCACCAATGACGTTGTAACAGAAATAATAAGCAACTATACTGCCCAAGCGCCTGGCTGCCAGCCCGCCACCTTACCGAGCACGGCAGACGACCATCAAATTGCGTCAAGCCAGCAGGCCTGTGCTGACCTAGCCTATCTATGAATACTTTTAGGGACACACACTGATCGACCTGACGTCAGTCTGCTTAGCAATTAGTCATTGGTGCAGAGATATAGATTACCCATACTGCCCTGCGGAGCTGTCTCCTCACCAAGCATAATAATAATAAAAACAACATAGAAACTTAATATGCGCCAAATTACAGTGGAACAATTAAGTGATCTCCAACGAGGTATAAATGTAAACAAAAAAAGTGATATGCTTGCGCTATCTCTGATTGGCTGGTCGGTTACCACTTGGTTACCTAACGCGATAGAAATTTATCTCAGTTTTTAAAATTTACCGTTATTTTTAATTCATATTTTGATTTATATTATCGTTCACTCAATTGTTAAAAATGTGTATCATTTTTGAGTAAAAATTAACATTACGTTAGCGTTCTAGTATAAATTTAAAGGTCTTTGGTGATCTCAGCTGATCTCTATGTCACCAAGCCATCTTCGGCGATTCTCGCTTGCGCTATGATCTGTGCTCTTTGGTTTAAACGGCGGTATGACGTAGACGCGGCCCGCTGCGCTCAGCTGTTACAAAATATTTCGCCATATTGAATGCTTGAAATTGGAGTGGAGTTTATACTTTAAAACTTTATAACGGTAATTTATAAAATTTATCACATTTTCGAAGCTAGTTCAAGCTACAATTCTAAATAATTTTCAATTTAGTAACGAATTTAAATTCAGCCGTGGGACCATCATGGCTTCGAATGTGAGTAGCGGGAGCGGGACCAAAACCAGCAAGAAACACAGTGTCATCTGGAAATATTTTACTATTAACTCAGTGGATGAAGCTTATGTTAACTGCAATACATGCAGTTTAAAAATATCTAGGGGTGGAAAAGACCCACGAAGTTACGGAACGTCGGCTTTAACAACCCATCTGCGAACAAAACACACCGCTGTGTTTATTGAGTATGGAAAGGAGATGGCGCAAAGCGAACTTGAAAGGGCACGTAAGAGGTCTCCAGATGACGATGACTCAGGCTCTCAGCCGAAACTGAAACAGCCGGGAGAAACCGGAATCCGGATCCGGCGGATTTCGCATAAGAAAATCCGGATCCGGTTGGAAAAAGCGGATCCGGCACACCTCTAATTTGTGATATAAACATTTGATAAGAGTGGAACAGTTAATTTAATTTTTTTTAATTAATCCATGTACAACCAAGGACAAGCATGTACTATGATGTAAATGCATGATTCTAATATTTTAATACGCTGATGACACTTTGAACTAACTCTGACAATGACAACACCAATGATGCATGACACCACAGGTGTGTGAGACACACCATACCTGAGACAACAACACCTATGACACCACAGGTGTGTGAGACACACCATCCCTGAGACAACAACACCTATGACACCACAGGTGTGTAAGACACACCATACCTGAGACAACAATACTCATGACACCACAGGTGTGTGAGACACACATAACCTGAGACAACAACACCTATGACACCACAGGTGTGTGAGACACACCATACCTGAGACAACAACACCTATGACACCACAGGTGTGTGAGACACACCATACCTGAGACAACACCACCTATGACACCACAGGTGTGTGAGACACACCATACCTGAGTCTACACCACCTATGACACCACAGGTGTGTGAGACACATCATACCTGAGTCTACACCACCTATGACACCACAGGTGTGTGAGACACACCATACCTGAAACAACACCTATGACACCACAGGTGTGTGAGACACACCATACCTGAGACAACACCACCTGACACCACAAGTGTGTGAGACACACCATACCTGAGACAACAACACCTATGACACCACAAGTGTGTGAGACACACCATACCTGAGACAACAACACCTATGACACCACAGGTGTGTGAGACACACCATACCTGAGACAACAACACCTATGACACCACGGGTGTGTGAGACACACCATACCTGAAACAACAACACCTATGACACCACAGGTGTGTGAGACACACCATACCTGAGACAACACCACCTGACACCACAGGTGTGTGAGACACACCATACCTGAGACAACAACACCTATGACACCACTGGTGTGTGAGACACACTATACCTGAGACAACAACACCTATGACACCACAAGTGTGTGAGACACACCATACCTGAGACAACAACACCTATGACACCAATACCTATGACACCACAGGTCTGTGAGACACACCATACCTGAGACAACAACACCTATGACACCACAGGTGTGTGAGACACACTATACCTGAGACAACAACACCTATGACACCACAGGTGTGTGTGGGTGTGTGACAGTCGTACCATACCTGAGTCTGTGATGCCGACCACCAACAGCTTGTTGAGAACCTCTGCCACCGTCGTCATGGCTGTCATGCTGACATGGCCCTCCTGTCTGGACAGCAACTGGAGATAGAAGCCATATTCAAAGTCCTTGAAAAGTCTCTGGTGTAACCAGGTGTTCTCAAGCGTGTACCGAGGTGATTGACAGTTTAACAAATCTACAACAGCAACCATCTTGGTGAGTGAACCAACAGTTTAGGAGAATTTGAGATCCATTCATCAGAACAATCCTGATGTTACAGTTAAGGAGAATTTGAGATCCATTCATCAGAACAATCCTGATGTTACAGTTTAGGAGAATTTGAGATCCATTCATCAGAACAATCCTGATGTTACAGTTTAGGAGAATTTGATATCCATTCATCAGAACAATCCTGATGTTACAGTTTAGGAGAATTTGAGATCCATTCATCAGAACAATCCTGATGTTAAATATTCAGAGATTTTGAGAACTCTGTTATTAGAACAATCCTGATCTTTAATTCTCCAGATGTAACTTTGAACCAAAGCTGTTTTAGCATCTGCTGAACTGTCAATGTTAAAACTGGTCTCCAATTTCAATGTGCATTTTGGTTGTTTAAATGAATGGCCAAGTCTGAATGTGCAGTTATAGCTGAAATCTTTATTGTCATTTACAGCAACAATATTAAATCAAAGACACCATCTAAACACTTTGTGTATGTTATTTTTTTACTATTCTGAGGATCAATGACTTATAAATATACTTTTTCTCTTTACTAATCCTTTGCATGGCAAATATGAGCTGCTCACAGGCTTTCTTTGAGGAAAGGGGCATAACTCCATTAAATTTGCGACATACATTTTTCAAAAATTTACAAAAAAAAACTATTAAAGCAATAAAAGTCAATTTTTTGAAAATAAAAGAAATATGGACAAAGTATAATTAACATAAAAATAATTTGAAAAAAAAACCTTTTAAAATAATGAAAGAAATGTTTATATTTGACTTGAAGTATTATATCCAGTATTACTAATTACACACTAAATCTTAATAGTTCCTACAATAATTGTATAACCCTTAACATCCACAGAACATCATCCATTTGGGAACAGAATTACATAAAAAAACACAAAAATAATCAAATAAAAACTTAAATTAATTACTTAAAAAGTTGGATCAGCTCAGCAACAAAACAATGAAAAATGTGTGACGCTCGGCAACTGTGTCTACCGGTAGGCGCGACTGGACTGAATGAAGGCTTAGCTTCAGCTGGACATTGACTGACCTGGAGTAGAGGGGACAGCAGCTGGACATTGACTGACCTGGAGTAGAGGGGACAGCAGCTGGACATTGACTGACCTGGAGTAGAGGGGAAAGCAGCTGGACATTGACTGACCTGGAGTAGAGGGGACAGCAGCTGGACATTGACTGACCTGGAGTAGAGGGGACAGCAGCTGGACAGCTGACATTGACTGACCTGGAGTAGAAGGGACAGCAGCTGGACATTGACTGACCTGGAGTAGAGGGGACAGCAGCTGGACATTGACTGACCTGGAGTAGAGGGGAAAGCAGCTGGGCGCAGGTGGTCACAGCCTCCATCCTGATCTCCTTGTGCTCGCTGCCGAGGTAGTGCTCAGCGCAGTGGCGCACAAACTGGGTCAGGGAGTGGCCTTCGAAGTCAAAACTTCCCAGTGTCCTCAGGGCAAGGGTCATGTTGGTCACGTCGCTGGTGTCGTTGACCGGCGGGGCTGTGGGTGGGTGAATATTTCTATCATGAACCAACTCAAGGACAATGTAAGGAACCAACAAGCAACGGACAAATAGAATGAATAGGTCTTGTTGAAGTAGCTGACCCGTGCAGCTCACAGCTGTCCTAATGGCCACTACCAGCTCATTTCATTACAGCAACTAAACAAAAAGTTTTTTAGGAAATTATTATTTCTGTAACAACTAAAATACAAAATACACAAACACAATATCCTGTGTCATCGTTTGTTGTTTTTCCTTTCTTTTTTATTTTACTTAACTATTTTATGATATAGCATGTCGTAAGAATTTAAATATAATTTTATTACTTATGTAAGTACGTTCTTTATGTTAACTGTACCGATGAAGGCATTAGCCGAAACGTATACCGTTGTATTAGTTTAATAATAAAGCTCAAAATTTATTGTTTTCATCACACAATTTGTTTTTGTGTATTTTGTATTTTATATGGTAACAACTAAAGGAGATGAGTCCAAAAAAATAATATTGATAACTATTTGACACAAATATGTTCTATGGCTCAATTCATAAACATTTTTGTTTTGAGCTAATCATAAATGTGTAGCAGTGCTTTGCAATGTGTAGTCCTTGAATGGAGTGTGCAGCAATGTTCCCTTTAAGCTGCGCGGTAGCGCGGCAGCGCAGATATTTGACAGACGCCACGCAGCCGTTTGGAAATACCGCGCAGCAAATTTGCTAAAATATTGCACAAAAATATGGATGCTGAGCAACTTTGCACACGAGTTTTATGACTTTGCACACGGACCAACGAACCTTAGAGGGAACATTGGTGTGCAGTACTGAGAAATGATCTAAGTACCTCTTTGAAAAGCACTAGCTACCTGAACCACCTTCCTGGAATGAATGACTGAGGTGTACCACCTACCTGACATTGGTGGCTGAGGGACGGACTGGGCCCCGGGGTGCCTCAGCGTCTGCCCCATCAAAATTTGCGACAGTGTTTTGAGCAGACCATCCTGAATGTCTTTCTTGAGCTGTGGTATCTGAGTGGCCAGCTCCCTCATGGCAGCGGTCAGTGCCGGACTGTCAACATTGACAACAGACTAATTTCCTCATAGGCCCAAATTAGTATTAACACGACTAGCTTATCTGGTATATGAACTAGAATAAAATTATATTCAACAATTGCTCCTCTATTCAACAATTGCTCCTCTATTAAACAATTTTTCCTCTATATATTAAACAATTGCTCCTCTATATATTCAACAATTGCTCCTCTATTTCTAACAACCTTTGCATTCCAGCCCCCTCACCCCACCTCCTCCTCAACTTTTGATTGAACTGACCTGAGCCCTGTGGCCAGCATGTTGTCCAGCAGTTCTTTCACATCATTGGTCATCTGTGGGCCCATGGCCCGGGCCAACATGCTGATGCAGGTAAACACAGCTGGGTCCACTATAAAGTGACGGTTTTTCCTGAAACACACACACACAAAATTGTGGGGTTGTTTTTTTTGTTGTTCTTTAACCACACGTTTCTGTCAAATAACTTTTAGTTGCTCTACACAACGAGCCTTCATGCTGGCCATCACAATTGCTGACTTCACAATTATTGCGTGTTGTTTTTACCAACTCTGTTGACAGTGGCCTGATCCTAAAGAATATTTTCTCTTTACAAGCAACAACTGTCAACAGTTAAATCAAACGTGAATAACTATATCCCAAAAAGAAAGAGAATAGGGGGAGGTAAGCGTTACCTGGTAGCGTGGTCCCGTGGGGGCAAGGATGCCCGTATGATGTCCATGATGCGACTCATGTAGGACAGGATCTCACCCTGGACTGCGATGGCCAAGAAGCCGATGGCCAGAAAAGCCTGAGAACCTCTGTCCCGTTCTCTCTTCAGGATACCCAACAGGAAGTTGATGGTGTCTTGGAGGAAGCTGGAGAACAACGGACACAATATAAGGTGTGTGGTTTACAACTGACACAGAATAAGGTTTGTGGGGTTCTTTTATAATGAAAGTCATTTTGTAGTTGTTTATTTTTCACACAGAATTATCCAATTATGTGATCTGAACTGATATTTTTAGTCATTAGTCTTAGTTGTTGATCAACTCATATTTACTGTGGCACATTTTAAAGTTTTGTTTGGGTCACCTGATGCTCTGCTAATGGCTTTAAAAATTCCAGAGTGTGGGCACAGGTGGGCAACATTTTAAAAACAGACTTTACAAAAAATAGATTTACACACCAGTTGTAACTGGTTCTCTAAAGGGTAATAAAAATAAATAATTCAACATTTTTCTATGACACTAAATGTAAAATACTCTCATATCCATCTTTAATGAAAATTTTTGTGTCATAAAGTGTTCTTTATATTTGTCATGGACAAACTAATGAGATATTGAAGCCTAATGACAGCCAATAATTTCAAACATCAAGAAATGGACAGCAAATAACTAAAGCCAAGCTCTGCACCACACAAAGAGAAAAGTTGCCTTTAATCCTCAGCAGCCAGCAACCCAACAAGAATTCCAGAAGCAATTGAGAGGAAAACAATTTGGTTCTCACATTCCAATTTGGAATTCCTTCTAACTGTGGGGGCAAGTACGATCCAATTTACTATTTCAAAATCAAATAGTGTGACTGCTTGTGGAATGGCCTCCCTTAGATATCTCATTTCAAGTACAAAGTTATAAAAAGTATGTATGCCCCCCCCCACTCCTCCCTTATATCAAATTGTCCTCCCTTATATCAAATTGTCCTCCCTTACATCAAATTTAAAAATGCAGTGATGTTTAAAAAATAGGTTACTTTCAGTGTCCAATGTCATGGTCAATTGTTGTCTAACCTTGCCTGGCCAGACTACCCTCTATTCTAACCTGACCTAGTATCTTGACCAGGGCACTAACACGTCTTGGTTTGATAGACGCAATGGTCTACGGTACCAACAACTTTGATGTTACAGTCAATACAAAGCCACACCCCCTCCGCCCCCCCCCTCCCATTGGGAGAGTTTATTTAATCCCAACCATCATAAAAACATTTTGTCATCTAACATAATGCACATATCTGGGTTAGGTACTTGACTAGCTTTTATTGAGCTTTCACTTCAAATGTTTACAATGACAAATATAACATGATTAAATACAATTATCCAATATAAACACTGAACCAAAATAGTTCAATAAACTTAAAGCAATTCCCTGGTCTAAAAGGCATGATCTTACAGGTAAATCCACCGAAGAAAAGTGATGTTCACCATCTATAAGTAGTCTCATTATTACAGTTCACACATTCATTAGCAAATAATGTTAATAACAAAAACTATCCAAGACATTGTTAAATTCAAAGAAACAACACGAACAAACAAAAATTAAAACTTAATACAAACAAATTCAATGTGGATTATTTCATAACATTATTTATATCAACCTCCAACACCACCCCCCCCTTTTTCTGGTCTGAGACATTACAAACCCAATAGAAGACCATCAATTGTTTTGTTTTACATGCAACGCCAGCCAGCGCCTTGAGGACAGATTCTAAGAAGCATGTGAGGTGACAGCAATAGCCAGTGGCAGCTACACTACACGAGTTCACCCACTAGCATCTCTAGCTTCCTGGCAGCTACACTACACGAGTTCACCCACTAGCATCTCTAGCTTCCTGGCAGCTACACTACACGAGTTCACCCACTAGCATCTCTAGCTTCCTGGCAGCTACACTACATGAGTTCACCCACTAGCATACACCACACCTTTCATCTCTAGCTTCTATCATTTCTAGGCTCTACAATACAATAGTATTGTCGTACTTTACTGAAAGCATAGCTGTACAACTCATTACAACTGTTACTTCAAAGAAGTGCAACT
This sequence comes from Ampullaceana balthica, assembly GCA_944989445.1. Classification (NCBI taxonomy): domain Eukaryota; kingdom Metazoa; phylum Mollusca; class Gastropoda; family Lymnaeidae; genus Ampullaceana; species Ampullaceana balthica. Next base: position 367,471 of record CALYLW010000347.1, read on the forward strand.
TGAAATTTCCAATGCCATGAGAATAAAGCTTTAAAGGGAAATCTATAGCATCCACATTTCCAACACCCTCTTTTTTTTTAAATTTTATTGATTGATACAAAACAAAAGACCTTCTGCAAACAACATCACAAACAAAATTTCTGAATTGATATGAGTTTGTTATATAAACTATTGTTAATGTTGTTTTTTATAAATGCTTATTTTTATTATTTGATCAGATGTTAAATGTTATCATCAATTATCATGTGAGATCTTCAATAAATTCAGTTAGATAAATAATTTGATTATTTGATTATATTTGAAATGTTCCAGTGTGTGAAATTATCAACTAATATTAGTGGCCAGATATCAAACTGAAAAGTTCAGCGATTGAAGCAACAAAAAATAAACAAATCTCAAAATAGTATAATTACTCAGAGGCTGGCCTGAAAAAAAAAGAAAACAAACAAAATATTTTTAATTACAAAGTACACTTTTTTGATAAAGAAGAGCCAGGAGAAAGGCGGGGGAAAGAGGAGCAGGAGTAAACACCATCGTCCCTTGAGGACAGACGGATGCCACATACAGTCGAACCCACTTACCTCGAGCTCGGTTAGCTCGACCACCCCATTAACTTGACGTTTTTTATTGGAACCGCCAAATTCTCTCTTTGTCTTAGCATTATTTCATCGGCTAATTCGATTTTTCTAAGTTGCCGAAACCTAATACCTCGAGCACAAAAGAGGGCCAAATTTGCAACTTAACGTTGGTTAGCTCGATCCTCGTCGGTTCGCCCAGCAATGCATTTTTAGTTCAAAATAGTGTTGACATCTCGCTTTCTTCGAGACTTCCGGCTATTGTGTGATTCTACGAGATTTCAATAAAAATTACCGGATGTTATTATCTTCTTTCACTTTCGATCCATGTGTGAATTAGATGTATTCACCCGAGGTGCCCGTAAATCGGCATTAGCGATCTTTAATCCGTCATTATTTCGCAGTGCATGTTATATTATTATTAAACTTAATTCATTTTCTGATGCATTGATCATTTTATTTTTTAAGATAAACGAATATCTTTAGAAATGAAAATAAAGGTTTGTATCGAGAATCGATGGTGGTTCTTATATAATTAAATAAAAAACTATTATTCTTTTAAAAGTTTGTTGTTGCTTTGATACCAGTAAGATACGAGACTGTGACTAACACGCGCGTGACGATGAAATCAAATCATTTTCTTAATATTCCAGTACATGTACATAATATTATTAATATACACGTCATCACTTTTGTAGGTCGAATTCTGATAAGGAATTTTTTTTTAATTCGCTTAGACTTAATTGCCGGCCGAGGTCTAACACACAGCCCACAGCTTGCTGTGATCAACAGTCAAGGCAGCAATAGTTTTATTTATATTATTACAAGACTGAGGAAATTCGAGAGCGTTCTGATAGTAACAGATATCCTGCATGTTAAAAGCATTAAACTTAAAATTACCATATTGATATGTTTATTTTTATTTTTTTTTATTCGCTGATTCGACGGCATTGCAAATGCTAGCGGCTGTGACATGGCGAGGCGTAAACTTTGACCATTTAGCGCAGACAATTATAAACTGGTAACTTATTTTTCATTAAATGGAATCGAAACATGACAGAGACGTAATCAAAGTCCTTTACTTCGGCATAAATATATATATATATATATATAAATTCCCGATTAGTCATAACTTTTCCCTACTTTCAAGGCAGAGAATTTTTTAAAAAGAATTCCCGACTTTTTCCCGTTTTCCTGAGTTGGAACCATGGTTATATTTAAATTTTAAACGGTCCTTAAAAACAAACGGTCATTACAACCTTAGGAAAGAGTGAAAAAATATTAGGGTTCCGATACGATTCCGATTAATCGTCCCATCACTAATTAACGCTAACTAATTAATCATGTACATAAAGAAATTTCAAGCATATGTTAATATTTTGCCGCCATATTGGTTTTCGTTTTAACTCGATCATCGGTTATCTCGACGCCATTTTTCATACCCCAACGCCGTCGACTTAACTGGTTTCGACTGTACATACAATTTTTTGCATTTATAAATTTTAAAAATAAATTCACATCCCAAGCTAGATACATTCCACTCAGGGTCCCACAGGACAAATAGTGTTGTTTTTTTCTCAATATGACAGGGGTTCTGGGAATAATTGAAAAATGTCCAAGCGTCAGTTGTAAGGTCAAGGCAGGGGCGGATTAAGACTGCACGGGACCTCTGGCTGCAATTCAAACTGGGGCCCTATCCAGCCAGCGTCCCTTTGAATAAAATGATTGCAAGCAGCTAATATAAGAATGTAACTTGTAACTAAATAGTCCATTGGTTCTTTGCTCATGCTTTGCCAAAAAGATTATTCATGAAAAAACCAAACACGAAGAAATAACTGTTTGCCGGTATCCTAAAATTGAGTGTTTAAAAAAAAAGATTCCACCTCTGGGAATAGATCCCTACATCGCTTGCACCACAAGCATACGCACTTCCATACGACCAGGAGAGCTGGATGGAAATTGTACATTTTAAAAATATAACCAATATTCTTGAAAATTTTCTCTTATTGACCCTATCAAATCAGGTTTTTCGATTACTAACACTATCGGGTCCCAATAGCGATCAGATTAATAGATAAGATTTAATTAATTTATTTAATTTATGATATTTTCAGAGATTTATGCAAATATTTGTCCACATTTATTATAAAATCTACTAAGTTTGGGGGCCCCTGGCTTTAGCCCGTTAAGCCCCCTCCCCTTAATCCGCCATAGGGTCATGGGGCATGATTTTCAAAAAATGGTTGAGAGACTTGACTCTAAAAGTTTGGAGATGGGTTTGAGATTAACAGCAAATGAGCAGCAAAAGAGACAGTCTGAATGAAATAATGAACATCTACAACATTGTCACATCAACTCCATCAGATACATTGTTTGGTCAAAGTTATGAATAGCCACAATTTTGTTTACAGCTAATCCACCTGTAACAATTGAGAAAGAAAATTAAGATAAACCCAGTCTGTATACATAAACATGTGTTAGTTCATGTGTCCACATAATTAGAGCTCTTTTAGTTTATCTTCAATTGGTGCACATTTTCTACTGTGTAATGTTAATACATTTAGTATGGAGAAAATTTGTCACATGAAAATGTTAAGAACATTACTAATAGGCTATGTTGCTTTTCTGAGGTTTCAGAATACCAAACTTCAATGCAACTTGAAAAATTATTAATATGAGCCTGGAAAATCTGGATGAAAAATTACAATAAAAATTTGAGAAGAGAATGGGCAAATTAAAAGAAAATATTTATATCGATTTGACCAGCGCTCACCAACCTTTAGGAATTCACAGACCACTAACTGATCATTTTAACACCAATAGACTCCTAAGGAAAATTTGCTTAAAATCACATTCAGTTGACATAAAATGCATGTATTTAATTTAAAAAATTACACAAATGCATTTATTTAATTATCAAAAATGTTATATATAAGATAGTTCAAACATTTTTAAAAAGTATCTCATTAAAAAAATGATTGAAGCTTATATAAACTTGACACTATAGTTGGATAATTGCTCTTATTTGTGACTCTGCTAATCTTAAGTTTTATTTATGTTAAGATAAAGGACAGGTGTCAAATATTCATTGCCTGTGATAGTTCAAGTCTATTTTCCTACAAAAGAATAAGTGTTTAAAATTGAATTTAAAAATTTCCTTGCTTCTACGCTGATCTATTGGTATTTACTTTTTATGGAGTGAGGTCTCAAACAGGTTAACTAGAACTTAGATTTCAGACCGTCATCTAATGATTGATCTATGAGAATTAATCTTTCATAGATGTTTTAATTGCTAGCAATCAGGCAAACAATGCCCAGATTGACCCATGGACCATCGGCCAGGGCCCGCTGGATAAGACGCATGTAGTCACATCTAGCACAGTATTTAAATACATGATTTTTCACATGCCCCCAATGGGTGTCTAGTTTGGGATGTTTTCCAATGAACTTTCACAATGACCCTTGACAAGATGACATGACTTTTTTAGAGTTTTTTTTTGTGTGAGTTTTTTCCCCCTAATTTTTATTTTTCAATAACACAATCAAATGTATTAAAAAGATCTAAAGCATTTTTTAAATCTAACAATTATCTAAACATTTTGTGCACATCTCTGAACAGAACACGAAGAAAGCGCTGACCTGTGGAGTCCACTCAAGTATTTATCAGACAGCATTTAGCCAGCAAACATGACATTACAGTAAACACTCAAGAATTGAAACACAAACAAAAGGACAATTACTGTAAAGACATCTGTAAACACAAAATGAGTAGAGAATGTGAAAATGAGTACAGTAAAAATTGAGCCAATCACATGCCAGTGAAAAGAAAACAATTTTGGGTGATTAGGGGAACAAAGATTTTGGGTGAGTAGGGGAACAAAGAATTTAGGTGATTAGGGGAACAAAGATTTGGGGTTTTTTCTTATGCAGAATAAAGATTTAGCTTTCAAAGAAATGAGGAAGGTGCTGGACATACATTACGGCTGTTGACAGAATCTGGTGATATTATTTATATTAACCTCCTATTGGCTGCCAACAAGCATCAAGCAAATAATAATGGGTTTGGAGTGATGTCAGAGAGAAAGGTTACATTACTGTTCAAAACACAGCATTAGTGTTGGAAAAGTTATTGTTCAGAAAATGTCATCATACAGGCAGAGATGCAGATTGGGAATGGTTTGTTGGGTAGTAGATGTAGTATGACGTCACATTCAGCAGCAGTCAGGCAGAGATCTGCTGCACTGTGACTAGAACAAGCAAGGTATCTGATATACATTTTAAATAGCTTGCACCTCCCATAAAACAACATACAAGTATTATAAACATTAAAGCATCATTTTAAACATCAAGCATATATACCACAGACTTGGTGGTGGGGATGGAGTGGCTGTGAGGAGTGGCGGGGGGGGGGCTGTGAGGAGTACAGAGGGGGGGTGGGGGGCTGTGAGGAGTGGCAGAGGGGTGGGGGCTGTGAGGAGTGGCAGAGGGGTGGGGGCTGTGGGGAGTGACAGAGGGGTGGGGGCTGTGAGGAGTGACAGAGGGGTGGGGGCTGTGAGGAGTGACAGAGGGGTGGGGGCTGTGAGGAGTGACAGAGGGGGTGGGGCTGTGAGGAGTGACAGAGGGGTGGGGGCTGTGAGGAGTGACAGAGGGGGTGGGGGCTGTGAGGAGTGGCAGAGGGGGTGAGGGGGTGGGGGCTGTGAGGAGTGGCAGAGGGTGGGGGCTGTGAGGAGTGGCAGAGGGGGTGGGGGCTGTGAGGAGTGGCAGAGGGGGTGGGGGCTGTGAGGAGTGGCAGAGGGGGTGGGGGCTGTGAGGAGTGGCAGAGGGGGTGGGGGCTGTGAGGAGTGGCAGAGGGGGTAAGTGGGTGGGGGCTGTGAGGAGTGGCAGAGGGGGTAAGTGGGTGGGGGCTGTGAGGAGCGGTGGATGGGGGTGAAATGTAACACCAATGACATTTACTCATTAAGGAATAATTTTAAAAAATAAGGAAAACAAATATGCCAGTAAAGATTGGTCTGCAAGCAGAATAAGTTAGGTAATGACATACATACCGGTTATCTCGCCTAGCACTAGATGACCTCCTATGTGTAAAGGTAGACAGTTAATATTACAGTTCTGTAACTTATCCCCCTAGGCTAGGGCTCTGATTCATATATAATGAACAATTGAATGTACTTAAGTCAAAGGTCTATAAATATAAATAAAAAATTAAATTTTGATATGAAAAGTACTGCAGCTCTCAAGTCTCTGTTTGTACATGTCAGATTCTTCCTTTATAATGAGCTTTATTTCATTCTTTAGTCAAAACCAATCAAGAAATTTAAATTTAATCTTCATTTATCCCAACAAACAAATGATCAGCACATTAAACAGTGCACTTAGTTCATATAGGTCACAATGGGCTAGATATGGTGGCCACTGAAAAATTTATAAAGGTCACCATTGTAACAGGAAATCTTTAAGACAGGAAAAGAACATATCACACTAAATAGATTACAGGTGCATCACACAGTGTTAGTAAAGTTATGACACTGACTGTGAACAGACGTAGTCAAGTTAATGAACAGAAAGTTCACTCATACAGCCGATGCCCACTTCTTTTTCTGTCTCTTGTATTTTGTAATTTGTTAGTAGTTTGTAAGTAATTTGTTTTTTTAAAACATTTACAGTGTGGCAAAGTTAAAGTAATATTTATTTCACGCCCAGGACTATCTGATGCTAAATGATCTTCTACTTTCATTCTCAAAGAGAGAGTATACTACACTCAGTTATTAGAGAGTATACTACACTCAGTTATTAGAGAGTATACTACACTCAGTTATTAGAGAGTATACTACACTCAGTTATTAGAGAGTATACTACACTCAGTTATTAGAGAGTATACTACACTCAGTTATTAGAGAGTATACTACACTCAGTTATTAGAGAGTATACTACACTCAGCTATTAGAGAGTATACTACACTCAGCTATTAGAGAGTATAATACACTCAGCTATTAGAGAGTATACTACACTCAGTTATTAGAGAGTATACTACACTCAGTTATTAGAGAGTATACTACACTCAGTTATTAGAGAGTATACTACACTCAGTTATTAGAGAGTATACTACACTCAGTTATTAGAGAGTATACTACACTCAGTTATTAGAGAGTATACTACACTCAGTTATTAGAGAGTATACTACACTCAGTTATCAGAGAGTATAATACACTCAGTTATTAGAGAGTATACTACACTCAGTTATTAGAGAGTATACTACACTCAGCTATTAGAGAGTATACTACACTCAGCTATTAGAGAGTATACTACACTCAGTTATCAGAGAGTATACTACACTCAGTTATCAGAGAGTATACTACACTCAGTTATTAGAGAGTATACTACACTCAGTTATTAGAGAGTATACTACACTCAGCTATTAGAGAGTATACTACACTCAGCTATTAGAGAGTATACTTCACTCAGTTATCAGAGAGTATACTACACTCAGCTATTAGAGAGTATACAACACTCAGCTATTAGAGAGTATACTACACTCAGTTATTAGAGAGTCTATTACACTCAGTTATTAGAGAGTCTATTACACTCAGTTATTAGAGAGTCTATTACACTCAGTTATTAGAGAGTCTATTACACTCAGTTATTAGAGAGTCTATTACACTCAGTTATCAGAGAGTATACTACACTCAGTTATTAGAGAGTCTATTACACTCAGCTATTAGAGAGTATACTACACTCAGTTATTAGAGAGTCTATTACACTCAGTTATTAGAGAGTCTATTACACTCAGTTATTAGAGAGTCTATTACACTCAGTTATTAGAGAGTCTATTACACTCAGTTATCAGAGAGTATACTACACTCAGCTATTAGAGAGTATACTACACTCAGTTATTAGAGAGTATACTACACTCAGTTATTAGAGAGTATACTACACTCAGCTATTAGAGAGTATACTACACTCAGTTATTAGAGAGTATACTACACTCAGTTATTAGAGAGTATACTACACTCAGTTATTAGAGAGTATACTACACTCAGTTATTAGAGAGTATACTACACTCAGTTATTAGAGAGTATACTACACTCAGTTATTAGAGAGTATACTACACTCAGTTATTAGAGAGTATACTACACTCAGTTATTAGAGAGTATACTACACTCAGTTATCAGAGAGTATACTACACTCAGTTATTAGAGAGTATACTACACTCAGTTATTAGAGAGTATACTACACTCAGTTATTAGAGAGTATACTACACTCAGTTATTAGAGAGTATACTACACTCAGTTATTAGAGAGTATACTACACTCAGTTATTAGAGAGTATACTACACTCAGTTATCAGAGAGTATAATACACTCAGTTATTAGAGAGTATACTACACTCAGTTATTAGAGAGTATACTACACTCAGCTATTAGAGAGTATACTACACTCAGCTATTAGAGAGTATACTACACTCAGTTATCAGAGAGTATACTACACTCAGTTATCAGAGAGTATACTACACTCAGTTATTAGAGAGTATACTACACTCAGTTATTAGAGAGTATACTACACTCAGCTATTAGAGAGTATACTACACTCAGCTATTAGAGAGTATACTTCACTCAGTTATCAGAGAGTATACTACACTCAGCTATTAGAGAGTATACTACACTCAGCTATTAGAGAGTATACTACACTCAGTTATTAGAGAGTCTATTACACTCAGTTATTAGAGAGTCTATTACACTCAGTTATTAGAGAGTCTATTACACTCAGTTATTAGAGAGTCTATTACACTCAGTTATTAGAGAGTCTATTACACTCAGTTATCAGAGAGTATACTACACTCAGTTATTAGAGAGTCTATTACACTCAGCTATTAGAGAGTATACTACACTCAGTTATTAGAGAGTCTATTACACTCAGTTATTAGAGAGTCTATTACACTCAGTTATTAGAGAGTCTATTACACTCAGTTATTAGAGAGTCTATTACACTCAGTTATCAGAGAGTATACTACACTCAGCTATTAGAGAGTATACTACACTCAGTTATTAGAGAGTATACTACACTCAGTTATTAGAGAGTATACTACACTCAGCTATTAGAGAGTATACTACACTCAGTTATTAGAGAGTATACTACACTCAGTTATTAGAGAGTATACTACACTCAGTTATTAGAGAGTATACTACACTCAGTTATTAGAGAGTATACTACACTCAGTTATTAGAGAGTATACTACACTCAGTTATTAGAGAGTATACTACACTCAGTTATTAGAGAGTATACTACACTCAGTTATTAGAGAGTATACTACACTCAGTTATTAGAGAGTATACTACACTCAGTTATTAGAGAGTATACTACACTCAGTTATTAGAGAGTATACTACACTCAGTTATTAGAGAGTATACTACACTCAGTTATTAGAGAGTATACTACACTCAGTTATTAGAGAGTATACTACACTCAGTTATTAGAGAGTATACTACACTCAGTTATTAGAGAGTATACTACACTCAGTTATTAGAGAGTATACTACACTCAGTTATTAGAGAGTATACTACACTCAGTTATTAGAGAGTATACTACACTCAGTTATTAGAGAGTATACTACACTCAGTTATTAGAGAGTATACTACACTCAGTTATTAGAGAGTATACTACACTCAGTTATTAGAGAGTATACTACACTCAGTTATTAGAGAGTATACTACACTCAGTTATTAGAGAGTATACTACACTCAGTTATTAGAGAGTATACTACACTCAGTTATTAGAGAGTATACTACACTCAGTTATTAGAGAGTATACTACACTCAGTTATTAGAGAGTATACTACACTCAGTTATTAGAGAGTATACTACACTCAGCTATTAGAGAGTATACTACACTCAGTTATTAGAGAGTATACTACACTCAGTTATTAGAGAGTCTATTACACTCAGTTATCAGAGAGTATACTACACTCAGTTATTAGAGAGTATACTACACTCAGTTATTAGAGAGTATACTACACTCAGTTATTAGAGAGTATACTACACTCAGTTATTAGAGAGTATACTACACTCAGTTATTAGAGAGTATACTACACTCAGTTATTAGAGAGTATACTACACTCAGTTATTAGAGAGTATACTACACTCAGTTATTAGAGAGTATACTACACTCAGTTATTAGAGAGTATACTACACTCAGTTATTAGAGAGTATACTACACTCAGCTATTAGAGAGTATACTACACTCAGTTATTAGAGAGTATACTACACTCAGTTATTAGAGAGTCTATTACACTCAGTTATCAGAGAGTATACTACACTCAGTTATTAGAGAGTATACTACACTCAGTTATTAGAGAGTATACTACACTCAGTTATTAGAGAGTATACTACACTCAGTTATTAGAGAGTATACTACACTCAGTTATTAGAGAGTCTATTACACTCAGTTATCAGAGAGTATACTACACTCAGTTATTAGAGAGTATACTACACTCAGTTATTAGAGAGTATACTACACTCAGTTATTAGAGAGTATATTACACTCAGTTATTAGAGAGTATACTACACTCAGTTATTAGAGAGTATACTACACTCAGTTATTAGAGAGTATACTACACTCAGTTATCAGAGAGTATACTACACTCAGTTATTAGAGAGTATACTACACTCAGTTATTAGAGAGTATACTACACTCAGTTATTAGAGAGTATACTACACTCAGCTATTAGAGAGTATACTACACTCAGTTATTAGAGAGTATACTACACTCAGTTATTAGAGAGTCTATTACACTCAGTTATCAGAGAGTATACTACACTCAGTTATTAGAGAGTATACTACACTCAGTTATTAGAGAGTATACTACACTCAGTTATTAGAGAGTATACTACACTCAGTTATTAGAGAGTATACTACACTCAGTTATTAGAGAGTATACTACACTCAGTTATTAGAGAGTATACTACACTCAGTTATTAGAGAGTATACTACACTCAGTTATTAGAGAGTATACTACACTCAGTATTAGAGAGTATACTACACTCAGTTATCAGAGAGTATACTACACTCAGTTATTAGAGAGTATACTACACTCAGTTATTAGAGAGTATACTACACTCAGTTATTAGAGAGTATACTACACTCAGTTATTAGAGAGTATACTACACTCAGTTATTAGAGAGTATACTACACTCAGTTATTAGAGAGTATACTACACTCAGTTATTAGAGAGTATACTACACTCAGTTATTAGAGAGTATACTACACTCAGTTATTAGAGAGTATACTACACTCAGTTATTAGAGAGTATACTACACTCAGTTATTAGAGAGTATACTACACTCAGTTATTAGAGAGTATACTACACTCAGTTATTAGAGAGTATACTACACTCAGTTATTAGAGAGTATACTACACTCAGTTATTAGAGAGTATACTACACTCAGTTATTAGAGAGTATACTACACTCAGTTATTAGAGAGTATACTACACTCAGTTATTAGAGAGTATACTACACTCAGTTATTAGAGAGTATACTACACTCAGTTATTAGAGAGTATACTACACTCAGTTATTAGAGAGTATACTACACTCAGTTATTAGAGAGTATACTACACTCAGTTATTAGAGAGTATACTACACTCAGTTATTAGAGAGTATACTACACTCAGTTATTAGAGAGTATACTACACTCAGTTATTAGAGAGTATACTACACTCAGTTATTAGAGAGTATACTACACTCAGTTATTAGAGAGTATACTACACTCAGTTATTAGAGAGTATACTACACTCAGCTATTAGAGAGTATACTACACTCAGTTATTAGAGAGTATACTACACTCAGTTATTAGAGAGTATACTACACTCAGTTATTAGAGAGTATACTACACTCAGTTATCAGAGAGTATACTACACTCAGTTATTAGAGAGTATACTACACTCAGTTATTAGAGAGTATACTACACTCAGTTATTAGAGAGTATACTACACTCAGTTATTAGAGAGTATACTACACTCAGTTATTAGAGAGTATACTACACTCAGTTATTAGAGAGTATACTACACTCAGTTATTAGAGAGTATACTACACTCAGTTATCAGAGAGTATACTACACTCAGTTATTAGAGAGTATACTACACTCAGTTATTAGAGAGTATACTACACTCAGTTATTAGAGAGTATACTACACTCAGTTATTAGAGAGTATACTACACTCAGTTATTAGAGAGTATACTACACTCAGTTATTAGAGAGTATACTACACTCAGTTATTAGAGAGTATACTACACTCAGTTATTAGAGAGTATACTACACTCAGTTATTAGAGAGTATACTACACTCAGTTATTAGAGAGTATACTACACTCAGTTATTAGAGAGTATACTACACTCAGTTATTAGAGAGTATACTACACTCAGTTATTAGAGAGTATACTACACTCAGTTATTAGAGAGTATACTACACTCAGTTATCAGAGAGTATACTACACTCAGTTATTAGAGAGTATATTACACTCAGTTATTAGAGAGTATACTACACTCAGTTATTAGAGAGTCTATTACACTCAGTTATTAGAGAGTATACTACACTCAGTTATTAGAGAGTATACTACACTCAGTTATCAGAGAGTATACTACACTCAGTTATTAGAGAGTATACTACACTCAGTTATCAGAGAGTATACTACACTCAGTTATTAGAGAGTATACTACACTCAGTTATTAGAGAGTATACTACACTCAGTTATTAGAGAGTATACTACACTCAGTTATTAGAGAGTATACTACACTCAGTTATTAGAGAGTATACTACACTCAGTTATTAGAGAGTATACTACACTCAGTTATTAGAGAGTATACTACACTCAGTTATTAGAGAGTATACTACACTCAGTTATTAGAGAGTATACTACACTCAGTTATTAGAGAGTATACTACACTCAGTTATTAGAGAGTCTATTACACTCAGTTATTAGAGAGTATACTACACTCAGTTATTAGAGAGTATACTACACTCAGTTATTAGAGAGTATACTACACTCAGCTATTAGAGAGTATACTACACTCAGCTATTAGAGAGTATACTACACTCAGTTATTAGAGAGTATACTACACTCAGTTATTAGAGAGTATACTACACTCAGTTATTAGAGAGTATACTACACTCAGTTATTAGAGAGTATACTACACTCAGTTATTAGAGAGTATACTACACTCAGTTATTAGAGAGTATACTACACTCAGTTATTAGAGAGTATACTACACTCAGTTATTAGAGAGTATACTACACTCAGTTATTAGAGAGTATACTACACTCAGTATTAGAGAGTATACTACACTCAGTATTAGAGAGTATACTACACTCAGTTATTAGAGAGTATACTACACTCAGTTATCAGAGAGTATACTACACTCAGTTATCAGAGAGTATACTTCACTCAGTTATCAGAGAGTATACTACACTCAGTTATTAGAGAGTATATTACACTCAGTTATTAGAGAGTATATTACACTCAGTTATTAGAGAGTCTATTACACTCAGTTATCAGAGAGTATACTACACTCAGTTATCAGAGAGTATACTACACTCAGTTATCAGAGAGTATACTACACTCAGTTATTAGAGAGTATACTACACTCAGTTATCAGAGAGTATACTACACTCAGTTATTAGAGAGTATACTACACTCAGTTATTAGAGAGTATACTACACTCAGCTATTAGAGAGTATACTACACTCAGTTATTAGAGAGTATACTACACTCAGTTATTAGAGAGTATACTACACTCAGTTATTAGAGAGTATACTACACTCAGTTATTAGAGAGTATACTACACTCAGTTATTAGAGAGTATACTACACTCAGCTATTAGAGAGTATACTACACTCAGCTATTAGAGAGTATACTACACTCAGTTATTAGAGAGTCTATTACACTCAGTTATTAGAGAGTCTATTACACTCAGTTATTAGAGAGTATACTACACTCAGTTATTAGAGAGTATACTACACTCAGCTATTAGAGAGTATACTACACTCAGCTATTAGAGAGTATACTACACTCAGCTATTAGAGAGTATACTACACTCAGCTATTAGAGAGTATACTACACTCAGTTATTAGAGAGTATACTACACTCAGTTATTAGAGAGTATACTACACTCAGTTATTAGAGAGTATACTACACTCAGTTATTAGAGAGTATACTACACTCAGTTGTTAGAGAGTATACTACACTCAGTTATTAGAGAGTCTATTACACTCAGTTATCAGAGAGTATACTACACTCAGTTATTAGAGAGTATACTACACTCAGATATTAGAGAGTATACTACACTCAGTTATTAGAGAGTATACTACACTCAGTTATTAGAGAGTATACTACACTCAGCTATTAGAGAGTATACTACACTCAGTTATTAGAGAGTATACTACACTCAGCTATTAGAGAGTCTATTACACTCAGTTATCAGAGAGTATACTACACTCAGTTATTAGAGAGTATACTACACTCAGTTATTAGAGAGTATACTACACTCAGTTATTAGAGAGTATACTACACTCAGCTTTTAGAGAGTATACTACACTCAGCTATTAGAGAGTATACTACACTCAGTTATTAGAGAGTATACTACACTCAGTTATCAGAGAGTATACTACACTCAGTTATCAGAGAGTATACTACACTCAGTTATTAGAGAGTATACTACACTCAGTTATTAGAGAGTATACTACACTCAGTTATTAGAGAGTATACTACACTCAGTTATCAGAGAGTATACTACACTCAGTTATCAGAGAGTATACTACACTCAGTTATTAGAGAGTATACTACACTCAGTTATTAGAGAGTATACTACACTCAGTTATTAGAGAGTATACTACACTCAGTTATTAGAGAGTATACTACACTCAGTTATTAGAGAGTATACTACACTCAGTTATTAGAGAGTATACTACACTCAGTTATCAGAGAGTATACTACACTCAGTTATTAGAGAGTATACTACACTCAGCTATTAGAGAGTATACTACACTCAGTTATTAGAGAGTATACTACACTCAGTTATTAGAGAGTATACTACACTCAGTTATTAGAGAGTATACTACACTCAGTTATTAGAGAGTCTATTACACTCAGTTATCAGAGAGTATACTACACTCAGTTATTAGAGAGTATACTACACTCAGTTATCAGAGAGTATACTACACTCAGTTATTAGAGAGTATACTACACTCAGTTATTAGAGAGTATACTACACTCAGTTATTAGAGAGTATACTACACTCAGCTATTAGAGAGTATACTACACTCAGTTATTAGAGAGTATACTACACTCAGTTATTAGAGAGTATACTACACTCAGTTATTAGAGAGTATACTACACTCAGCTATTAGAGAGTATACTACACTCAGCTATTAGAGAGTATACTACACTCAGTTATTAGAGAGTATACTACACTCAGTTATCAGAGAGTATACTACACTCAGTTATCAGAGAGTATACTTCACTCAGTTATCAGAGAGTATACTACACTCAGTTATTAGAGAGTATATTACACTCAGTTATTAGAGAGTATATTACACTCAGTTATTAGAGAGTCTATTACACTCAGTTATCAGAGAGTATACTACACTCAGCTATTAGAGAGTATACTACACTCAGTTATTAGAGAGTATATTACACTCAGTTATTAGAGAGTATATTACACTCAGTTATTAGAGAGTATACTACACTCAGTTATCAGAGAGTATACTACACTCAGTTATTAGAGAGTATATTACACTCAGTTATTAGAGAGTCTATATACTCAGTTATCAGAGAGTATACTACACTCAGCTATTAGAGAGTATACTACACTCAGTTATTAGAGAGTATACTACACTCAGTTATTAGAGAGTATACTACACTCAGCTATTAGAGAGTATACTACACTCAGTTATTAGAGAGTATACTACACTCAGTTATTAGAGAGTATACTACACTCAGTTATTAGAGAGTATACTACACTCAGTTATTAGAGAGTATACTACACTCAGTTATTAGAGAGTATACTACACTCAGCTATTAGAGAGTATACTACACTCAGTTATTAGAGAGTATACTACACTCAGTTTTTAGAGAGTATACTACACTCAGTTATTAGAGAGTATACTACACTCAGTTATCAGAGAGTATACTACACTCAGTTATCAGAGAGTATACTACACTCAGTTATTAGAGAGTATACTACACTCAGTTATCAGAGAGTATACTACACTCAGCTATTAGAGAGTATACTACACTCAGTTATCAGAGAGTATACTACACTCAGTTATTAGAGAGTATACTACACTCAGCTATTAGAGAGTATACTACACTCAGTTATTAGAGAGTATACTACACTCAGTTATCAGAGAGTATACTACACTCAGCTATTAGAGAGTATACTACACTCAGTTATCAGAGAGTATACTACACTCAGTTATTAGAGAGTATACTACACTCAGCTATTAGAGAGTATACTACACTCAGTTATTAGAGAGTATACTACACTCAGTTATTAGAGAGTATACTACACTCAGTTATTAGAGAGTATACTACACTCAGTTATCAGAGAGTATACTACACTCAGTTATCAGAGAGTATACTACACTCAGTTATTAGAGAGTATACTACACTCAGCTATTAGAGAGTATACTACACTCAGTTATCAGAGAGTATACTACACTCAGTTATTAGAGAGTATACTACACTCAGTTATTAGAGAGTATACTACACTCAGTTATTTTCCGTAAGTAAAAAATAGTAAATAATTGTTTTGAGAATGCTGCATAGTTGGGAATTTATATGTAAGAATTTAATTAATTTGTTTCTCAAGCATAGTTGCTGATGCTGTTTTTATTTTTTTTCTTTGTTTTTTAAGAACTGAATAATTTGTCACTTGCCACTATTGAAACTTCACACACTAGTGACAAAATGTTACAGACATTTAAAACTAGATTCAGAAATTATTTTTCTTTCTGCACTCAAGAAGCTAGTTGTTAGGCCAGTAGTATCTAAAATTACCACCATTGCTCTATCAAGTTTCAATAACTGGATTCAACACAAGAATTCTGGTAACAGAAGGCTGCCAGTGAATATTGTACAAATACCTATAGTAGCTGGTTTAACATTCAATGTTTCTCCCTTTACTACGTCGGTGGTCAACAATATCAGAACATTATCCAAAGTACCAGTAGCTTGAATTCATCTCCATGAAACAAACTCACACTTAAGAACAACAAAGAATGTCCTTCAGCCTGAATAGGAATGACTTTTCACTTTGTGGGAACACAACAATTAATTTCATCATCAAGGAAGCACACCTTCAGCCTCAATAGGAATGACTTTTCACTTTGTGGAAACACAACAATTAATTTCATCATCAAGGAAGCACACCTTCAGCCTCAATAGGAATGACTTTTCACTTTGTGGAAACACAACAATTAATTTCATCATCAAGGAAGCACAGAATTGATTTTATAAACCTACAATAAATAGGGGAGATTATTCATCCCCCTTCTATTTAAACCGGCACCTGACCAATCAAAGTATCTCTACTTACATTCTAATGAACAGCTGGGGGTTGAATGCGGCCAAGCGAGGCAGTGAGCTGAGAAGTGTTTGCTGTACGTAGATACTTCGACTTGTGCGGTGAGCCAGCATCAGGTTGCAGATCTGAACAAAATTTAGACATAACTTTAAGTCTGCAAAATCTGCACTTTGTGGAATCAAAGGAAATAACCAGTTAGAAACTATGCTAGTGGGTCATTCTCAACCACTCTATACAAAACTGAATAGGTCAAAGTTGTTTATGTCACAGTATGTGGTCAAAGTTGTTTATGTCAACAAGTAATAGTAGGTCAAAGTTGTTAATGTCAACAAGTAATAACAGGTCAAAGTTGTTTATGTCAACAAATAACATCATGCTGACCCTGTCAAAGTTGGCATTCATCAGGTCCTTGCAGGTCTTGCTCTCAAACAGAGGGATCTTCTGCTGGCTCTCTCTGGCCCCAGGACAAAAGACATACAAGGGGGACGACTTCTGCTGGATCTGCTGCAGTGCAGAAACACTTGTGTGCCCCTTGGCCTTGTTACCAAATTCCTGTAATAATAACAGGGCTTTACTCTACAAGGTGAAACTACAAAAAGAGAGAGAAAACAAAGCACTCAGATTCAATGCAGACAACCCTCATGGTTAAAATTAACCTTTCTCCAGTAGAGTGATGCAATTTTGTCTGATTTCAGGAAACAACCAAAACTTTGCTAAAGATAAAATATTTTTTGGTTTTTACAGATTCATTAAAAAAACCTGATTTTGTTTTAAAAGGCTTATGCAACATGAGGGAACTTTTTGATAGGGGTCTACCGATATATCGGCACCGATATCTGGATATCGGCAATATCGGTAGCATGTAAAGGTCCTGATATTGACGTCACCGATATTTCATAATAAGTGACATTTTGACCCAAAATAAAAAACGGAAACAAAAAAACTATCATTTAGATTTACAATATCTCGACAAATTAATATATCGACCCCGATACCGGTATTGAAATAGTCAAAAGAGTCCTAGTATTAATATGTGCAGCCACGATACAGTGTGCCATGTGCTTTGATATTGTTTATGTATCGGCCAATTTTCGTATACTCAGAAATACTGCGTAAAGAGTGCCGATGCCAAGTATACCGTAATTGCTCTAATAAATGTATAAAATGTAAACATTATGTTCACGTAATTGCTCTAATAGCAAAGATGCACGCAGAATCGCAGATGTCTAAAACATTTAGTTTCGTATGGAATAACAACATGTACCGTGTGAAGACTTGTCATTGGCAACCATTCAACCTTCAGCCTCATTTTCACTCTATTACTATTGTACTTTGTTCTCATTGTTTCATTCATAAAAGGTGGCCGTGTGCAAAAGCCATGAAACTATTGGTTAGAATTTATAATTATGAGTCAAGGTTGAAGTTTCAAAAGGAGTACCTAATATGCTTGTACATTTTTATAAAGGACGGTTCGTTTTGTTATGAGTCCTATGTAGGTCATGATCTGGAACTTGTAAACACATCAGAAACTTCGTTTCGGGAAGAAAAAAATCTGTAATTTCGGCAAAACTGGATATCGGTAGGCCCCTTAATCATTAAATATAAATAATTACGAGTGACAAATTTAAGAATCACGTCATCAAATATGACCGCTGTTATTTTGTGTCCTAACAAATATACTCATATCGGAAAAAAATATCGTTAATATCGGCAAAAATGCTTATCGGTAGACCCCTAATATAAAAGATAAATAATTAGGAGTGATAAATTTAAGAATGATGTCATCAAATATGACCGCTGGTTTTTGTCCTAACAAATCGGAACTCATATCGGCAAAAAGGCATATCGGTAGACCCCTACTTTTTGAAAATAAATTTTATATGAGCAAATAAGAATTATCACATTAATTTGAACATATACATTAAACATAAAATACCCTGGCAGTTTTTTCATGAAACACTTGCTCGGAAGTAATCTCTTCCACTTCCATGCGCAAACGCTGGGGATCAAAGTGATAAAACTAGGTAATTGGATCAAATTCAAACATATTATCAGTTTATCAAAGTAATATAGCTAGGCTATTTGAGCAATATCAAATAATATATCATTTAATCTTTATTGATATTTATTCATCGTCTGGAAATGTCTTGTGTTCTTCTTAAAAAAAATAGTATCTTCATCAGATCAACTTTAAAAAATACTTTGAAATAATCTTTAAAAAGATATGCTGGTCTAACAAGTCACTGAAGGGTAAATCAGGGTGACATGAGATCAATAATCAAATAATGGGCCTCTCTAAGCACTGTTGAAGTATTACATGATCAAATAATGGGCCTCTCTATGCACTGTTGAAGTATTACCTCGGCCTCGTTATTGCTGCACCTCAACAATTCATTGATGATAAGCAGAGAGCCGTGCATCCAGTCATCTCTGGTCATCTTCTTTTCTCGTCCAGTGGTCTCATCAAAAGGCTTGAGAGCTTCGTCAAAGCATTGCTGGAGGGGGGGGGACGACAATGAGATATGACTTGAGAAATGGCTTGCCAATAATAACTGGCAGGTGGTTTAAAAAACAAAATAAAAAACAAGATTTTCTTTCTCCTTTATGGAGCAGCCTGTAATGATGAATGAGTGTGTGCTGTCACTTGTTGAACAGCCTGTAATGATGAATGAGTGTGTGCTGTCACTTGTTGAACAGCCTGTAATGATGAATGAGTGTGTGCTGTCACTTGTTGAACAGCCTGTAATGATGAATGAGTGTGCTGTCACTTGTTGAACAAGAGAAATTATTTTGGTTAAACCTGTCATGAAACATAGAGATTAATAATGAATTGTTGTAATGTAGCATAAACTTGATCATAGAAGTTCTTGACTATATAAATGATCATAAGCTAATGGAACAGTTTGTGTCACCTTGTACACTGATCTCTGGGAGGCTTTGGTTTCTCTCTGAGAAGTAACTGCAAGAGCTGCCCTCATGGCCGCCACAGCCCCTTCTCTAATGGATGGCTGCAACAAAAAAACACATTTCAAAAATAAGGTTACATGGTAGAGAGAAATATGAAATATTATATTTAAAGAGTGAAAATGGAAAGATTTCTTATACAAAATAGGACACGTTGTTTTCATTCCCAGTTGGATTGACCTCAATCCTCATTTTACTTGCAATGTAGTATCTGTTAACATGAGCAGTGTCTTCATTTTTCTGATATGCTTCAACAATGAGTTAGTTTCAAGTCAGATCTGATGCAAATTTACCTTGGGATCTCTTACAGCAAAAAATATTGAGTCAAAAAACTGCTGCACTTGTTGATAGAAAAATGTGGGCGTGTTGACAGCTAATTCCTTCAACACCAAAACCTGGGGGGAAAAAAAAATATTTGAAATTATAGGACTCTAAATTAAAACAGTTATTTTTAGATTTAGCGATTACCACTGTGACCATATACCAGAATTAATATTGGTTATGTTTTCTTAGAACTATCTCTTTAACTTACTGCCGCCTGTCTCCTCCCCTCAATCCTCTCAGAGACAAGCCACTCTAGAGCTCTTCTAACTTCAAACTCAACATATTCTGCAGCGTAGGTGCCAGAAGATAAGGCCAGTATACCAACAGCCTTGGCAGCCATTTCCATCACCCCAAGGTCATAGGAGTTCGATGGTAGTAGGTTCATTAGGTAATTGGCAAAGCGGCTCATGCGAGTTCCAATGTTGCCAACATCTCCACCAAGAAGACTGACTGTGATAATAAAATCAGATTCAGATGAAGGTGGTGTAATTCTAAATTTTAAATTATTATGTAACATTCCTACTAGTTGATATTCATGAATTTGTAAACAGGTAGAATTTTCAAAAATATATTATCAGAATTAACAAATTTCTTAAAATAAAATCATTGTTGTCATGGTCAAAAATGTAATGTGGTGTCCTGTAAACAAATTGAAGGAAATAGAAGCAAGAACATGTATTGGAAAACCAAGAACAAGAATCGGCAGTATTTATGGAACTCAGAAAATAGCGGAAGTAGATGCAAAACTGACACTTGTAATGTAAGGATTGTGATTAAATTTGGAAGGAAATGAAATAGACATTATGATGATGGGTAAAATTCAAAATCAATAGTGGAAAACCATAATATCAATTAGATTGAGAATCTCATACATGGTTATCAATAAAAAATAAAAAACATAATACATACAGCTAATGCATAACATGAAATTAGTAAGCATATAACTATAATATAATATATAAAACTTCATAATATCATTGAAAATATCATTTCAAATTAAATCTCACCTATGGCTAAAACACCACCTTTCCTTTCATTTACATCTGAACTAGAAACCATCTCAAAAATATGGTGGTTGAAATCATCCATGAATGATGCCACATCATCCTGCTGCATCTCACGGAGCTCAGTCACAACAAAGTGGTGGAGATCAATTGCAGTTTTGAACCTTACATCCTCCTGTCGATGTTTTAGGCCAAGCACAAAGCTCTGCAACACAGCTTTGGTTGCCATCTTTACTTTGATTCACTATGCACTCACAGTCACATACACACGCCTTTATATTGATCTTAAATATGTGAATGTGAAAAAAAAACAATATGTAGGCTTAAAGTCCCTAACTTAATATTTATATTTTTAGACTTCACTTAGACTACTAAAACTAAACAGTAACTTGAGTAACTTCAGTAAGAAAGTTAAGACAGTAAACAGTTCACATTCATCCTAATGACTATGGAAAGCGTTATCCCCAGAATTCTGCGATTAATTTTCAACGTTATCCCCAGAATTCTGCGAATAACGTTGAACGTTATCCCCAGAATTCTGTGAATGACTCTCGACGTTGATGGGAGAATTCAGTGAACTATTCTCAAAGTTAATTTTGAACATTATTTATCATGTATCATGTATTAAGTAAATTCACGTTGATTTCTAATAATTATATCTGACCTGAATAAGAAAACAGTTCCAGCCTTATTGTTTTTCATATTGATTTTAAGTTTACAATTATATTTTAGACAATTAGACAATTTTAGAATCTGTTCAGTGCCCTGAGCTATTTTTATCTAGCTCTAAGTATAGTCCATTGACATTGCGTTTTGGATATATGATATAGGCAAATATATTTATCATATATATATATATATATATATATATATACATATATTATAGGATTGGCTATTGGTACTATTATTAATATTATTAGTAGTAGTGATAGTAATGTAGGCTTTGGCTTTAGCCTTAGACTTGACTTAGTAAGGCTTAGGCATAGGCAAACTAGGCAGCCGCCTAAGGCTAAGGCCTCCGATTAGTTTCAATCATTATTATCACTAATTATGATTAATGGGGGCCTCGCACAAGAATTTTTCTATATTTATTCTTTTATTTTTCTATTACATTTTATTTAGGGCCACCAAATTCACTTCGCCAAGGCCAAGGGCCTCCAATTCCTTTAGACCAGTCCTGCAGTAATATAGTTTTTTTTTACAGTCCATGACGTATTATTGGAGAATATAGGACAATATATTTATTTATAATATAGGATAGGGTATTAGTATTAGTACTATTATTAGTAGTACTACTATTAGTGTTAGCAATATTGGCAGTATACTCAATTGCGCTGCTACAAAGGTCGCGTCGCAATGGGATGAACGTGAATCATTTAAATATTATGCAATAACAAAAGATTTAAAATAGAAACAAAAAATAATTAAAAAGAAAACAAAAAAAAGATTCCCCATCTAAAAATCGAACCATGTACAAAAAAAAATTTTTTAAAAAAATATTCCACTAGCGAAAATCGAACCCTGTACCACAACGTCAACTGTCCTTCACTCTACCATGCGGTCACGAAGATATGTTGAATTTTTGGCTTTTTAAACTGGGTCTCTATAACCACAGAATTCTGGGGATAACGTTCAACGTTATTCGCAGAATTCTGGGGATAACGTTGAAAATTATTCGCAGAATTCTGGGGATAACCACTCCGAATGACTATTGACTATTGATGATAGCGATGGGCCTTTAAATAAATCATGCTTATTAATGGTTTATACCATGATTTAATTGACAATGAATGAGAGATAAAGAACAAATAAAAATTAAATGAAATAAAAATTAATAATATTGTAATTATTTATGAATTTTGGGGTCTAGGTCTAAGAGTAAGAGAGTCAAAGAGTACTGTACTGAGTGTACTGAGACTGAACTCATCTGAACTGAGACCGGGTAAAACAGAGTGATATTTTTTGTATTAATAATAATTTGAAGGATAAAACTAAATATTGCTTTCCTATAATAACTTTTTTTTTAAACAACTAAAATCAAAATCACACTGTCGTTTTTCTCTGACACTAGCTAATAATTGGTAATTTCTTACGGCTATGGGTCAGTAGTGAGCAGCCATAATGGATACGTTTCCGTCGATTGTAAATATTGGTTACAAGGCCTACGTAAACGAATTATTTTTTTAAAAAATTATATTTTGTATTTTATTTTTTTAAGAATTAACGATAAATTGGAATTAATTGAATCTCTTTAAAAATGGCTTTAAAATATTAGTTGTATTTTTATTAACACTGACAGACTTTGTATGATATACTGATTTAGCAAATAATTATAATTATTAAAGAGCAAGTGCTTCCAATTAAGAAACAAATAGAAAGAACCATGCAGTATTCAAATAAAGACCTCAGAAATATTGCTATTATTATAATTATTGTTATTATTATTATTATATTTATTATTATTATTATTATTATAAGTCATAAGTCATCATCATTTAATTTTCAAAAATTTGCATTCCAATAATATGCAAACTATTTTATTTAAAGTACATTACTATTTCATTTTAAAATTGAAATATTTGTTAATGCTATGCATTCGGGTGTGCAAGGATATAAACTTATAAAATTGAAACATGTTTCACTTTCAGTTGATAGGTAAATTTACTCCGGAATATGACATACAAACAATACGTGTCGGAAGAATTGAAACCCCATCATCCCAGCAACATAACATCTGGCAACTCTATCACACCTCTGGTGCCTAGTTGTACAATGTAAGTTGAGTGATGATGATCATGGTCCATTCATAAATGGGCCTTTTGTGTCAATTTGTAATGGGGTGGGGTGGTAAATCCATGTAACCTTACCTAAAAACGTAACATTATTGAAAATTTGAAAATAATTATTGGAAAAATAAAACTAAAACACTAAAATTTAAGTATAATATTACAAATAAAATTCTTTTTTTTTACAAGCTTATTTTTCTTTAAACTTAAACTTCTATCAAATTGTGTATTAATGAGAGAATTGGATATGCAAAGTCTGAAAAACTCTCTATTCTCTATCAACATTTAAAACTCTAAATGCAAGACCAGGCATAAACCATGGAAACGCGTAGGGCGCAATATTCTTTGTATAGAAGTAGCGTCTTTAACAGTAAATATCATTTCAGAGAAGAGAAACAATCCTTGAAACTTGAAATCAAGAGTTGGGGTATTAGGTAGGCCGTTCAGGCGGTGACGGAAGTCAAAGAAAACAGCTCTACGATATTTAACTAATTTAAGTGGGATATAACTAAAAGTTATCAGTGATTGTTTCACCTTTCTATTTCATTACATCCCCCAACTGTTATTGGAGAAGAAGAAAAAACTTAAAAGACAAGTAAATAGAAAAGAAAACTTAAAATATTTTCTCAAATTCTGTTTTAAATGCCGTTAAAGTTTGGTTTGCTGGGGTGGTTTTTTAGGCAGCGAAACTAGTGTTAGTGTTAGTGCTAGTGTTAGTACTAGTGCTAGTGGCACTAGTGTTAGTGGCACTAGTGCTAGTGTTAGTACTAGTGCTAGTGGCACTAGTGTTAGTGTTAGTCTGTCAATTTTTTTTTAAGTTCCCAAAGTTTCAGCCTGATAAAGCAGTCCGAAAAAAGGCCCGCCTGAAGGGCACCCGATAACGGATGCCCTGACATATGGACCCAGGGCTAGAGTTAGGGATAGTCGGGATAGGGTTAGATTTCAAGTTTTTCATTTTAGGTAGAAGCAGTGCTTTTTTTCTCTCACGTAGCGAACCGGAACGGCGTTCTGGCACCTTTTTTCCCCCACATATTGTTTTTATTACTGCCTGGAATGCTTTTTAAGGTTGCGTTCTGGTACCTTTAAAAGCACTAGCTACAAGTATGCATTTTTTAATTTTGGGTTGTGGTTAGTAACACAAACAGCATTTGATTTTGAATTATTTTCGTTGATTTAACCCATTTTTTAAATCTTTGAAATGTTATGATTTAAAAAATTAATATATTATCATTTTTCGAGATGTATTAAAAACTAGCCAAATACCCACGCTGCGCAGGGGAAAAGTAGGATTCAATCAACGTTGGGAACCCGCTAACTAAATTTCTGGAAGATGGGATCATAAATAATAAAGACCGTTGGAAAAGTTCAATATGGCGACTGACATTGGCGTCATAACAACAAAATAAGTACGTTCATCAGATTAAGTTAGCTTACGTAAGAAAAAATGACATTGAGGGCTTCCGGGCCCGATTGGGGTAAGATATAAAGGTCAAAACACCTATTGATTTTTATCTAGATCATGATGGATATATTTGTCAACATTGGACAAATCGTGTGAAATGGAAAGGGGAATAAATAATTAAATGTTTACGAAAAAAAAAGATTTTTGGCCCCCCCGGCCCAAAATGAATGGACATTAGGAGTTAATTGCCCTATAGTCTTTTACAATGGGTCATCAACCTTTTTATTCACAAATTTTGGTAAAGATCCGTCCATTTGAACAGTAGCAAAAGTTTAAACTAATTTTATAAAGTTTATATAAAGAAAAACTACATTTTGGCGGGCCCCTATCCCCCTATAAGTGGTAATTTTAAATTTTTATATATTTTTTTTCTAATTATCATCGTGAGAGTATGCTCAACAATTCCCCAAATTTAAAATGCTTCAACTTAGGCTACACGGGAAATTGTTATATTAGTGATCAGCCAGTCAGTTAGTCAGTGAGGGCTTCGCCTTTTATTTTAGTATAGATTTATAATACTATCATTTAGTATCTCTATTACTTAACAAAGCATTTTATATATAAGTATTCTTAAAGATAGCATTGCTATTATTTCCACTATTTATTAATATTTTATAAAAATTAATCTGGATTATTGGTAACTAAATAACACAAACATCCCCACTACACACCCGCTTTTTTTAAAGCAAAAACAAATTTTATTTTCCTGGCCAGGGCTAGCTAAAAAGAATTGCATTTATATATTTCAAATGTCTGTGCTGTCTGTTCGAGCTCCTGAACCATGCCAGATAGAGGGTTCGGGTCTTTACATATATGTTAAGGAGGTCCAAAGGATATGCACAGGCCGAAAAAAATACCGAAAAGGTTTACTGGATTTCCTGGAAAATAAAAAAAACGAAGAAATATCAGTATTTTGTCAATTTCTCGCCAACCATTAACATCTATTGGGTTGAAACAAACACCAAATGATAGCTAATAATATTTAGAACAATGTTGGAGAAGGAATTTTTGAAAAATCTCTTTTCGTTCGAATGCCGTAATTTTAGCAGCAATTGTAGATATAATTTTTTTGTTTAGTTTCAGAATTATTGATTTGAAATGAATTTTAGTGTAATCAAGAATGATAGTTAATTGGGTTATTAACACATTCTTGGTGTGACGTAGCGTGAGGGGATATGTCGTCATAGAGAAAATATGCGATGGTGATCTTATCTGCTACAGACGCCCCTTCTAGACAGAAGATTATTGCGTCCGTGATGATTTGTTGCGGATAGCATGGGGAGCAATGATATTGTTGTGTGTAGAAGAACGTATTTGTTAAAGAGCGGAACAGATTAAACATATAGATTATTCTGATGGTGTTTGACTTGTTTGAGTTTAGCCTGTCCTTGTGAGTCATACAAATACAATTACCCAGAACTTAACAATTGCGTTTATATATTTGAAATGTATGTCCTGTCTCTCTAGCTTGCACAAGCAACTACTCCTGAACCATACCAGATAGAGGGTTTGGTTCTTATGCAAATTTGTTAAGGAGGTCCCAAGGATGTGCACGGGTCAAAAAAATGCCCAAAAAGGTTTACTGCATTTCCAGGAAAAATATTTTTAAAAAATAATTTAAAAACGACAAAATATCAGTCTTTTGTCAATTTCTCGCCAACCATAACATCTATCCGGTTGAAACGAACGCCAAAAGATAGTTAATAATATTTAGAACAATGTTGGAGAAGGAGTTTTTAAAAATCTATTTTCGTTCGATTCCCGTAATTTTTGCAGCAATTTGTAAACAGCAATTGTTTTGTTTAGTTTCAGAATTATTGATTTGAAATTACTTCTAATGTAATCCGGAATAATTGCCCTTAAATAAAAAAATCGGAAAATCTTTGTTGGAAATGGCGTTTAAATATTCATTCTAGTTTTTATTACTTTTTTTTTCAACCATAATTTTTATGGCAAAATTTTTTTCATTTTTTTTTCTGGCCATATCGTTTTTCTTTACATTCGAATATTTTTTTACACAATGTTCTACTTTTAATACACTTGTCGTTTTGGAGTGTTTGTAAAGTATTATTTATACATTTGGTGCGGCCATCCTACCCCCTATCCCATAGTGGAGGCACCACCCCTGAGAGGGGATGACTGATGGCTCAAATCTATTTAGTTGATGGCACACATCTGTTTAGGAGATGTCACAAATCTATTTAGGTGATGTCACATATCTATTTAAGTGATGGTACACCTCTATTTAGGTGATGTCACATATCTATTTAAGTGATGGAACACATCTATTTAGGTGATTGTACAAATCTATTTAGGTGATGGTACACACCTATTTAGGTAATCTCACAAATCTATTTAGGTGATGGTACAAATCTATTTAGGTGATGTCACTAATCTATTTAGGTGATGGTACAAATCTATTTAAGTGATTCACAAATCTATTTAGGTGATGGAACACATCTATTTAGGTGATAGCACAAATCTATTTAGGTGATTGTACAAATCTATTTAGGTGATTGTACAAATCTATTTAGGTAATCTCACAAATCTATTTAGGTGATGGTACAAATCTATTTAGGTGATGTCACTAATCTATTTAGGTGATGGTACAAATCTATTTAGGTGATTCACAAATCTATTTAGGTGATGGAACACATCTATTTAGGTGATAGTACAAATCTATTTAGGTGATGGTACTAATCTATTTAGGTGATGTCACAAATCTATTACGTTATGGCGCACATCTATTTAGATGATGGTACAAATATATTTAGGTGATGGTACAAATCTATTTAGGTGATGGAACACATCTATTTAGAAGATGTCACAAATCTATTTAGGTGATTGTACGAATCTATTTAGGTGATGTCACAAATCTATTACGTTTATGGCAAACATCTATTTAGGTGATGGTACAAATCTATTTAGGTCATGTCACAAATTCACAAATCTATTTAGTTGATAGTACAAATCTATTTAGGTAATGTCACAAATATATTTAGGTGATGGAACACATCTATTTAGGTGATATCACAAATCTTGTTAGGTGATTGTACAAATATATTTAGGTTATGTCACAAATCTATTTAGGTGATGGCACAATTCTATTTAGGTGATGGCACAAATCTATTTAGGTGATGGAGGTGTATGGGGTGTCCATGGGAGGGGTAGCACCTCTGGATGGGGAGCAGTCGTACTCCTCCTGGGGTAGTTCACCACCTTTGGTCCCCACCTGGCACTCAACTCTCACCTGTGGTTCCAAGTAGCTGTAGCATGCACAGCGGCCACACCCCGGTAATCGGTCTCGACTGACCGGCTAAACCAGGTGAGGGTCAACCGATGGGATAAAAACCTCGGTGAAGTGGGATTTGTCTACCCAGCATGTGAAGACTGGTTTTCGGCTGCCTGCACGCTAGTTCTTCTATGGGCCAACGGGCAAGAGGCGATACACATCAAAACATTGTGGAGTGCTAAGAGCTTGACGAGACACATAGGACGTCCTGGTCATCCACTGCACCCAACCCCATTCCCAGCTACTCGACAACGTCTTGCTGCTGGACCAGATGGTTTTGGGCGAGAGAGTGAGGTCGACGTGTTGCGCGAATCTTCCTCACTTTAAACAAAGTCACAGCGCAAGTCACTCTCATCATCATCATCGATTCATTCCAAAGCCCTGTAGCGACAGGCAAGTGGCGAAGCGGCAGGTGAGGGTACACTGGCAGCCGTAGTCACAAACCTGCATGCAGGCGGCTCAGGCCATAGGGTCGTTCAACACTGACACTGAGCAGCAGTGGTGTCCGGCAGCCCCCTGAGCGACTGAGCAGCCCTCTTTAGGAATGCACTGCTCACCTCCATGGCATGAGGAAGGGGCTAGAAAAGGTGCCCTAAACATTGCCTGCTCAAATCTTCCCTGGCCAGACTACCGCAGCTGGCGGGGACCCTATTTCTGCGGTCGAAAACTAAAGAAAAAGCCGAGGACTATTCCTCTCACCCTGGGCACATGGAATGTGCGCACACTAATGGACAGAGATGAAACTAATAGACCCCAACGGAGGACTGTCCTGGTGGGCCACGAACTTTCAAGATATGATGTCGACATTGCCGCTCTCAGCGAGACCCGCTTACCAGGAGAGAGCGAACTAAGTGAAAGAGGCTCCGGCTACACCTTCTTCTGGAGTGCATGGCAGAGGGAGTGAGGAACGCCATGAGGCCGGTGTTGGCTTTGCTATGAAGACATCATTAGTATGCAAACTCGCTAGTCCTCCAAAGTGCATAAATGACAGACTCATGACGATGAGACTGCCTCTGTTGGCCGGGAAGAAATATCTCAACATCATCAGCTGCTATGCCCCAACAATGACTAACCCCGATGAAGTGAAATCCAAGTTTTACGAGGACCTTCACTCTATCATCGCCAACATTCCTTCCACTGATAAGCTTGTCATACTTGGTGACTTTAATGCAAGAGTAGGCTGCGATGACGCTCTTTGGGACGGTGCGATAGGAAAACATGGAGTGGGCCGGTGTAATAGCAATGGTCTCCTGTTGCTTCAGACGTGTGTGGAACATGACTTGTTGATTACTAACACAGTATTCTGTTTTCCCACAAGAAACAGGACCTCTTGGATGCACCCTCGCTCCAAGCACTGGCACCTAATAGACTACGTCATCACAAGGAAGAAAGATAGACAACTCATGTGACCAAATCACTCTGCGGTGCTGAATGCTGGACAGACCATCGTCTCATCATCTCTAAACTTAAGATATGCATTCAGCCCAAAAGACGGCCCCAAGGAAGGAAAACCCTAAAACGGCTAAACATCACAAAGCTAAACTGTGCGAGTACTAAACAATCTCTGGAGACAGCCCTGGAGGGCAAACTGAGATCCACCACTCTAAACAATACGAACATTGAGACTGTTTGGACGAACTTTAGAGATCAAATCTACAGCACAGCCTCCCAAATCCTTGGACCCGCGACGAGAAAGCACCAAGACTGGTTCGATGACAATTGTGATGAAATCAAGCAAATGTTGGCAGAGAAACATCAACTCTACAAAATACACATCAGCAATCCCAGGTCTTCAACCGTAACGGACTCATATAATAGCATACGCCGCATCATACAACAAAGACTTCGCTGGATGCGAGACTCATGGCTAAACAAGAAAGCTGATGAGATTCAACAATATGCAGACAGGCATGATATAATTACACTAATTCATCCCCGCTTCTCAGTGCTGACGGGACATATCTAATTACTGACGGGGAGAAGATTCTTGAGCGCTGGGCTGAACACTTTCATGTTGTCCTAAACAGCAACTCAAGTATTAATGAAGATGCTATCACTCGCCTCCCTCAAGTACCAACCAACCTGGCATTGGATGATCCGCCTACACTTCTTGAGACGCAAAGAGCTGTACATCTTCTGTCATGTGGAAAGGCTCCTGGAGCAGACTCAATTCCAGCAGATATATACAAAGAAGGTGGCATGGTTCTACTGGAAAAGCTGCATGAAATCTTCCTAATGGTGTGGCAGCAAGAGGCTGTCCCCCAGGATTTTAAAGATGCCTCTATAGTCCACCTGTACAAGCGAAAAGGGAACCGCCAAGCCTGCGACAATCATCGTGGAATTTCAGTGCTATGAATTGCAGGAACAATACTCGCCAGAATTCTCCTAAATCGCCTAAATGCACATCTGGATCAGGGTCTTTTACCAGAAAGCCAATGTGGTTTCCGGAAAGAACGTGGGACCATTGACATGATTTTTGCAGCTAGGCAATTGCAGGAAGAGTGTCAAGAGCAGAATATGGACCTATTTTCCATTTAAATAGACCTTACGAAAGCCTTTGACACAGTCTGCAGAGAGGGCGTATGGAGGATTATGGCCAAGTTTGTGTGTCCAAATAAGTATATAGCCATTGTAAGGCAATTTCATGATGGCATGCAGGCTCGAGTCCAGGACAACGTAGAGGTCTCTAAAACATTCCCTGTCACAAATGGTGTTAAGCAAGGCTGTGTTCTGGCCCCAACATTGTTCAGCCTCATGTTCTCAGCCATACTTACAGAGGCGTTCAGGAATAGAAATGTAGGCATGGACTTCAGGGTATCGCACTGATGGTCGTCTGTTCAACCTCAGGAGGCTTGAAGCTAAGACAAAGGTCAAATCAGACAGCATCCTGGAACTTCTTTTTGCTGATGATTGTGCCCTTAACGCGGGCTCTGAAGCACAACTGCAACTAAGTGCTGATACATTTTCCAGTGCATGCTCTAACTTTGGGCTCACCATCAGCACCAAAAAAACAGAAGTGCTATACCAGCCGGCCCCGGGCAAATCCTATACTGAGCCTAACGTATTCATCAACGGCAACAAAATCAACACAGTGAGCCGCTTTACTTACATTGGCAGCACACTGTCGCAGAAGGCCAATATTGATGACGAGGTGAAAGTCGAGAATCTCAAAGGCCAGCGCAGCATTCGGTAGATTGCATGACAGTGTCTGGAACAGAAGGGGAATCAGCACCCAAACAAAACTAAAAGTATACAGAGCTGTAGTGCTCCCCACCTTATTATATGCATGTGAAATTTGGACTGTATACCAACGCCATGCGAGGTTGCTGAACCACTTCCACACCAAAAGCCTTAGAAAAATTCTCAATATAAAATGGCAGGAAAAAGTTCCAGACACCGAAATATTAGCCAGGTCAGGACTCCCCAGCATCCACACTATCCTCATGCAAAGCCAACTACGCTGGGCGGGGCATCTAGTGCGCATGCCCGACCATCGCCTACCCAAGAGGCTCTTCTATGGTGAACTTACCGAAGGGCATAGAGCACGCGGAGGTCCACGAAAGCGCTACAAGGACGCGCTTAAAACTGCTCTGAAGGCATTCGACATCGGACATGACTCCTAGGAAGCAGCAGCCAGTAACCGAGCCCACTGGCGCTCTACGATATGGAATGGCGCAGCTGTCTGTGAAGCTAATAGACAACAGGCTGCCAAGTTAAAACGCCAAGCCAGAAAGGAACGTAACCAAAACCCACCTGAAGGGACCGCTTCCATCTCTTGTCCGACATGCGGACGCCTCTTTCGTGTAAAAATAGGGTTAATAAGCCACCAGAGAACACATGTGGCGGCCCAGCAAATATGATGAGAGTGGTCATCGTCGATCACGACGGACGAACAACAACAACATTTAGGTGATGTCACAAATCTATTTAGGTGATGGTACACATCTATTTAGGTGATGTCACAAATCTATTTAGGTGATGTCACATATCTATTTAAGTGATGGAACACATCTATTTAGGTGATGTCACAAATCTATTTAGGTGATTGTACAAATCTATTTAGGTGATGGTACACATCTATTTAGGTAATGTCACAAATCTATTTAGTGTGGCGCACATCTGTTTAGGTGAATGAACACACCTATTTAGGTAATCTCACAAATCTATTTAGGTGATGGTACAAATCTATTTAGGTGATGTCACAAATCTATTTAGGCGATGGTACAAATCTATTTAGGTGATTGTACAAATCTATTTAGGTGATGTCACAAATCTATTTAGGTGATGGTACAAATCTATTTAGGTGATGTCACTAATCTATTTAGGTGATGGTACAAATCTATTTAGGTGATTCACAAATCTATTTAGGTGATGGAACACATCTATTTAGGTGATGTACAAATCTATTTAGGTGATGGTCACAAATCTATTTAGGTGATGTCACAAATCTATTTAGGTGATGGCACAAATCTATTTAGGTGATGTCACAAATCTATTTAGGTGATGGTACAAATCTATTTAGGTGATGGAACACATCTATTTAGGTGATGTCACAAATCTATTTAGGTGATTGTACAATCTATTTAGGTGATGTCACAAATCTATTAGGTGATTGTACGAATCTATTTAGGTGATGGTACAAATCTATTACGTTTATGGTCACAAATCTATTTAGGTGATGGTACAAATCTATTTAGGTAATGTCACAAATATATTTAGGTGATGGAACACATCTATTTAGGTGATGGCACAAATCTATTTAGGTGATGGTACAAATCTATTTAGGTGATGTCACAAATCTATTTAGGTGATGGTACACATCTATTTAGGTGATGGAACACATCTATTTAGGTGATGGTACAATCTATTTAGGTGATGTCACAAATCTATTTAGGTGATGGTACAAATCTATTTAGGTGATGGCACACATCTATTTAGGTGATGTACACAATCTATTTAGGTGATGTCACAAATCTATTTAGGTGATGTCACAATTCTATTTATGTGATGGCACAATTCTATTTAGGTGATGGCACAAATCTATTTAGGTGATGGCACAATTCTATTTAGGTGATGGCACAAATCTATTTAGGTGATGGTACAAATCTATTTAGGTGATGGCACACATCTATTTAGGTGATGTCACAAATCTATTTAGGTGATGGCACAAATCTATTTAGGTGATGGCACAAATCTATTTAGGTGATGCACAAATCTATTTAGGTGATGGTACAAATCTATTTAGGTGATGGAACACATCTATTTAGGTGATGGCACAAATCTATTTAGGTGATGGCACAATTCTATTTAGGTGATGGCACAAATCTATTTAGGTGATGTCACAAATCTATTTAGGTGATGGTACACATCTATTTAGGTGATGGCACAAATCTATTTAGGTGATGTCGTACACATCTATTGAGTTGATGGTACACATCTATTGAGTTGATGGCGCACTAACCTCTGTACTAGACCATGCTCGAGATCATAGATAAAATGCAAATGACGTCATTAAGTTTCACTCAACATAAAATGCCAACTGTAGCAAACAATGTATGCAGCCAGCCTGTGACCTAGGACTCGGTAACACACACAGCCTGCATAACCCCAGTGATGAGTTTACTGGAATGATGACGAAATCCCACGAAACGATAAACATTTCTCCCAGGGATATTTAGTATCATTGAAAAGTAATTGATATTTGAATTCAACATCTCCATGACAACGTTATCTTTGTGTAGACTTGTCACGTGACGCAAAAAATAGACGGTATGCGGGAGCATTGAAAGTTATGACCAAACATGTCATGACCAGACATAACGTGACCAGACATGACATGACCAGACATGACGTGACCAGACATGACGTGACCAGACATGACATGACCAGACATGACATGACCAGACATGACGTGACCCGTGACACATGACGTGACCAGACATGACGTCAGACATGACATGACCAGACATGACATGACCAGACATGACATGACCAGACATGACGATGACCAGACATGACGTGACCAGACATGACGTGACCAGACATGACGTGACCAGACATGACATGACCAGAAATGACGTGACCAGACATGACGTGATCAGACATGACATGACCAGACATGACATGACCAGACATGACATGACCAGACATGACATTTACAGATACGACTCGATGCAATAGAGCAAAAAGAAAACCTTTTTGTATGTAGTGAATATTGTATTATACTAAGCTAGACGCCCGCGGCGTAGCATACGCCGCAGACTTGCTCATGGAGAGTTCTTTTACCCCTTTAATGCACTTTTTTAGGGCGCCTACGGCGCCGACCTTTTTCAAAAGACCAACTAACTTATCCTTGTTTGATCAATACGAAATATTAAACTTTCTGAAATGCACACAACGTATTTTATAATAGGGGTTGTAGGGCGCCTATGGCGCCCCCTTTGTTTTTTGATGTTATAATTAACCATCATCAAATCCTAATTTTGCATTGTTCCCTTTTTACAAAATTAAAATATCAGCGAAAACAATGACGTCATATAATTTTTTTTTACAGCGCATATTTAATTTGCACACCTTTTTATGCATTGGTGCAGTAATTTGGTGCGCTGCTTTCTAAAATTAGTATCTGTTGAACATACTTGCAGCTTGGTGTCTCGCAGGGTCCGACCACGAAGAGAATTATATATATAGATATATGTTGCAAGTATTAAGAACAAGACATAACTCTTCCTTTAAAAATAAACTTATAATTATTTTACACTAGTGTATCACCCGTCAAAAATGACAGAAGTTTTCAAAATAAATAAACATCAGATTAAAAAATAACGTAATACAGAACTTTCATTTATTTTATTTCTTTTTATTTTATTCATTTATTTCTCTATTGAACAATTTTATGCGGCCGTTACAAAAGATTTCTTTTTTGGTGCAGTAATTTGATGCGCTGTTTTCTAAAATTAGTAGCGTCCATATTTTAACTCACAAACCCATAAAGTTCGCCCTACAAATGTGGGAGAAATCAAGAACTAGTATTATAGTGCCATGTACGAAACGGTTACTAAAATATAACCGAACTAATATTTCAATAATAACTAGATTTTATCATTCAGGAAGGTGTTATTTGTACACGCCAAAAGCAGTTTCTACAAGCATTTAGTCAGCAACTGTCTGTTCGTCTCTGTCTGAAACAGGTGCTTAATTTTAACGACCTTTTCATTTGTATTTTACATCGGCTCACATGTGGCAAACTGTAATCTTTTATTGTAATTCCCGCCCTCATTGCGCACCATTATGCCCACCTCATTCGCTGCTTCTCCCGCCCCCAGCGCCTACAGCACCATCTACTGCCACATCTAAAACACCATCTACAAAGTCATCTATAGCACTATCTACAAAAAAATCTAAAACATTATCTAAAACACAATTTACTACATCATCTACAACACCTTATACAGCACCATATACAGCACCATCTATTTTATTTCTATAGCACCATCTACAGCACCATCTACAGCACCATCTACAACACCCTTCACCGCATCATCTACAACACCATCTAAAACACCCTATACAGCACCATCTACAACACCATCTATAATACCATCTCTATATGTTTGAAAACTCTCCAAAGTTTACTGCGACATATTTTTAATGTCCACCAACAAGAGACTAAAGTTGTCTTTCAACTGTTGTTGGTCCAATCGATAAACTCCTCAGTTGGACAAAACACGGACTCACGCAACAAGTCAAGTGTGTTGTTAGTGATGGCATGATGGCTGGTACGACTGTGTGAACCGGGCTTTAGAAGAGTTCCGCGACTAAACGCTCACGTAAGTGATATCCTTGCTGTATGTAGTGGGATATTGTTTAGGTTATACGCTGGGATATTGTTTAGGTTATACGCTGGGATATTGTTTAGGTTATACGCTGGGATATTGTTTAGGTTATAAGCCTGGATATTTTTGCTGTGTTATACACTGAGGATATTTTTGTTTGGTTATACACTGGGATATTTTTGTTAGGTTATAAGCTAGGATATTTTTTAGGTTAAACAATAGGTTATTTTGTTAGTTTATACAAAGGGATAGTGTTTAGTTATACACTGGGATATTTTTTGTTAGGTTATAAGCTAGGATATTTTTTAGGTTAAACAATAGGATATGTTGTTAGTTTATACAAAGGGATAGTGTTTAGTTATACACTGGCATATTTTTGTTAGGTTATAAGCTAGGATATTTTTTAGTTATACAATAGGATATTTTTGGTAGTTTATACAATGGGATAGTATTTAGTTTATACACTGGTATAGTGTTTAGATTATACACTGGAATAATATTTAGGTTATACACTGGTATAATTTATCTCTATAAATCATTTGATTTTAAATTTTAATTTTAATCCCGACTTATGTTTTTAAAATATGTCCAATGTGTTTATAACAGCTCAAGTGTGTGCATATAAACAGCTCAAATGTGTGCATATAAACAGCTCAAGTGTGTGCATATAAACAGCTCAAGTGTGTGCATATAAACAACTCAAGTGTGTGCATATAAACAGCTCAAGTGTGTGCATATAAACAGCTCAAGTGTGTGCATATAAACAACTCAAGTGTGTGCATATAAACAGCTCAAGTGTGTGCATATAAACAGCTAAAGTGTGTGCATATAAACAGCTCAAGTGTGTGCATATAAACAACTCAAGTGTGTGCATATAAACAGCTTAAGTGTATGTATATAAACAATTCAAGTGTGTGCATATAAACAACTCAAGTGTGTGCATATAAACAGCTCAAGTGTGTGCATATAAACAACTCAAGTGTGTGCATATAAACAACTCAAGTGTGTGCATATAAACAAATCAAGTGTGTGCATATAAACAACTCAAGTATGTGCTCGGATAACTTTCGAAACAATTTTATATTAAACAAAATATTTCTGTTTTTTTAAATTATTTTAAATCAGCCTTTTCTATTGTACAACAGCTAACAGCAGCATCTAATGTTGTGCAACAGTTCATAGCAAAATCTATTGATGCGCACACAATGTTAAAAAGGCCTACTACTTGTCAGTCTCTGTTTGGTTTTAAAGAGATCACATCTTTTGCGTGTGCTTGTCTGTGTTTATAAGCGTGTGTGTGTGTGTATGTCTGTGTTTGTAAGTGCGCGTGTGTGTTTGTCAATGTTTGTAAGTGCGTGTGTGTGTTTGTCAATATTTGTAAGTGCGTGTCTGTGTTTGTCAATGTTTGTAAGTGCGTGCGTGTGTGTGTCTGTCTGTGTTTTTAAGTGTGTGTGTGTGTTTGTTGACTGTCGTCTCCTTTGTTACAGGACTCACTGACATTTGACTCCCTTATTCACCTGCTGCCAAGTGTATTTATCACCTCCCTCTCTCTCTCTCTCTCTCTCTCTCACACACACACCCACAGCCCCGCCCCACACATTCCCACACACATCAATTCTAATGGGATTCTCTGAGGGCGACACATGTTCTAATAGACGTCCTTTGAATCTAGACACTAAACATACAATTTTAAAAAGACACGATACATGGATGAGTTATGTTCTCTTGGTTTCGAGGAGATGGTTTGAGTTGTGCAAATAACCAAACGAACAAAAATTATGTTTGTGTGGTAATTGTGATAAATTCATCACTTACTTGAATCGACATTTTATTATTAACCAATAAACGATCCTTAACAATGTTTTAAAAGTGTATTTCCAGATCCTCGTCTGCTGAAGATGCCATATTTAACTAGAATGACCGTTCCTAGCCCGACTTTTGGAGGCCAGTGACGTCAAACTTCCTCTGATGAAACAAGGGACGCAACTCCTCCTGGTCATTCAGGCTGTCATCACCACCTGTAAGTCGTCTCCCCCCCCCCGCCCATCACATATACTCAAATTGCATACTTACACACTCATACATTTTTAAACCGGACATATCCATAGGGATTCCTCATTGCACTTTGTTTTACAGCATTCATAGTTGGGTTCATCGGATAGCCACAGATCTCTGCTAGTTAATCAACCCAATAAGTCAACATGTCGGTATTGATGTGACAGCGTGACTGTGACAGGCCGAGTGACCCAATAAGTCAACATGTCGGCATTGATGTGACAGCGTGACTGTGACTGGCCGAGTGACCCAATAAGTCAACATGTCGGTATTGATGTGACAGCGTGACTGTGACTGGCCGAGTGACGCAATAAGTCAACATGTCGGTATTGATGTGACAGCGTGACTGTGACTGTCCGAGTGACTTAATAAGTCAATATGTCAGTATGGATGTGTCCGAGTGACCAATCGTATTCTTCACCTGGGAATTATGTTCACTAAATAGCAATAATTCTATTCCTAGTAACAATAACAAAAATAATAATAACTACAACAATAACGATTATGATAACAATTAGGATAATAAAGTAATAATAGTATAATAGTAATTACAGTTATAATTTATGAAATTATTCGTTTCATTAAAACATGTTTTTGTCTCAACTTCTTTCTAAGACTCATTTCCTAACGTCCCCACCCCATGGGCAGCGTCAACACCAAGTGACCAATCACCCACTCACCAATCAACCAATGATCAATCACCCAATCACCAATCACCCAATCATAAGCTAGACGCCATCGCACCAAACGCGAGCTCAGCTCTCTTGGGATCTCTGGAGGGCAAGGAGCTAACTCTACAACGTGTGCCGAGACCCCACAATGGTCGAGGTAACCGACAAGGTCAAAGTGAACACCTAATGGGGCGGGGTGACCCGTCAGGTCAAGGTGAATCTCAAGCTGGTCGCAGTGACCCGCTAGGTCAAGGTGACCCGCCAGGTCAGGGTGACCCGCTAGGTCGAGGTGACCCGCTAGGTCAAGGTGTGGAAAGAGTTTGGCAGCAACCCGATGTTCGCAGCAGACGATCGACTAGTAAGGTTACCGGCCTCGTTGTTGGAGCCTCTGATGACGCTGTCTTAAGGGTCAAGGTCAAAGACAAGTTAAACGACATCGAGGCCTCTCTGTGGAATGTCCAGTCTCAGATCACGAAACCGTTCAGCCCCCAGGACCAAGCGCCAGGGACAGTTATGGGGACCTTCCCGTCTTATGTGAGAACCAACTTTCACGGGGGTCCCCCCGCGTCCGGTCAGCGTCAGAGTCAGGGCGTGATGGACACCAATTCCCTGTCCACTTTGCTTGTGCTGCACTGCTTGACCGATACCGTGGTCTATGGCGGCTCAACGATCAAGTCGGCTGCCAATATGAGCATTGCTGTCCAGGCTTTGGAGTCGTACCACAGCAGGACATACGGCAGGGGGAGGTAAGCTGGAAATACGGCTGGGAGGGGTACGACATACGACAGGGGGGTGTAAGTTGGACATACAGCTGGGAGGGGTACGACATACGACTGGGGGGTAAGCTGGACATACGGCTGGGAGAGGTACGACATACGACAGGGGGGGGGGTAAGCTGGACTTACGGCTGGGAGGGGTACGACATACGACAGGGGGTAAGCTGGACATTCAGCAGGGGTGGGGGCTGAACATTTAACAGACGTACATCTCCACGTATAATTCCATTCTCAAACTACATCTCCAAGTATAATTCCATTCCCACACTGTATCTCCACCTCTTTGCCGAAACGTTCGCTGTTGTGTTACGTCCTGTCAGGCCTACTAATACCCTGTTTTTATGTTATACATTTACCTGTACCGCCACCTATAGTTCCATTCTCACACTGTGGCAAGAGAAGGTCCTGGCTGGTGCTCAGAATTGGGTGAATTTCCCAGAAAATGTTGTTAGGACTAAGGTCAAGGACAACACAACTTACAACCAGTTGCAGACGTTGGCCAAGTCATGTGACTGCGAACCGGTGAAGACTGGATTGAAAGAGATGAGCGACAACAAGTAAGTCTTTATTTTGTCGGATATCATGTTGATGTTATGTTGGAACAAGTCATTGAACCCTATATTGTATATAATAATCTTGATAGATATAAACACGGCGTGACGTCATGTTGACATGGCTATGACGTCATGTTGACGCAGCCGTGATGTCATGCTTACTTGCTTATCTATAACCGACGCTCCTTCTAAACAGAAGATTATTGCGTGCACAGACCATGCCGATCTGTTGGCAAGTCACGCAGCGTTCACTGGCCACGGCTATGAGGGTTCCACGCAAATTCCCAGCCGCCTTTGTTTCCCTAACTAGTGTTAGGTACCCATTCGGAGCTGGGTGGACCCAGGGACACCCTTAGCCCCAGGAACAAATCCCTACCTTCACGGAGATTCGAACCCGTGACCATCGGTGCGTCCCCCGAGCGCGCATGTTGACACGGCCGCCATACCAACCCCACCTAATCAGCATCTCAACGAAGACTCTGGAGACAAGATTTAAACTCGGAAAGAAAAGACTCCAGAAACGTCAAACAACCAAACTCCTAAGTTCTGCAATATCTCTTGTCTTCTAGACATTTATTGTAAACAAGAAAAAAACAAAAAAAATCAACAGTTGGCGAGCTGGGGTCAACAGGATAGCTACGTCTGTGTATGGTACGAGCAGTCATATTTGAGTGTGTAGTTCTGTCTGTGTATGGTACGAGCAGTCATATGTGAGTGTGTAGTTCTGTCTGTGTATGGTACGAGCAGTCATATGTGAGTGTGTAGTTCTGTCTGTATATCGTCCGAGCAGTCATATTTGAGTGTGTAGTTATGTCTGTGTATGGTACGAGCAGTCATATTTGAGTGTGTAGTTCTGTCTGTGTATGGTCCGAGCAGTCATATTTGAGTGTATAGTTGTGTCTGTATATCGTCCGAGCAGTCATATTTGAGTGTGTAGTTCTGTCTGTGTATGGTCCGAACAGTCATATTTGAGTGTGTAGTTCTGTCTGTGTGTTTGGATTTACCGAGCCTCGAGATTTTGTTTTGGATTGTAACTAATGTTTTTCTACCTAATGAACCAAACATAGAGAATCATTGATAGAAACATGCTGTGGGGGTGTTAAATATTCATGTAATTTCCCGTCTGTCTGGCCAAATAGATAAATATTTAAAACAACTAAATCAAACCTGGCCATACAATGTCTGGTTTACTGACGTGCAACAGATGGACCTGATGTTTCGTCGTCACCCATTAAAACTGTCTATTCGGAGCGTAACTCTTCTTGCACCAATCAACTATTGTTGAAATGATTGCCTCCCTTAGACAATTTGCATGACAGACGAATTGCGCCGTGAGATTAAAAAAATGCGGTCAACAATTACGTAATGAATAAAACAGTAGCAGCACAATAACAGATCTGTTTTATGGTTTGGCTTATGCTGGCTTACTTCTGATGTAACTTCTTAGTTTAGATTTTAGATCTATGCCAACATTACTGGGCACCTACTGCGTAGCTGACTTCTGATTGTTTACTGGTTTTAGATAGGGTTAACAATTACTGGTCTTAGATAGAGTTAACAATTATTGGTCTTAGATAGAGTTAACAATTATTGGTCTTAGATAGAGTTAACAATTACTGGTCTTAGATAGAGTTAACAATTATTGGTCTTAGATAGAGTTAACAATTATTGTCTTGGATAGAGTTAACAATTACTGGTCTTAGATAGAGTTACCAATTATTGGTCTTAGATAGAGTTAACAATTATTGTCTTGGATAGAGTTAACAATTACTGGTCTTAGATAGAGTTAACAATTATTGTCTTAGATAGAGTTAACAATTATTGTCTTGGATAGAGTTAACAATTACTGGTCTTAGAT
This sequence comes from Ampullaceana balthica, assembly GCA_944989445.1. NCBI lineage: Eukaryota > Metazoa > Mollusca > Gastropoda > Lymnaeidae > Ampullaceana > Ampullaceana balthica. Next base: position 410,195 of record CALYLW010000347.1, read on the forward strand.
AGAGTTAACAATTATTGTCTTAGATAGAGTTAACAATTACTGGTCTTAGATAGGGTTAACAGTTACTGGTTTTAGACAGGGTTAACCATTACTGGTCTTAGATAGAGTTAACAGTTACTGGTCTTAGATAGAGTTAACAATTATTGTCTTAGAGTTAACAATTATTGGTCTTAGATAGAGTTAACAATTATTGTCTTAGATAGAGGTAACAATTACTGGTCTTAGATAGAGTTAACAATTACTGGTCTTAGATATAGTTAAACAATTACTGGTCTTAGATAGAGTTAACAACTACTGGTCCTAGATAGGGTTAACAATTACTGGTCTTAGATAGTGTTAACAATTACTGGTCTTAGATAGAGTTAACAATTACTGGTCTCAGATAACAATATTTATTATCATCAGATTGTGCAGGGAGTATTTTATCACGCCCTTTTCTGACGTCATCTATGACGCGGCCACGCCCCCTGACTTCATGACGTCATTCCTGAACTTGGCCCTGGGCGGCCTGCTGGCCATCAACACACCGGCCAACACCGGGGAATTCAAGGTACCTCACCTAAAATATGACCAATTGAATGGTTGAGTTTAACATTACCTACTTGAACGTTGAGATATGCTACTTACATCTTTATATAGGTTGCTGTCAGGCAGAGGCGTCACTAGGGTTGGTGTCAGCCGGGGCGGTAGCCATGGTGTCAGACTGTCACCCCTTCTCGATTTAACCCATAGAAATCCTCCGAGTTTTCCAGTGCCAAATAATGAGAACATACCGAGTTTAATGAGAACATATCGAGTTTAATGAGAACATATCGAGTTTGACATTTTCGTTCACACCCCTGAAGGTGTCACCGGGGCGGCCCGCCACCACCGCACCCCATAGTGACGCCACTGCTGTCAGGTCTTATCTGTTACATACGCCCCTACTATACAAAAGATTATTGCGTCCTACGCTTATCCATGGCTTGTGTCTAGTGGATAGACATAGTGACCCGTCAAAACGGCCCCGGACAAAATGGCCACGATATAACGGCCCGGGTTTACATTTTTAAACTCAAAATTTACAGTTTATTGCATTTTTATTTTTTGTCAATTTTTTCACACGTAAAAAAGTGGTCCAATTGTAAAATTATTTCTTGTGATATTATTATATTATTTCTTCTCAACAAACAACCGTGACTTGGTACCTTATCCAGTATCTGTTATTAAATTCTTTCTTGTGATGTCATTATTATTGTTTCTTGTGAACTAAACCTGACACTGAATCGTTGAGTAAAAATACTTATATAATATTTGATTGTATTTTTGACTATTAGTCCATCTATTAGTCCAGAGCCGTTTTGTCCAGGGCCGTTTTGTCCAGGGCCGTTTTGTCCAGGGCGGTGTTGTCGGTGAACCCATAGACATAGATAAGTCTCAACATCAGCCTCTAGCACATCAATCTTTGCAATTAATCGTTGTTTTTTGAATATCATTTTTTGTAACCTAAATGTTCATATAATTCTTTGTCAATTGAAATTCATGTTCTTCCACTAAAACACGATGACGTTATTGTCCAGACAGAATCCAAACTCTGGACAACGGTCAACAATGACGTCACCAGACTAGTGGCTAAACTCAAGGAGCTGGTCATCGTATACCCGGCGGTCAGGTCCAAGAATGACGTCAGGTCACCTCAGAGCACAGCTGCAAATAGCACCGTAGCTGAACACAGCACCTCAGCTGAACACACCAGGGCTGCGATGCCGACTGCACTAAATACGAGTGATGCCTCTGTAGGATCACAAATCAGTTCTATTTTAGCAATGGTGTCAAATATCAGCTCAATAGTGTGGACATCAAGTACCGGCCCAGTTACCCCGGCTACAACAAGTACCGGCCCAGTTACCCCGACTATGACAAGTACCGGCCCAGTTACCCCGGCTACAACAAGTACTGGCCCAGTTACCCCGGCTACATCACATACCGGCCCAGTTACCCCGGCTACATCACATACCGGCCCAGTTACCCCGGCTACATCACATACCGGCCCAGTTACCCCGGCTACATCACATACCGGCCCAGTTACCCCGGCTACATCACATACCAGCCCAGTTACTCCAGCTACATCACATACCGGCCCAGTTACCCCGGCTACATCACATACCGACCCAGTTACCCCGGCTACATCACATACCGGCCCAGTTACCCCGGCTACATCACATACCGGCCCAGTTACCCCGACTACAACAAATACCGGCTCTCTAGAACAGACTGCATTAAATAGTAGATCTATTCACTCTTCTGAATCAAAGCACAAGGAACCAACCAATCACATCTCGCTTGGGGGAGACAATGCTAACCAGCCTCAAGCAGACGTGAGACCAGACGATTGTAAGAGTTGCAACGTGTCGGTAAGAAGAGTGGAGAGAAGAGATCGCAGTGACATCACGTCCGCTGACGTAAGTGTGACGTCACCCAGGCCCAACGTCCAGCAGATTTCAACACTTCAGCATCTAAGTTCAAAGACAACCAATGTGTCAACCACAGGAAAACCAGAGACAATCACTGTGTTAACCACAGGACAACCAGAGACAACCACTGTGTCAAACACAGGACAACCAGAGACAGCCATTGTGTCAACCACAGGACAACCAGAGACATCAATGGCCTCTAGGAGTACAACCACATCCTCAAATATGACATCATCTGTCAACCTGACATCCGCCTCTGTGGTTGCCCCAAAACATGCGGCCACCATTTCTTCAAAGACGACAGCAACCGCAGCAGTGACAACCAGCGCCCCCAGCGGGCCACCACAGACAACCAGCGCCCTTGCCAAGGTGCTGTCAAGTCACGGCAGCACCAGACCCCCCAAGGGCGCCGACACCGGAAGTACAGCGGCCACCCCTGGGACCCCAACCCTCGACGCAGTGTCGTATTTCGGTCTCAGGCACTACCTGGATGACGTCATCGACAAAGATGGTGATGTTGTTCTTATACCAGTGTGGGTAAGGTGCATGCATGTTATTTGTTTCATTGTATTGAATGATTACTGACGTCTTTGTGTAACATAACGAACAAACACTTTGATTTTTTCTTTCTTTCAATGTACCAGAACCTGTCTTTGAAATATGAAAGTCTCGACTTTGATAAAAATATCATGAGAATGATAGTAGTTGTTTATTTGTCATGTATTTGATATGAAAATGTATGTGTTCAGCTGTATTTGATTATAAGAATGTATGTGTTCAGCTGTATTTGATTATGAGAATGTATGTGTTCAGCTGTATTTGATTATGAGAATGTATGTGTTCACCTGTATCTGATTATGAGATTGAATATGTTTAGTTTGTGTTCAAATTTTGATTATGATAATGGTGGTATGTGTTAAGCTGTATTGACCATGAGAATGTTGTGTTTTCAGTGGTATTTGATTGAGTTCACAGCGGTATGTCCCATATATCTATAAGTCCCATATGTCCCATATATCTATACTAGATTGTGCCAGGGCACCGTGGCGCCTGCGGCGCCCAATTTATAAAGGGCGCCTATGGCGCCAACCTTTTTCAAAAGCCCAACTAACTTGTCCTTTTTTGTTAAATACGAAATATTAAACTTTCTGAAATGTACGCAAAGTATTTAATAATAAGGGTTGTAGGGCGCCTACGGCGCCCATTTTGTTTTTTGTCTAAAGCCCAAGTAACTTATCCTTGTTTGATAAATACGAAATATTAAACTTCCTGGAATGTACACAAAGTATTTTACATCTTTAATTTATAATCATCATGCGCACCGATGCACACCTTGTATTTTAAAATATAAGATCAAACAATGACGTCATATTAAATATTTTGACAGTGCTAATCAACACACGATTTTTCAACTGCAATAGACTGTTGTACATCGTTCCTCAGAGTTCCACATCCTTCCCAACAGGGAGTGACTTGGGCTTTTATATTATTTATGTCCCATATATATATATATATGTATGTTAGTTGGCGACATGTGTCTAGTCATAAATATTTTAATGTAAATTTAAAGAATTTGAAGTGCTGTGTTTTGTCGTGTGGAGCACAAAGTCACCGATAAATGCGCGTCCGTGCAGCTGTAGCCAATGTTGAATGTTCCATGATTGTGTCACGTGCACGTGCTGATGTGCCAGGTTGCCATGGGGTCACGCCAGTCATTACATCACGTCAACAATTACTGTGTCCAAAAAACAACAAACAAACATGGCTTCACTAGACCTGGATTTGTGTGTTTGAATGTTTTCATTTTTCGTAATTTGTTTGACATTGTCTTATAAAGACAATATTTCTTATAGCAGAAATAAACCAAACTCTATACTAGCGTTGAGGACCAAACTCAACATTTTTCAAATTGTGCCAGTAAGATGTGCCAGATTTTTGTTGTATTTGTTTTGACTATAGATATTATTGTTGCGAAGACGGACAAAATTTGGTTCGTGGACCGATATCATAGTTGCCCCATGGCCCGGATAAGCAATGATACCATAGTTGCCCCCTGGCCCAGATAAGCAATAATACCATAGTTTCCCCCTGGCCCAGCTAACCAATGATACCATAGTTGCCCCATGATATTGATCAATGATCCTGACGTCATTTTGGCCATCCCCCAGATATCCGATGACGCAGATGCCAGCCGGAACGTCACCGTCCCAGGGGAGGTCCACCACAACGGGCAGTTGTTTCACGAGTACAACAGCGTGGACCTGACCACCACGGCCACCGTGCTGCATGCACTGGTCACTGCGGCTATGGCCGGGCTGGTGGACATTAGCAGCGATGACCAGTTACAGGTGACAGAATTGCACTTTATACATGATAGGACTTTGGGGAAAACAATGCCACTGACTGGACCAAACAAAACCACCAACTAAACCAAACAAAGCCACCAAATAAACTAAACAAAACCACCGACTAAACCAAACAAAGCCACGGATTAAACCAAACAAAGCCACGGACTAAACAAAACAAAGCCACCGACTAAACCAAACAAAACCACTGACTAAACCAAAAAAGCCACGTATTAAACCAAACAAAGCCACCGACTAAACCAAACAAAGCCACCGACTAATCCAAACAAAGCCACGGACTAAACCAAACAAAGCCACCAACTAAAACAATTAAAGTAAAAAAAAAGAATTAGACTAAGATTTTTATGACGTCCTGGAATGGATGGTTTTTCTGATTATTTATTGATAGAATATCGTGACGTCATCGCTGCGCATGCTCACTTGGTACATAATACACCAAAATGACCTGGCGACCTTTGTGACGTTGTCCAGTTTCCCGTCCAAGTCGATGCTGTACTGGTCAGTCTCTCGAGTCGCCTTCCAGCTGTCGTCGGACAAGGCCAAAAGTTTGTTCAACGTAAGTGGACACGTCTGCTGACCCAGGTCAATGGTTTATTTATAGATGAAATTTCCTTTTCATTTATAGACACCACTTTCCCTTTCATTTATAGACACCACTTCCCTTTCATTTATAGACACCACTTCCCTTTCATTTATAGACACCACTTCCCTTTCATTTATAGACACCACTTCCCTTTCATTTATAGACACCACTTCCCTTTCATTTATAGACACCACTTCCCTTTCATTTATAGACACCACTTCCCTTTCAATCATAGACACCACTTCCCTTTCAATCATAGACACCACTTCCCTTTCATTTATAGACACCACTTCCCTTTCAATCATAGATATGCATTCCCTTTCATGTATATTTACTATTTCTCTTTCATTTATGGCCTCATAAGCCTGCACTGTGTGTTTTCCCATCATGATACTTACACCAATTAAAGAAATGTTCTCTAAGCCTCTGTGTAATGAGTCCCTGATCAGTTTACAGGAGACGTAATGTCGTCATTTCTGACGTCACTCCGGAAGGATATGACGTACGACATACTGCAAAGCATTGTGGATGGCGGGCTGGGACAAGATGGAGTAACTCGTGTCTACATCGACCATTTCATCGGAGCTGCGGATTTGGATGGCAAGGGAGCTAAAAAGGTCTTTCAAATTCAACTTAGTATTATTTTGATTAGCTCTCTTGTGATGCCTCCATCGCGATAGTTGGTCTGTTTAAATCAGCGCCACAGTAACAGTAGCTAAGAGCTTATTAGAAAGCTTCATTTTATTGTGGTATTATCTTATCTGTTACAGACGCTCCTTCTATTCAGAAGATTATTGAGTTTATATCGAATTCCTGTTCGTTTAGGTGTCCGGTGACGACCGATTGTTTACATCCGCCATGGGCGTGAACTCACTTCTGGCCATATGGACTGTCCAGGTGAAGGAAGGGTCACTCAAGTTTATTGAAAGTAAGGGCCTCGATCTGTTTGAAATGGAGACACTGGTCAATTGGTCAACGTTAACTAGGAAATATAATGCTGACCATTTGGTTTAGGCAAAAAAGTTTTAATTATTTATTATAATATTCACCAAAAAAAAACCAGGTACACTAGGTGATCACTAGGACTCAGGACAGCTCTTCTCAAATTTGGTTCAGGAAAGAACAATACTACTATGGCGCATCGTTGTTGTTCACGTGGCGCATCGCTGTTGTTCATGTGGCGCATTGTTGTTGTTCATGTGGCGCATCGTTGTTGTTCACGTGGCGTGTCGTTGTTGTTCACGTGGCGTGTCGCTGTTGTTCACGTGGCGCATCGTTGTTGTTCACGTGGCGCATCGTTGTTGTTCACGTGGCGTGTCGTTGTTGTTCACATGGTGTGCCAAGAAAATATTTCAGAAAATAAAAATCTATAATTATTACTTCTCTGTGACTATATGTTCTGTTGACCTCAGACCTAGTTGCGCTGATATGGGATACATTGCTTTTATTCAGGTACCGATGACTCGGTTAAAATAGCCGTCAACGGTATGGTTAACTACGTCATCTCCGCCCTAGGGGACAGCACCACTCCCCACGAGAATGCTTACCTGAGTGAGCGAGTCAAGAACTGCCAGGTGAGAACTTGTGATAGGGCACTTCAAGCTTGTCACTAGTGAGAGTTTAGTTTGTAAACAAACAACACATGACAAACGAAGTAAGACTTTAGTTTGTAAACAACCGAAACGCAAGACAAACGAAGTAAGACTTTAGTTTGTAAACAACCAACGCAAGACAAACGAAGTAAGACTTTGGTTAGTAAACAACCGGAACAAGACAAACGAAGTAAGACTTTGGTTTGTAAACAACCGGAACAAGACAAACGAAGTAAGACTTTGGTTAGTAAACAACCGGAACAAGACAAACGACGTAAGACTTTGGTTAGTAAACAACCGGAACAAGATAAACGAAGTAAGACTTCTTGTTACGTAACTACCAACTAAAAGCTATTTAAGAATGATGTTGTAACTATATATGGTTTATTAATAAACTGATCTTCAGCCAAGATCAATAAAATCCTTAATTTTACCTACTAAATACACTAAATGAAAATATGATTTTATAAATAATTACTTTGTTTCGTTAAATTTACCTAAAAGCTTCGATTAATTTCGCTACTTAATTTTCTTCTCTTTGCTCAGACTTTACCATCTTGGTTCCCGTCAAACGTCATCACATCACGTGACGGGAAGTCCATCAACGTCACAAGCCCCGACAACACTCTGCGATATGGGGTCAGAGGTCACATCCCGAAAGACGTCTACGAGCAGCAACTCGCCAAGCCTCGTTTTGGTCGCAAGCCGGAGGTCAGTGTCGACGCGTTGAACGGCCCGACGTCCGTGTTCCGGTTCTGGACGAGTCCCGGCTTGACCAAGTCGGCCTGCATGCTGGCCATCGCCCAGGCTGCCAACCTCCTGGTCGACGGTGCTGGCTAGTTGTGTGTGTGTGGAGGGGGGTGTTCATATCTCCACTTCTGCTAACACAAAGTTCGTGTTGTTATGTCTTTCACCTGCCTGGAGCTGAATGTATTCACGTGTGCTGTGAGATGAAGACTTTGTCATTGGTTTAAATAAATGTATAAATGCTTTTGTTCTATAGCGAAAACACTTTCCATGCTAGACTTTAGCACGCCCGTTGCGCTTTGATGTTTAAATACTCTGTCAAGTAAAGAAAAGTCTTCAAATTTTTTTCTTCAAAATTGATGTTTGTTTTCATATTCTTTCAAATTTTTCGGAATACTGTTCCACAATTTTGGTGCCACCGATTCAAAAAAGCGCTCGCTAAATGATTTCCTTTTGTGTCCATCCACGCTGGGAATTTTCAGAAAGGAACTGCTTAGACAAATGTAGCCTCTTTAGATATACGTGTTCCAATTTTAAATCCTTAAAGTGCTGCGGCGCTGATCCGTTCATACAGCCATGAGATAGAGACAGAATCTCATGGTCAATTCTTTCAGTCACGGGAAGCCAGTTTAGATCTTTAAGTGCCGATTTAGTGTGGTCTGACTTTCTCATGGTCAATTCTTTCAGCCACGGGAAGCCAGTATAGATCTCGAAGTGCCGGTTTAGTGTGGTCTGACTTTCTCATGGTCAATTCAATCCACGATGCAGCGTTTTGTACTTTCTGAAGTCTCTGCAGCTGGTTTTAAGGCAATCCTCACACTCAAAGATTACTGTTGGAGTGCTCAAGTCTCGATTGTATTATTATTGTTATGTCTGTTGACTGCCTGGCGCTGAATGTGGCCAAATGTGGTTTAAGTCACCGCTGAATGTGGCCAAATGTGGTTTAAGTCACCGCTGAATGTGGCCAAATGTGGTTTAAGTCACCGAATGGGTAATACGTGGACTGCGGTCACCTTTAAGAATTTTGAAATCTGCATCATGGGGTCGGATAATTTTTAAAAATAGAAAAATAACCCAAAAAAAATAAATAATAAAACAGCTGGTGTATCGCCATGATGCCTTCGTTGACAAACCCGAGACAAAGCTCAGAATTTAAATAATTAAAGTCACGTTGTTTTTTTTTAAATTTTGGGTTTGTTTTTGGAATGGTTTACTTTTGCTCATCTTTTGTTGTATTAAAATAATCAACACATATATCATTGTCTTCTTTTACCTGGCTTACAATTGTATATTTGGCTTATGATGAGGCTTTTTGGTGTGTGTGTGGTATGTAAGTGTCTGTGTGGTGTGTAAGTGTGGGTGTGGTGTGTAAGTGTGAAGTGTGGGTGAAGTTTTGTATGTGTGTGCATCGTCTGCAACAAGCATCCATCTTACATTAGACCCAACACTTGTTACTTAAGAAGAGTCCGATAACCCATGTTCCGTCTCCACTACAAATTATCTCCCCACTATTAAATCAATACGCCGCCAACCTTTCACTCTTTCAACCCCCCCCCCTCCCCTCATCCTACACCTAAAATTAATACACACACTGGAATAATAGGCTAACAATAGGCTAATACTAATAATATGCTAATATTTGCTGCCGGCTTATCACTTCTGGTTGTCGGTTCATCGTCGTACCACATAGGGTGAAGTTTTTGGTTTTGTTTTAAACAAGGGATATTACTATATGCGAAGAACTTTCCAATGAGGTTCTTTCCCTTGTCCCCCCCCCCTACTGGTGCCCCGTCCACAACATCTCAAGGAAATGAGAACAAATTGGCGCTTTGTCTTTTTAACATTCTTCTTCCTCTCGGCTTTTTTTTCCCCATATACTGGAAATGTCGCATTTTGTGGTGGGGTCTGAAGGTGGGCGGTGTGTCGGACAGAGGCAGGATTGGGGGGGGGTCTGATGGTGGGCAGTGTGTCAGACCAGGGGCGGATTAAGACTGCACGGGGCCCCTTGCTGCAATTCAAACTGGGGCCCTATCCAGCCAGTGTACCTTTAGATAAAATGATTGCTAGCAGCTAATATAAGACTGTAACTTGTAAATATTCATCAAAAATGATTATTCATGAAAAAACCAAATTCGAAGAAATAACTTTTTGCCGGTATCCTAAAATTGAGTGTAAAAGACAATTTATAAAATTAAAAAACACATGAAAACAATAATTCTCACCCCACCCGGGGATCGAACCCGCCACCGCTTGCACCTCAAGACTTAGTACTTCTCATTCGGCCACGAGAGCTCTAAATGGGTTGTCAATTTAAAACGTTTATATAATAGTCTTTAATAATTTCTTTTGTTAAGCCTACCAAATAAGGTTTTTTGACTGCTAAGACTATCGTGTCGGAAAAGACATCATTTTAATAGATGAGATTTTATTAATTTATCATATTTTCAGCAATTCATGTATACATTTGTCCACATTTATTATAAAATATGCTAAGTTTGGGGGCCCTAATTCATCGGGGGCCCCTGGCTTTAGCCCGTTCAGCCCCCCCCCCTTAATCCGCCATAGTGTCAGACAGTGGCAGGATGGGGGGTCTGATGGTGGGCGGTGTGTCTGACAGAGGCAGGATGGGGGCTCTGATGGTGGGCGGTGTGTCGGACAGAGGCAGGATGGGGGCTCTGATGGTGGGCGGTGTGTCGGACAGAGGCAGGATGGGGGCTCTGATGGTGGGCGGTGTGTCGGACAGAGGCAGGATGGGGGGTCTGATGGTGGGCGGTGTGTCGGACAGAGGCAGGATGGGGGGTCTGATGGTGGGTGGTGTGTCGGACAGAGGCAGGATGGGGGGTCTGATGGTGGGCGGTGTGTCGGACAGAGGCAGGATGGGGGGTCTGATGGTGGGGTGTGTGTCGGACAGAGGCAGGATGGGGGGTCTGATGGTGGGTGGTGTGTCGGACAGAGGCAGGATGGGGGGTCTGATGGTGGGTGGTGTGTCGGACAGAGGCAGGATGGGGGGTCTGATTGTGGGCGGTGTGTCGGACAGGGGCAGGATGGGGGGTCTGATGGTGGGCGGTGTGTCGGAAAGAAGACAGGGGCAAGATGAGGTGGGGGGGGTGGAACACAGTCATAGGTATTTTTTTAATAGAAAAAAAACTGATAATGTCTTATATGAGGTGATACTTGGATCAACACAGAAGATAAGAATATTATTTGTTTAACATTCTATTCGAGTTGGTCCTAACATTTGAGTTAGCTTTAGACTACTAACTCGTTGTTTAAGGTCCGAAATTTAGGGGGCGGGGTTAAAGTTAGGATTAGGTTGATGGGAACAAATGTAAACCAACCTGAAGATTGAGTTCGTAGGTCACAGTTCAGAGGACGATTGACTTGGACCAGTTTAAAATTTTATATTCATTATTCATAATAATTATTTTTAATCATGACGTCATCACTTCTTATAATGCGTTTCATGGTTTACTTGTCAATTAACATCTAAGGAACGAAATGTTGACAGAAACGAACAACTCGAATGTTGACAGAAACGGACAACTCGAATGTTGGAAGGTTGGAAAACTTGAATGTTGGAAGAACTGAGAAATCGAATGTTTTGAAAAACGGACAACTCGAATGTTGGAAGGACGGACAATTCGAATGTTGGAAGGACGGACAATTTGAATGTTGGAAGGACGGACAATTTGAATGTTGGAAGGACGGACAATTCGAATGTTGGAAGGACGGACAACTCGAATGTTGGAAGGACGGACAATTCGAATGTTGGAAGGACGGACAATTCGAATGTTGGAAGGACGGACAATTCGAATGTTGGAAGGACGGACACTTCCAATTTTGGAAGGACGGACAATTCGAATGTTGGAAGGACGGACAACTCGAATGTTGGAAGGACGGACAATTCGAATGTTGGAATGACGGACACTTCCAATTTTGGAAGGACGGACAATTCGAATGTTGGAAGGACGGACAACTCGAATGTTGGAAGGACGGACAATTCGAATGTTGGAAGGACGGACACTTCCAATTTTGGAAGGACGGACAATTCGAATGTTGGAAGGACGGACAACTCGAATGTTGGAAGGACGGACAATTCGAATGTTGGAAGGACGGACAATTCGAATGTTGGAAGGACGGACACTTCCAATTTTGGAAGGACGGACAATTCGAATGTTGGAAGGACGGACAACTCGAATGTTGGAAGGACGGACAATTCGAATGTTGGAAGGACGGACACTTCCAATTTTGGAAGGACGGACAATTCGAATGTTGGAAGGACGGACAACTCGAATGTTGGAAGGACGGACAATTTGAATGTTGGAAGGACGGACAATTCGAATGTTGGAAGGACGGACACTTCCAATTTTTGAAGGACGGACAATTCGAATGTTGTAAGGACGGACAATGCGAATGTTCTAAGGACGGAAAATGCGAATGTTGTAAGGACGGACAATGCGAATATAGTAAGGTCCCCCCCCACCCCCCCCCCGTTCTGTGCAGGACTGTGGGCAGTTTGGTGTGACGTAGACAAAGAGACAGACCGAATCATCACCAAATACAATCAACTGAGCGTCGACACGGTGTGAGTAGGGGAGGGGGGAGATCTCTGCTATAAATTATTTATAGCCTGGCAGAGATGTGGCGCCCCGAGCGGGGTGCACTCATCAGTTGACCCAATTAGCGAGATGTTCGTGGACACCTCACAGCAACTGATTAGATCAAATTGCCACCCGACCCCTCCCCCCCAACCCGTAGTGCAGTTATTTGGAACAGGTCGTGTAAATATCTAAAAATAGAATCGAAACAAATCTAGGACTTGGAATGAAAAATAAAATACTTTTTAAAAAAATAACTTCAATCCTAGTTACAGAACCTAAATATAATCATAAATGTTTGTCCCCGATGCTTATCTCTAGAATTGTATCTTGCTATTTAAAACATATTAATTGCACTTTTTTGTTGTTGCCATATGGAGCTACACTTGTAAACTACCACGAGCTACCGGTAGCCTTAATGTTTGACTCGTAGTAAAACTTTTTAATTTTTTTTTATTAACATGTTGCTGTTTTGATCCAAAATTTTAATTCACTGACAGGATGTAGTTATTTTAAAACTTCAATAATCAATCCTGTCAAGAATGTGAAATTTCAATTCATAAGTGTTGTTTGAAATGTGGCCGTCTTAATTTTTTTTTCGAGAAATAAAAAAAGTTAATTGATGTTTTAATATAAGTAGATATTAGTCAATACCCAATTTCTCTGTTCTTGGATTAATTCATGGATTAACTTTACATTAATGAACTCACTACTCACTGTCACAACTGAAAACGTAAAAATGAAAGTTAAGAAAGTGAACTACGGATTCATTAGTTTCAATCGTTTGAGGAAATCAAAATTTAGATGTAAGTAAATTCTATTATATCATTTCGTCTTTTTCTTTTTTAATGTAAAAAATTATTTTAACAATTAACATTTATCAACTAAACTTATTTTTAGGGCTGTGGAAATTAAATATTTATTTCTCGATTAATCGTTAAATTTTTTGAACGATTAAATTATTTTTTAACGATTAATCGACCCATCACTTAAAAATTATTGGAAGTCAAAAAGTAAAAAAAAATAATAAAAAATAGCGGCCGATAAATAGTAAAATATTTCCTGACGATTACACGAACTCTATTGACTGACAGGAATGCTCAAAATGTTGATAAAGTTTATTGTATTCATTGTGAGAAATCGTTTGGCTACCATGGTTCTACACTTCGCCTACTTATCAAAATCAAACCAAATGAAAAGTGTATTAAGCTAATGTCAGTAATAGAGACTGATTCCGAGACAGAAAATGATGACAGCTCTTATGATGAATTACTGCGTTACAAAATGAAGATGAAATTTCCTAAATCAATTAACCCTCTACAATGGTGGAAACTTAATGAACACCGATATCCGATAATGTCATTCCTTGCCAAGACTGTTTTGTGCATACCAGTTACCTCAGTTCCATGTGAATGATTGTTCAGCTCGGCTAGTTATATTGTCAATTAGACCCCCTCATCACTTGAACCAAATAATGTCAACACACTTGTCTTTTTGTGTAGTTCCAGTGTTATTTAGATTTTCAACAAGAACGTTTAATAACTGTTACTTATGACATCATAAATTTTGACTTTTGGCTTTAATCGAAATTTACGATTAATTAATCGTTAATTTTTCAAAAGTTAACCATTACATTTAAATTAATCGTTAACAGTCCTACTTATTTAAAAAAAAATACAAATTGTTGTACAATCACTAACAATACTAATATTGCCATTGTCAGTCATAGTCATTGTGTTGTTGTTAGTAATTAGTATTAGTATTAATTTTATTTTATTTGTATACGGTTATTTAGCCATAATAATTTGTATGAGTTAAATTAGTATAACTAATAATAATCGAAATTTAAAAAAAACAAAACATATTTTTTTTTAAAATTACTATTAATTATACCTACGCCTACACTGTACAGTTATATTGCAATATATAAAACACTTCTAGTACTATTAGTAGTACACTTATTAGTATTAGAGTTCTCAGAAATTCCAAGGCCAGTGGCGTAGCTAGGGGGGCGGGGGGGGGGCGGTCCGCCCCGGGCGGCACTCATTCAGGGGCGGCGTTTGTGGGCATTTGAAAAGTACAACCATTTCCGACAATCGCCCTTTTTCTTTTGAAGGGGGAAAACCAAGGTGAATCAAAAATATTTGTAATTTCGAGTATAAAATTAACGGATTCGCACAACATTTGTTTGATTACGTAGTGGATATTATAACTAACGCAAAACCGTTCAAAAATTTAAATGGCTCAAAAAACGTATCCATTTGTTTGGAAAACTAAGCGGTATTAGTCACAGATGACGCTTTTATTAGAAAACTACCCAAAAAAAAACACATCACCGCAGGGCCAAATAATGTGTGCTATTAATATCGCCACAACAGTTTTTAGGTGGAATTTCGACATTCCCAGAATGATGCGTGAACAAGTGCCTACAAGCAGTGGCGTCACTAGGGGGGCGGGGGGGGGGCGGGCCGCCCCGGGTGACACCCGAGCCTAAAATTTTACTGTGTACGATTTTATGTCAGAAAACAAAAGATGACACATTTTTTAATCCAGAAAGAAATTAAGAAATACAATGAAATACGTGAAACGTGAAAATTCTTATTAAAAAATATCAGTTAACTTGCAATAATAAAACAGTCCCAACACACGAACAACATTAAAACAAATTAGGAAAAAAAAGAAAAGAAATAGTCGCAGCAGAGAGATCTTTAAAAAAACGGCTGGAATGAAAGAGGCAGTGTCTTCTGTTTTAAAAGATATAAAGCCATGAACGATCCCCACCTCACGAATCCCTCCACCACAGTGGGGTGGGGGGAAACGATTTTTATCACCCCCCCCCCAAAGAAAAAAAATCAAATGATGGGTTTTCTTTGTTGATGTTTTTCTTGAGGAAAATTATGATTTCCATGTCTTTGAGTTAATATTTTGTATATATACATTTATTAAATGCGTGAAAGTATAGATATGCATGTTTATACACAGGTAGTCCTCCGGTTACGACGGTCCCATCCCGACTTACGCTGTTTAGTGCTTACGAACGCGCCCCCTTAAAGAATAGTATTACGCGTTATTCCGTATTTAAAAAAAAATCATGAGGTAAGGAATTCTTTTCTCTATTTGAAATAACAAAAATTATTGAAAAATATGTATGATTATTATTTCAACCAACAACTTTCGTTTGCGAATTTTTCAAATGGCGAAGTTTTCAATAAAGCTGAGTAAGCTTATAAGTTCCTTTTCAATGCTCATTAGAGAGAGCATATTCAGCCTTTTTCGTCCCATGCAAATTCTCATTATATATTCTTTTCAACTTTGAAAAGGATCGCTCTCAGCTGCAGTTTGATGTCATCATTGAAAGATAGATGCGAAGTGCGATGTGTACATTTGTAAAGGACTGTGTGAAATATAGCTCATTCAAAAGCAGCAAAAGTTTTAGCTCTGTGCAAGTTTTTTGAGTTTCGCTTTGTTCTAATTTCTTTTCCTAACCCTGAGCCTGGGGCTGGACAATAACTTTTTAAAGAGTTCTGAAAATTGGACTAATTCTGAAGGTAAGCAGTCTTCGAAATCACGCATGAACCTACATGTGGAAGAAAATTAGAAGCCCCGAGCCTAGTGCTCTTTATGGGTCTTCCCGGAAGACCCCTTTAGCCATCTGGCCACCAAAGGGACGTAACAGCTGAGGAACCCACCAAAAGCGGTCGCTTGTGAAGCGGCCACCTGGGCATCCAGGACATACAGTCGAAGATGCCTCCCACTAAGTTGCCCTCACAAGGAGCTGGTGGAATTTCCTACTACGACCCGCTACCACTTTGGCGCCATCCCGGCAAAGCACACGGGTCTCCATGGTTAGGACCGCCGCAGACCGGGTGATCATCAAATACCTACCTAGGGTGCAACCCCCACTGGAAGGTTTCCTCAGAGCTGGCGTCCAATGCGTTCTTCGCGGCACTTTTTGCTAATCCGTACAAGCGCTCCTGGCCCTAAACCGGCACCGCTCGATGGCGTTGCTAGTAAATTGAGGGGGGGGGGACGAAACGGTTGCTTCGGATTTACCCAACCCCTTCTTCGAAATCACTTGAATGTTCTTCCATTAACTTGGCTGCTGCCCATCGGGTGGCGAAAATGCTGAGCTCAGTTAGGTTTGTAATAAAGCCAAATTTCTTATGGATGTATTTATATGCACCTAACCAATGTTGTAGGGCTTAAGAAAGTTTGTCAATGATTACCAGAAATACCTCAATCTTGATTTTTTTTCTTCAGGAGAATGCTATTTTGTTGATGTCACTTTATCAAACTGACGCTTTCTTTTTTGTTTGATAGTATTGAAGATTGTTAACACTGTTTTTACCACGGACTTTTCCTTTCCTTTGTCTTCATAGGAATAAAATTAAGAATGCTATTTTTAACAAACTCAATGAAAGACTTCCTTTCTAAAATTGTTTCCCAAATTTCAAGTAAAATAGCGACTTCCAGTTGTTCAATTTCCTTTAGAAATCCTTCTTCTTCAAGTCGGCAGTCACGTGGCTGATTTTCATTCGTTGCTAATTCTTCTAGTGCTGCGATATTCTCATTGTATGAGCTATTAACAGACCTTACAGCATAATGTCAGGCTGACCATCTTGTGTCAGACAAGGCTTTGTTAGCATGTATCAATTTCATATGTTTTTGAAGTACCTGTCAACGATGAGTAGATGCAACAAGTCGGGTATAAAGATTTTGCAGAAGACAAAAAAATCTGACCGCAGTAGGACAACCTGCTGCTCTTTTCCCAACCAAATTAAAGGAATGAGCTGTGCACGTCACATAATGAGCTACAATGCACTTCTCACGAAGTTTCCTGGTTTCCGTTATACTTCCTACTCATTTGCAGCATTGCCGTATGACTGTCCAAGGCATTTTCAGGGATTCGTACAAACATAATGGCCTGCATCTTTATTATACACTATAATTCATAAAAAGTTTGGGGGCCCTTAAATTATTGGGGGCTTTAGCCCGTTCAGCACCCCCCCCCTTTTAATCCGCCATAGGGGTCCACGCATCTGTGACGATGTGGTACGAGGAGGGGGGTGTTTAAGAAATGTGACGTCACATCAAAAACGCGAAACTTTAAATAAAAGTTCCACTTAAATATTTGATTGCTTACCATTTATTTAATTACGTTTTCAATGACTTCACGCGTGTTACGATATTACAGTGCAGACTTACCCTAAATACATATTTAAATGACAAAAAATAATTTGCAACATGCTAACTTTTATTGAGAAAATACGGCTTGGGTGAGGGGTGTCAAAGCTTTGTGACGTCATATCGTAAAAAAGGGGTGGGGTCTAAGTTTTTGTGACAAAGTATGACGCTGGGGGAGGGTGGGGTAAAAATCGGCAACCTCGCGTGACGTCATTTATGGATGGCCCCTTCAGTCGTGAAGGGGTGACACCATGAGCTACCGCCCCGGGTGACACCAACCCTAGTGACGCCTCTGCCTACAAGGCATGGCGGTTCAAATATTTTGTTTAACTTGCAAGTAGTAATTTATATTACTCTTTCAGTTTTCTGTAAATTATTGTAAGGTAAGTTATTAAAAATTAAACTTATTTCGTTTTTATTGCATTAAAGTAGCACAAATAATTTGTGTTTAAAAAAATTAAAGTACGGTTATTCATTAAGCCTGTTACGCATATTCAATTAAAGTAATAGTAACGTGTAAATAATTTGAATTCGTCTATTTTATGGAATATTATTAAGATTTATGACAAGAATATGTAAATTTTCAAATTTCTCTGTTAATAAACACCCCAATAGGCATAATAATTTCGAAAAAGACATACTTTAAAATTTCAAGCGTCTTGGAAAAATTGACATCTGAAGAAGTAACTAGAAAACGAGATCAGATGCTGGAATTTTACTCAATTCAATGCAATCTTTTTAAATCCCTTATATTAACTTCACCGCCGTCTCATTCGTCGTTCGTTCGTCCCTCGACCGTCGTCCCGCGGAAAAACAAAAGTCGAAAATGACCCACTTCCAGTGAAGCCATCGAGCTGAAATTTGGCACACGGACCCGTCTCACCTAACAATGCATCGTATCAAAATTTCAGATCGATCGAACGTACCGTAATTAAATTAATGCATTTTTAGTTTAGCTATATAAATCACTATTTAGAATGTTTAGTCGTCGTCTGCTAGAGTTGACCTATTTTTAAAGCCAAGGGAGATAATTTCGGTTTCAGTCTGTAAATGTTTGTCACTTTTGAACGTAATCAATACTTTTAGTTATGTCTAATATATAAGGGATTTATAGTCAAAAACTTTGTTTTTACGGGGTTGTTTAATTCTCTTCTATATTATCTGAATTTCCGGGAATCCGTCATTTTTTAAATTAATGAAAAGCCATTGCATGGAACAGAGAGATGTGCTAATACAAAATGCTGTTATATCAGCCAAACAATTTGTGAAGATGGAGATATCAACTGAACGTCGAGTTAGAAGGAGAAAAAATATGAGTACGGAAAATTCAGAAGACATGGTTCTATCTTTAGAACAAGAAGTACAACGAGAAATGTTTTTATCCATGGATGGAATTATAAAATAAAATAACGCTTTGATGAGTTGCATGTCCTTGCAAGAAAATATTCATATATAATACTATGTAAACCACTAATTGAAGCATTTGAACATCAAATAAATTACTTTATTGACATTGATAAAGAACAGTTCAATATTGGAAGAAAAAGGATCCAGGACTTTATGGCTGTACCTACAATACAAGAAGAAGCACTATGTTAGAAAAAACGTGGGGAAAAGGCCCCCTTGATCTATTAAAATTTACTCAATGGTATAGATTGGAAAATTCTGTACCCAACATTGTAATTTTGCTATGAATTTTTTCAACTATTGCTTTCAGTGTCGCTAGTTGTGAAATGAGCTTCTTCAAACTGAAGTTGATAAAAAATTATCTTCGTTCCACAATGAGCGATTAAAGTCAAGAAAATCTTGAAATAGTGTCCATAGAACAAGATATTACAAATAATTTTAATTTTGATAGCATAATACACGCTTTTTCTATTATGAAAGTTAGGAAAGTAAATTTATACCAATGTATACAATTTCTTTGTTTGTAAAAACATCATTTATTTATAAATACAAAATAAAAGAATAGTAATTGTTAATGTTTGTTTTGGTGTAAATTTGAATATGATTTGTCTCATGGGGGGGGGGTGGGACCTTACGACCTAAGTAACTTTCTTGTGGCCTTTAAAAAAAGGATCTTGTATTTTTATAAATGTGTATTTATAGGTATACAATCTTATGCGGCCTCTTTTATTACTGCTTACATAAATATGGCATGCAATGGTAAACATTTTTCCCTACCTTTACTTCGTTTCAATAACACTTATTTATTCATATTTATTAATTTTTAAAAACAATAATATTATCGACTAAGTTACCGTCCATAAATGACGTCACACTATTTTGTCTGATTTTTCACCCCGCCTCCCCCCCCCCTTGTCACACGTCGTCACAAAAACTTAGACCCCCTTCTTCAATAAGACGTCACAAAGCTATGCCCCCCCCCATAAAAGCCGTATTTTCTGTTTGGAAATGAGCATGTTTCAAATAAATTTTTGCCATTTAAGTATGTTTTTAGTGTAACGCTGCATTCTAATAAAGTAACACGCGTTTTACATAAACGTCATAAAATAGAGTCAGTAATCAAATTTTTCAGTGGGAATTTATTTAAACTTGCGCATTTTGACGTGAAGTCACATTTATTAAACACCCCCACCCCTCGTCACACATCGTCACAAACGTGTGAATCCCTCCCCCCCCGGTGCGTGACGTCATTTATCGACGGCCCCTCAAAAGGGCGGTAACTTGGAGACCGCCCCGGGCGGCAAAAGTTCTAGCTACGCCACTGACCAAGGCCATCCAAATTTAATTCGATCACCCACATCGTGTTATTTTTTTGTCAGTTAGGTAGTTATTCAGTTAATTATACTGCTGCATAAATTAAATGAAAGGGGGTATTTAAAGTTACAGTACATATCAATATGATTTCCTCACGGGTATTTAAAGTTAAAGTACAGATCAATATGATTTCCTCACGGGTATTTAAAGTTAAAGTACAGATCAATATGATTTCCTCACGGGTATTTAAAGTTACAGTACAGATCAATATGATTTCCTCACCAGTATTTAAAGTTACAGTACAGATCAATATGATTTCCTTACGAGTATTTAAATTTTGTATTTCCTTAATTAAATCTGAAGGCAGATTGGCTTCCTTTGATTTGAAGTAAAGTAAAGCGAACTGTTACATAAAAATACTAATACAATTACAAAAAATATTGTTTTAGTCCAAAGTGGATTTTAGAACAAGTGGTACAATTCATTATAAAACATACAAAAAGTGGTGAATACAAAGGCAGTAGTTTGATGTAAACAGTGGTAATTATAAAAATGTACAATTTACATTTTGGAATTAGTGTCGAGCGGAGAATGTATTGAAATAACAAAACTATTTAACGGGAAACGAGAGTGTGGAAAAATTCAGCAAAAATTATCTAATTGAAATATTTATAGCACAAATATAGTGAACAAAAATATATTAGAACTAAAAAATAATACAAATCAGACACATTCAGTTTCAAATATTTAAAGAATAAATTAAATATATGGAAATATTCGTTGAGAAATATACTATGATATATACAGGAATAAATATTAAATATAGAATAATGCCGTGAGAGTGAGAGTTATCTATGCGTTGATATACAGTGTTACAAACACTTGCCCAGCTATTCATTGGGTTATACACTATGAAGATACTCGTGCATTGCCCGTCAAAAATACGGAAGTTTTCAAAATATATTTAAGTTGAAATATATTAATTTTGAAAAATCACACATCTGAATAAAAAAATGTAATACAGAACTTACATTAACTTTAATTCAACAATTCCTTAATGACAACATTTTTGGTATATATTCTTGAATTATAAAATAAATCTCCTTGAAGGAATGTATTTTTTATGAATACTCTAAGATTTTCATGATTTCTCCCTCGTGTTAAAGCAACATACAACTGTCCATGAGCAAAGACTGGCTCAGGAAGATATACACCGACGTGGTCAAAAGATTGTCCTTGACTTTTGTTAATCGTTATTGCAAATGCCAATATTACTGGAAATTGTCGTCCTTTCATTCTAAATGGCAAAGTGCTTTCGCTCGGCTCCAAATCTATTCGAGGAATACACATTTCTTCTCCTTTATTGTTCCCTGTTATAATTTCAGCTTTGATACAGTTTTGATGAAGGCTTGTGACTATTAATCTTGTTCCATTTAGTAAACCCTTTTTGGATTTAAATTTCTTAGAAGCATGATAAATGCTCCAACTTTTCAATTTTAAAATATGTGGTGGCATTCCTGAAGGGCATATGTGGTGGCATTCCTGAAGGGACATATGTGGTGGCATTCCTGAAGGACATATGTGGTGGCATTCCTGAAGGGACATATGTGGTGGCATTCCTGAAGGATATATGTGGTGGCATTCCTGAAGGACATATGTGGTGGCATTCCTGAAGGGCATATGTGGTGGCATTCCTGAAGGACATATGTGGTAACATTCCTGAAGGACATTGTGAATGCAAAAACTCAGCAGTAAAATCAATGAAATCAGTTTGATCTTCTGATATCATAGAATCAATACTCATAAAGACAGCTTCATTTCCTGGAATTAGTTCAAGTATTCTGATATCATAGAATCAATACTCATAAAGACAGCTTCATTTCCTGGAATTAGTTCAAGTATTCTGATATCATAGAATCAATACTCATAAAGACAGCTTCATTTCCTGGAATTAGTTCAAGTATTCTGATATCATAGAATCAATACTCATAAAGACAGCTTCATTTCCTGGAATTAGTTCAAGTATTCTGATATCATAGAATCAATACTCATAAAGACAGCTTCATTTCCTGGAATTAGTTCAAGTATTCTGATATCATAGAATCAATACTCATAAAGACAGCTTCATTTCCTGGAATTAGTTCAAGTATTCTGATATCATAGAATCAATACTCATAAAGACAGCTTCATTTCCTGGAATTAGTTCAAGTATTCTGATATCATAGAATCAATACTCATAAAGACAGCTTCATTTCCTGGAATTAGTTCAAGTATTCTGATATCATAGAATCAATACTCATAAAGACAGCTTCATTTCCTGGAATTAGTTCAAGTATTTTCACGTTGAGCTCAGTTACATCGACATTTTTGGGGTGAGAATAATTCTTTTTAGCAGTTTCAGCAACTTCATCTGGAGTGTTGTCTTTATTGAACTACCAAATATTGATTTAATTATCTCTTCGCTTTCAACCATGCCATGGGGTATTTCAATCAATTCTGTATCCAAATCGTTATCATTTGTTAAATTACCATTACCTAAGCGCAACACCCAATCATTAAATTCATGTTGACCTGCAGATCGCATGTTCGTAGTTAAACTTCGCTGTTTGACGTGACGCCATAATAGAGAATTTTTTACACACAATTTCAATGATATCGGTAACACTGCCTCTTGGGACTACATTTGATATTTGTCGAAAGTCACCTCCTAAAATCAGAACTTTACCACCAAATGGTCGAGTGTCATTCATTTAATATACACGTTTTAGGAATTGTAATAAACGTTTTCATTATTGTCAAGTCAGCACCCCTTCCAGTTCTATATTAAAAGCAAAGATTTTGTATTCCAAATTAGTCTAAGACGCATTAAAATATTACATGTAGATAACAATAAAAAAAAACTTGTGGGGAGGAGTCCGATTTTTAAATATGCAATCTCAAAGTATTTAAAAGAAAAACAAACACTAAACTGAAGCATAAGTTGGCAAATTTCATTTTCAGTAATAAATAATGTCTTTTTAGTTCTAAACGCATCGAAACTTGACAACCAAGCGACAACCAATTGTAAATTTCATAAACAGAAAAACGAATGTTATATATTAATATAGAAAATTAAATTTATAATTAAGTACGTAATATTGACATGTGACACATTCACAAAAACGGACATTTAATACAAAAAATAATAATAATATTAATCACATCAAATAAAACATGGCTCTTTTTTTAAATCCTTTATATTAACTCGTGGTGTCTGCGTGCGCCCTTGCTTGTCGCCAAAACTTTTGAACGATTTTTAACCCACTTGCTCGTAAGTTAGCGAGCTGAAATTTTGCAGGCAGTTTCGTACCGATAATAAAAACAATGTATCAAAATTTCAGATCGATCGCATGTACCCTAATTGAATTATTGATTTTTAAAATTATTTTATTTATTCCTATGTATCATGTTATTTTTTGAGATAGAGTGTAAGGGTGCGCATTATATTGAACAACCTTTCTGTTGCGCAATAAGGTGCGTTTTTTACTGACAACACTTTTTATAAACATATTCCTGATTGGTGCGCATTATATTAAACATGTTTTACGACACAACTACAATTTTGTATTGTTGGATGGTCTTGCGTTGCGTATTATACTGAACTTTGTTTAAGTTACGTCTCATACATAAAGGATTTATAGTGAAAAACTTGGTTTTTTAGTGTTTTTTTTTATTACTTCGTTCCCTTCACAAATTAATAAAAGCTCAAATAATGACGTCACGTCACAATATTTTATGGCTAGAAACACATTTTTGTAATCTCGAACGCAACATTTTTACTCCTATATTTTCATTTTTGTTTTATCGGGAGTTACCTCGCATAGCGTCACGGACCGACATTGCAAATTATATTGTTTAATAATACATGGCGATAGATACAGTTTAAGTTTATCGCCTGGGTAACCTAAAGTCGGCAGCGCATGAAATGATAGAGAAATTAATGACATCTTTTAAAATCATATTAGAAATGTTACGTATCGCTCTGTCTTTTTTTAGTATGTTCAAGGGGAGACAGCCTCAATATTCCCGACTCAAAGGGGGAGACAGACAGAGACGTTTTCAAACATGATTAAAAAAAAACCTTTTAATGCCCCTATTGATTTCCCTTTAATTGCTTCACAAACTCACTTGAGATACAAAAAAATAATAAATGGATATTTGGAATTCTGGGTGGTGAGGGCGGGGGTGGTGAAGAATTATCCAAGCGAGAGATAGAGGGGAAATTATCCCAGTCAGAGTTAGAGGGGAAATAATGAAATAATCCCAGTCAGAGCTAGAAGATGCCTTTGAACATGTATATAAGCTATTGACAATCTTCAACAACCTATGGACCACATTGACAACCTCCAACGACCTATGGACTACATTGACAACCTTCAACGACCTATGGACTACATTGACAACCTCCAACAATCTATGGACCACATTGACAACCTATCAACGACCTATGTAATGCATTGACAACCTCCAACAATCTATGGACCACATTAACAACCTTCAACAACCTATGGACTACATTGACAACCTCCAACAATCTATGGACGACATTGACAACCTCCAACAATCTATGGACAACATTGATAACCTCCAACAACTTATGGACCACATTGACAACCTTCATCGACCTATGGACTACATTGACAACCTCCAAAAATCTATGGACCACATTGACAACCTCCAACAACCTATGGACTACATTGACAACCTCCAACAATCTATGGACCACCTTGACAACCTCCAACAATCTATGGACCACATTGACAACCTCCAACAACATATGGACCACATTGACAACCTTCAACAACCTATGGACTACATTGACAACCTCCAACCACATATGGACCACATTGACAACCTCCAACAACCTATGGACCACATTGTACTCCATGGAGTACACGTTACAAAATGTTACACAGAGGCAAGCAACAAGTGCATGACGTCACCTGAACACCGGAAGCGGTAACCTCATCCGCGATTTTGTTTCGGTCGGCAAATGAGTCTGTGACTCTAGGCACGACGCGGGGTGAGATGGGTAATTAGCTGCTGTGTACACGAGGAGATTTGAGGCTTCTGGATCTATTTCGAGGGAACGCCGAGGGTTTATCTTTGTGTGATTAGAGAGGTGATCCCCGGGGTACAGTTGGGGGGGGGGATCTTGGGGTGGGGATGGCGTAAGGGGAAGGGGATAAATATCCACATTTTTGCCTTTTGATTGTGATATTATCTCTGCATGGCTTTTGTGACAAAAACCACCGAGTGAAATTAATGGGCGGGCTAAACAAAAACAGGAAATTACACAGGCCATGATAATTTATTGCTAAACTGACTTTATACAAACTGTGTAATGTTCAAAAAGTGTATATAAAATGTGAATGCCGTTAACAGTGTATATCGTAAACAATAAGTGTGTGCTGTTATTGAAAAGTAAATGACGTTAACTTCAACAAATACGTTAACAAATGATGTAAGTCGATGGCTTCATGAAATGAGATCCGTCCTCACCCTCTCATTGAAATAACAGCACTGTTATATCGTAGGTCGAACACTTTAAGAAAATGTGGCGCCCTTAAGGTTTTTGGAATTTTGATATCTGCTTAAAACATGAATGATCTAATAAATGCAGAAGGTTCCTGTTGGGATACTGTTGTAAATAACGTTCCTGTTGGGATACTGTTGTAAATAACGTTCCTGTTTGGATACTGTTGAAAATGACGTTCCTGTTGGGATACTGTTGTAAATAACGTTCCTATTGGGATACTGTTGTAAATAACGTTCCTATTGGGATACTGTTGTAAATAACGTTCCTATTGGGATACTGTTGTAAATAACGTTCCTGTTGGGATGCTATTGTAAATACGGAAGGTTCCCTGCAACTTTGTCGGCTCAGGAGTAAACGCACGAACGACGCCGAAAGGAAACGATCGATTGGAGAATGAAACTTTGCCTCGTTAGGGTCCACCAATCAAATGCCTCGGTATAAAAGAAGAGAAAGTCGATGTTTGTGTTGGGCCGGGGGGGGGGAGGGTGGCTTGCCGCTCTACCACCGTGGCGCCGTGGGGGAGGGGAGGACAGAAAAACTGTCGTCTGGGATGTAAGTAGTCCGGTGTTTGCGAGAGCCCGGCATCACCTTCGTGTTTGTTCTGTCGTCCCGTCCTCGGCGTCCCTAGTTACCTCCAGAGCGACCGGAAGAAGACGGCTGCCGTGGGATTTCTAGCTTCTGTTGTGTTTAACGCTGGGCCTTTTTTAACATGTGGACTTTGGGCCTTTAGGTGAGTCGAGTTGTTAATAGTTGTGAAATAAGTCCTGCTTGCTGGCATTTCTCATATTTCATGCGTCAATAGTTGTGTAATAATTCCGGCTTGCTGGCATGTCTTATATTTCATGAGTCAATAGTTGTGAAATAAGTAGTATTTAAGACTATCTATAGTAGAGCTAAGACAATTTTCAGTAGTAGCTAAGACAATCTTCTGTTGTAGCTTAGACAATCTTCACTAGTAGCTAAGACAATCTTCAGTAGTAGCTAAGACAATCTTCAGTGGTAGTTAAGACTATCTTCAGTGGTAGTTAAGACAATCTTCCGAAGTATCCAAGACAAATTTCTGCAGCAGCTAACCCTGAATTCCGTAACAAATACCAACTTCTTGTTTTTCAAAATGAAAATGTAAAATTGAGCAGGCGTAATTCTAGTCTTGGTTGACTTTTTGATTTTTCAGCACTATGTACAGCACACTACCTCTTCTCTCTCGTTCTCTTTCTTTCTTTCTTTCTTTCTTTCTTTCTTTCTTTCTTTCTTTCTTTCTTTCTTTCTTTCTTTCTTTCTTTCTTTCTTTCTTTCTTTCTTTCTTTCTTTCTTTCTTTCTTTCTTTCTTTCTTTCTTTCTTTCTTTCTCTCTCACTCTATTTATTTCTTTTCTCTCTCTCTCTCTCTCTCTCTCTCTCTCTCTCTCTCTCTCTCTGTCTCTCTCTCTCTCTCTCTCTCTCTCTCTCTCTCTCTCTCTCTCTCTCTCTCTCTCTCTCTCTCCCTCTCCCTCTCCCTCTCCCTCTCTCCCTCCCTCTCTCCCTCCCCCTCTCCCTCTCCCTCCCTCCCTCCCTCCCTCCCTCCGTCATTGAATTTATTATGTCGTTACAGTTAAATCCATTTAAATATATTCCACATTCCTATAAGAGTTAGACACCTAAACATAGTCCATAGTCTCAGTAGAACACAGCGCGATAAATGTATTAATCGTCCGAATTAATTTCCTTCATCAGATATTCGATTCACTCCCCTAAACTTAAGCCCATGGCCATTAACTCTCCTTGGAACGCCGACCAGCGAGAGTTATGGCCCCTTGGTAACACTCTTTTACTCTACCATGTTGTCAATAATCAACTATAAATATTCAGATATTTTAATTTGGTGCAGACCATGAGTGTGAGTCTGTGTGTATGTGTGTGTGTGGGGGGGGGGCGTTGGTCACTATGTGTGTACGTGTGGTGTGGAGGTGGTCAGTATGTGTGGGATGGAGGTGGTCAGTATGTGTGTATGTGTGGGGTGGAGGTGGTCAGTATGTGTGTATGTGTGGGGGTAGGAGTAGGCTGACATGAAGAACTGCTCATTGTTGACACGTTTCCCATAGGCGTGCCAGCCGTGGGGTGAGGAAAAATAGTGACAGAAATATTCACATCGCCGCTGTCGACGCCTGGTCTCTTGACCAACATGATTAGAGTAAAACTGTGACTATGATAAAGACATTCTTCTTGTCTAGGACACATGTCTACGGTGGACAGGCGATGAGGTGAGCTGATCTCGCTCCATTTAACTACCAGTCTATGAGGGTGATGGGTCCATGTCTGAGCATTCGTATATAGTGTTGTGTGTGTGTCTATGTTTAGGACGATTGAGAGTGCAGTGTGTCTATGATTATGACGATTGAGAGTGTAGTGTGTCTATGTTTATGACGATTGAGAGTGCAGTGTGTCTATGTTTATGACGATTGAGAGTGCAGTGTGTCTATGTTTAGGATGATTGAGAGTGCAGTGTGTCTATGTTTATGACGATTGAGAGTGCAGTGTGTCTATGTTTATGACGATTGAGAGTGCAGTGTGTCTATGCTTAGGACGATTGAGAGTGCAGTGTGTCAATGTTTAGGACGATTGAGAGTGCAGTGTGTCTATGTTTAGGACGATTGAGAGTGCAATGTGTTTTCTCAAGTTGTTGGAAATGTTTGTAAAGCGCGGTGAGCCCAGCCGTGTGTTGGGGCACTGCGCTATAGAAGTGAACAAAGTAAACAAATATCCTAGTGACCTAGTGGGTATGTGCATAATGTGATGTGTCCTCGGCATGGTAGAGTTTGTTACAGAGCGAAACCTATTACATTGGATGCAATTTGTAGGTATTTCTACGTCACACTTTCCAACAAAAATTGTGTTTTTAAATCCTTTATATTAACTCGTGGTGTCTGGTTGAATCCTTGATTGTTGTCGCCAAAACTTTGGATCGATTTTTAACCCACTTCCTCATAAGCTAGCGTGCTGAAATTTAGCAGGAAGTTTGGTGGCGATGATTAAAACTATGTATCAAAACTTCAGATCGATCACATGTACCGTAATTGAATTATTGATTTTTTAGATTATTTTATTTATTCGTATGTATCATATTATTTTTTGAGATAGAGTGTAAGGGTGCGCATTATATTGAACAACCTTTCTGTCGCGCAATTAGTTAGTTAGTTAGTTCCTCTCGGGCCGAAGACGGCACATAGGGCAGAAGTCATTGATTTCCATTTACGACGATCCATCGCCAATTGTATTAGGTCTTGATTATTTCTTACACCCATGCTTGAGCTTTCTCTTTTGATTGTTCTACGTAGGGTTTCTTTTGGTCTTCCTTGTTTTCTTTTGCCTTTTGGTGTCCATATGAAGGCCTGCCGTGGTAGTCTTCTCTCGTCCATATTCCTGATCGGTGCGCATTATATTAAACATGTTTTACGACACAACTACAAATTTGTATTTTTGGATGGTCTTGCGCTGCGTATTATTATGAACATTCTTTTAGTTACGTCTTATGCATAAAGGATTTATAGTGAAAAACTTAGTTTTTTACGGTTTTTTAAATTTATCAACAAAATAATCAAAATTTAATATAAAACAGCTGACGTCACACATGTCTGGACCCCCATCCCTCTGTCACAAACTGTCAGTTTCTTACACCCCCTCCTCCTCTGGAGCATGACGTACTTTATGGACGGCCCCTAGGGACTTTTTGCCATTTATAGAGAATTTCCAGGTATAATTTTCAGTTATTTCTTTCATGTAAAGCGCTGTGAGCCCAGTTCCTTACTGGGATACAGCGCTATATAAATAATCAATTTATTATTATTATTATTATTAACTTAAGATGCCATTTGTAGAGAATTTCCAGTTTTTTTTAAAGATGCCATTTGTAGAGAATTTCCAGGTTTTTTTTAAAGATGCCATTTGTAGAGAATTTCCAGGTTTAACTTAAGATGCCATTTGTAAAGAATTTCCAGGTTTAACTTAAGATGCCATTTGTAAGGATTTTACCCATTCCTGGTTGTTAACACTAAATTACCCATTCCTGGTTGTTAACACTAAATTACCCATTCCTGGTTGTTAACACTAAGTTACTCATTCCTGGTTGTTGCTCTCAAACATTCACCTCCAACTTGTGAGTCTCAATTTTGATCCATAGTTTTTAACGATGCGTGAACCAAAAAAAGTTCGTGTGTTCAAAAGTCGCTCTAGACCCCAGAGTCTGTCTTAAGTTAATCTGTGTCTCATATCTCCAACGTCACCACCCCTCAGTTCTCTTAGACTTGAAAGTCTCCTAAAGTCATAAGACGCCACGCCGACTTTTTCACGGCACACTTCACCAAAATGAGTGCAACGAAAAAAAAGAGCTCTCTCAGTGAACAAGTGCGTGACGTCACGTGATGAAATATTCATCGTTTGGCATACGTCCTTCTCGTCTCCTCAGAGGCAGATATAACTCAATCAAATTCACCTTTTTGAAATTCCTCATTCATGGGAACTGCCGAGCGAGCATTCAATTACCGACATGATGGGAATACGCAGGTTGCAGGCGTTAGCGAGCGGTTCTCAAAACAAAGTTAGGGGAACAGCGAGGCTAAAGAGGAGGGGTGGGGGTCAAGTGTTTGCTTCTCACCATCTTATGACGTAGCACTTGTTTAGATCAGGGATGAGATGTAAGAAACGTTAAATAAGATATTTTTATTGCAGGGAAAAGGCATCCACTAGATGCCGGCTGGCATATTGAATTTCTTTTAACGTTCGAGATTTCTGTGGACAGCAAAGACCATAAATAATATCAAAGCCCAAGTCACTCCCTGTTGGGAAGGATGCGGAACTCTGAGGAACGATGTACAACAGTCTATAGCAGTTGAAAAATCGTGTGTTGATTAGCACTGTAAAAATATTTAATATGACGTCATTGTTTGATCTTATATTTTAAAATACAAGGTGTGCATCGGTGCGCATGATGATTATAAATTAAAGATGTAAAATACTTTGTGTACATTCCAGGAAGTTTAATATTTCGTATTTATCAAACAAGGATAAGTTACTTGGGCTTTTGACAAAAAACAAAGTGGGCGCCATAGGCGCCATAAAACCCCTATTATTAAATACTTTGCGTACATTTCAGAAAGTTTAATATTTCGTATTTAACAAAAAAGGACAAGTTAGTTGGGCTTTTGAAAAAGGTTGGCGTCATAGGCGCCCTAAAAAAAGTTGGCGCCGCAGGCGCCACGGCTCCCTGGCACAATCTAGTATCTAAATAATTTAAACAAATTTCTTGCATCTTTCATCAAATGGGTGCACGAATTGATTTCTTCAGAGGAAGAAGTTTTAAGATATTTGATGTCAAATATTTCTGGGAGAAAGTGAAGACTCATGAACTCATCTTGGATAAGATGGTCACCTATGGTCAGCCCAACATTAATGTGCACATTTTAGAAGTGCTGAAAAGAACCTTTCTCAAACATGACTTGCACATCTCCTCAAACGCACCAGAACGCACTCAAACATTTATTGATCACACACCATTACACTCTCTAAGCCAGGGGTCGGGAAACTTTTCGTCCGAGAGAGCCATGAACACCACATATTTTGAAAATTAATTCTGTGAGAGCCATATATTATGTTTAAAACTAAAAATTCAAGTAAATGTGTGCATTTTGTGTAATTTCAACACTGAAAGTACAATAATTACGTCTCTGAATTCTTTTTAATAACATTATTATGCTGTTTTATTAATATGCAATTAAAATATAGTTCAAATGAGTCTGAATATTTTTTTTTATATTCGAACATTTTTCTGAGAGCCATATGCATTCATCAATAGAGCCACATCTGGCTCGCGAGCCATGGTTTCCCGACCCCTGCTCTAAGCACACTCGAAGCGCCAAGTAAACTACCGTATATACTCGTTCTAAAGCTGACCTTATTTGGACAAATTCTAGGGGGAAAAGTTGGTTTGGTCCTTTTCTACATTCTACAAGATTCGACTGCTCTACCAGAAGCTATAATATATAATTAAACATTTGCACTTACCTTATTTAATCTTTTTATTTATTTTTGTGAATGTTTTAATACATTGTTTTGCAAATTTTGTTTTCAACAACGAATTTTAATGTACGCGCTTTCAACACTGTTTATCAAATAATTTTTTTTTAAACCGGTAACTCGTGCCTAACAAAGAGCACAAAGACAAAGATAGGCAGTACAAGGTAAACAATCGACTTATCTTTTAATTTAAAATTTAACAAAAAAATATTTTGTTTAAGCTGTCCTATTATTTTCGGGGGTTGGCTTGCGAGCGGAGTACACACTTTTAATACGTTTCTCTTCCAAAAGAGGGCTTATGAACGAAGGGGCGATAGAACGAGTATATGCGGTAATTTACCATCGCGTTTTTACGTCGACACTTACAAAAATTAAACGGCAGAGATCTCCCTAGGAGACATCGCTCATTGTTCAACACCAGGCCATGTAGAGTTTTAAGTGCCAGCATTAAACAGCCAAGATCTCCCTAGGAGACATCGCTCATTGTTCAACACCAGGCCATGTAGAGTTTTAAGTGCCAGCATTAAACGGAAGAGATCTCCCTAGGAGACATCGCTCATTGTTCGACATCCAGGCCATGTAGAGTATTAAGTGCCAGCATTAAACGGAAGAGATCTCCCTAGGAGACATCGCTCATTGTTCGACATCCAGGCCATGTAGAGTATTAAGTGCCAGCATTAAACGGAAGAGATCTCCCTAGGAGACATCGCTCATTGTTCGACATCCAGGCCATGTAGAGTATTAAGTGCCAGCATTAAACGGAAGAGATCTCCCTAGGAGACATCGCTCATTGTTCAACACCAGGCCATGTAGAGTATTAAGTGCCAGCATTAAACAGCCAAGATTTTCCTTGGAGACACCACTCATTGTTCAACACCAGGCCATGTAGAGTATTAAGTGCCAGCATTAAACGGCCAAGATCTCCCTAGGAGACATCGCTCATTGTTCAACACCAGGCCATGTAGAGTATTAAGCCTTCGGTCCACTGTTAGGAGGCCCGTTGATTAGAGACGGCTTGAACGAGGCAATGGCGGCCCACTGACCTCGTCGGCTTGGGCCAGTGCTGAGGTCATAGGTAATCAATGCATCGAACCCATTCAGCTGATCACGGATATTGGGGGGGGTGGCTGTGGGTGTGATGCAAGATGCTTAGTGATGAGATGGGGATGGTAGGTGGTGAGATGGGGATGGTAGGTGGTGAGATGGGGATGGTAGGTGGTGAGATAGGGATGGTAGGTGGTGAGATGGGGATGGTAGGTGTTGAGATGGGGATGGTAGGTGGTGAGATAGGGATGGTAGGGTGTGAGATGGGGATGGTAGGTGGTGAGATGGGGATGGTAGGTGGTGAGATGGGGATGATAGGTGGTGAGATAGGGATGGTAGGTGGTGAGATGGGGGAAGGTGATGAGATGGTGATGGAACATAATGATGGTAGGCGGTGAGGTGGAGGTGAAAAGGGGGTGATGAGGATTCGGGAAGTTGAGGTGTGTGCGTCCACATTCTTTGGTCTAGGGCCTAGGGTGTAGTATCTATGCGTGTGGTATCCTAGAGTGACACCAATAACGGACACCTCAGTCTGATGCTTACGCCCGACCTTTCTGTCAAGCATCCAGAGGCGTGTCGTTTGAACTATCTCTCTCTTCCCCTCCCCCCATGGGACCCCGAGATTTTCACAAAATTTTGAGTAGAAATATCAACTGCTAAAGTTATAGTCCGCAAGGGTCGACAATCCGGACAAGGGGAAAGAATCACACACAAAACATCACTCATCCGGAGTAGATAATACCCAGCAGGTCATCAATACCACGGGCCAATCAATACCTGACGTCACTGGTCGGAGGATGAACAAAAGATAGGAGGGGGGAGCTAGGAGGATGCGCGGAGGAAGCACTCCAAGTGAAGACAACTTGTACACTTGGTCTAATTGCGATGACGCCCCCCTTGTCCAAACACAGGACGGTGACCCTGATCCCACGATTAGATCCCGATAAAAGGCAATCGGATCCCCTCTCCCAGGGCTTTTGAGCAGTCGTCTGCACCAACATGGGAGGGGGGAAGGGGGGGGTGGGGGACTCGAGGAACATCTCTTTTAAAATCGTTTATTTGACAGTGATGATTGCAAACTTCGCTTATTGACTAGATATCGCTATTGGTGTGTTAGTGTTGATGTTTGTGGTGGAGATGTTTGTTAGCGTGTTGTGTTGATGGGTATCTGGTGTTGGCGGGTATTTTGTGTTGAAGGGTATTTGTTATTTAAGGGCTATTTTGTGTTGAAGGGTATTTGGTGTTAAGGTAAATGAGTGGAGTAACGGTGTTGAACTCACAATGCCAAATATTCAACATAGCAGTAGTAGAACTACGGATTGCTGTAATGTCACGGTTCTAAAACTTTTGTCTTGGGCTCTCTTAGATATAGCGTCTGCTCGAAACATTGGAAGGAAAAAAAACAACAACAACACACAAATGAATTGAGTTATCAAAACCATAAATTAAAGGTTTATTAATTGACTTATAGAAAAGGAGACCTTTGGCTAATGTCTGCACCAGTACAAATAACGTACAGGAGTATTGAAATTATATTAACATTATTTAAGACATTCTATATAATGAAAAAATAATAATTTAGTAAAGATATTTTTAAAAAAGTTACATAGAAAATATGACAAGAGAACATTGAACTTAGTGGGAATACAGAGTGAGATAATGTCGCGGTTCTAAAACTGTTTTCTTGTTCTTACCCAGAGATTTCCATCTAACGAGGTTTTAAACTATAAAAAAGTTAAGCGGTTCTGTAATTTTTGTTTGTGTGTGTACATAATGTTTAGAAGCAAACGTCAGTTACCTGATCCAACCAGAAGTTGGCTAAACGACGGCTCGATAGTATGTATGTAATCATCCAACATTAACGTCTTATACCCGCCCCCCCCCAGTCCTGAACTTGTATGTAATCATTTAACATTAACGTCTTATACCCGCCCCCCCCCAGTCCTAAACTTGTATGTAATCATTTAACATTAACGTCTTATACCCCCCAGCCCTAAACTTGTATGTAATCATCTAACATTAACGTCTTATACCCCCCCAGCCCTAAACTTGTATGTAATCATCCAACATTAACGTCTTATACCCCCCCCCCAGTCCTAAACTTGTATGTAATCATCTAACATTAACGTCTTATACCCCCCCAGCCCTAAACTTGTATGTAATCATCTAACATTAACGTCTTATACCCGCCCCCCCCCAGTCCTAAACTTGTATGTAATCATCTAACATTAACGTCTTATACCCCCCCGGTCCTGAACTTGTATGTAATCATCTAAGATTAACGTCTTATACCCGCCCCCAAGTCCTGGACTTGTATGTAATCATCTAACATTAACGTCTTATACCCCCCCCCCGTCCTGAACTTGTATGTAATCATCTAAGATTAACGTCTTATACCCGCCCCCAGTCCTGGACTCTTATGTAATAATCTAACATTAACGTCTTATACCCGCCCCCAGCCCTAAACTTGTATGTAATCATCTAACATTAACGTCTTATACGTCCTGAACTTGTATGTAATCATCCAACATTAACTTCTTATACCCCCCCCGTCCTGAACTTGTATGTCATCATCTAACATTAACGTCTTATACCCGCCCCCCCAGTCCTAAACTTGTATGTAATCATCTAACATTAACGTCTTATACCCCCCCCAGCCCTAAACTTGTATGTAATCGTCTAACATTAACGTCTTATACTCCCCACCCCCCAGCCCTAAACTTGTATGTAATCATCTAACATTAACGTCTTATACCCCCCCAGCCCTAAACTTGTATGTAATCATCTAACATTAACGTCTTATACCCCCACCCCCAGCCCTAAACTTGTATGTAATCATCTAACATTAACGTCTTATACCCCCCCCAGCCCTAAACTTGTATGTAATCATCTAACATTAACGTCTTATACCCCCCCAGCCCTAAACTTGTATGTAATCATCTAACATTAACGTCTTATACCCCCCCCCCAGCCCTAAACTTGTATGTAATCATCTAACATTAACGTCTTATACCCCCAGCCCTAAACTTGTATGTAATCATCTAATATTAACGTCTTATACCCCCCCCAGCCCTAAACTTGTATGTAATCATCTAACATTAACGTCTTATACCCCCCAGCCCTAAACTTGTATGTAATCATCTAACATTAACGTCTTATACCCCCCCCAGCCCTAAACTTGTATGTAATCATCTAACATTAACGTCTTATACCCCCCCAGCCCTAAACTTGTATGTAATCATCTAACATTAACGTCTTATACCCCCCCAGCCCTAAACTTGTATGTAATCATCTAACATTAACGTCTTATACCCCCCCAGCCCTAAACGTGTATGTAATCATCTAACATTAACGTCTTATACCCCCCCCCAGCCCTAAACTTGTATGTAATCATCTAACATTAACGTCTTATACCCCCCCAGCCCTAAACTTGTATGTAATCATCTAACATTAACGTCTTATACCCCCCCAGCCCTAAACTTGTATGTAATCATCTAACATTAACGTCTTATACCCCCCCAGCCCTAAACTTGTATGTAATCATCTAACATTAACGTCTTATACCCCCCCCAGCCCTAAACTTGTATGTAATCATCTAACATTAACGTCTTATACCCCCCCAGCCCTAAACGTGTATGTAATCATCTAACATTAACGTCTTATACCCCCCCCCCAGCCCTAAACTTGTATGTAATCATCTAACAGCCATTTACAGTTGACCCCAAATAACCTCACAGGAAATATTGACATTAAAAATGTTTGTGTTTCTGTCTCTTAATTCTACAGATTTAGTTGAGATTTGTCATCATTTTGATAGAACATGTTTACAATATTTCATTAAAGTCATCTACATTAGATCAATGGATGCCGTGAGTCAATGATGTTTGAGAAACTTGGAGTCCACCGCTAACATTTATTGATGGATACATTCGACATCCACCGCTAACATTTATTGATGGATACATTCGACATCCACACAAACCCGTCAAACCAAACTCATCATGATTCACCTAGAGTCCTAGTCTACTGTAACTTCAGAACCGCTAATTAAATTATATTTTTTTTTATCTCATATTATCTTCTGAGATATAAAAGATAACCAACACCTCACCTCCGGCCTTTCGAAGTTTTTCTCCTTAATGAATTCTTTGAACACCAAGGAGAGTATGCACTTGAACTTTGAACTTTGATCTGAGAAAATACATCGTCTTAAATCAGAACCTGATTGCAGCAGCATCATTTCCTTTCGAACGTCTAATTTTGTTCTCCATTCTCTCTTATCTTACCTTTTCAAAGAAAAATCTGCTACACCTTACAACTTATTACTGGCCAACCACCTTACAACTTATTACAGGAAAACCACTTTAAAACTTATTACAGGCCAACCACCTTACAACTTATTACAGGCCAACCACCTTACAACTTATTACAAGCCAACCACCTTACAACATATTACAAGCTAACCACCTTACAACTTATTACAAGCCAACCACCTTACAACTAATTACAGGCCAACCACCTTACAACTTATTACAGGCAAACCACCTTACAACTTATTACAGGCCAACCACCTTACAACTTATTACAAGCCAACCACCTTACAACATATTACAAGCTAACCACCTTACAACTTATTACAAGCCAACCACCTTACAACTTATTACAGGCCAACCACCTTACAACTTATTACAGGCCAACCACCTTACAACTTATTACAGGCCAACCACCTTACAACATATTACAAGCTAACCCCCTTACAACTTATTACAAGCCAACCACCTTACAACTTATTACAGGCCAACCACCTTACAACTTATTACAGGCCAACCACCTTACAACTTATTACAGGCCAACCACCTTACAACTTATTACAAGCCAAACACCTTACAACATATTACAAGCTAACCACCTTACAACTTATTACAAGCCAACCACCTTACAACTTATTACAGGCCAACCACCTTACAACTTATTACAGGCAAACCACTTTACAACTTATTACAGGCCAACCACCTTACAACTTATTACAGGCCAACCACCTTACAACCTATTACAATCCAACCACCTTACAACATATTACAAGCTAACCACCTTACAACTTATTACAAGCCAACCACCTTACAACTTATTACAGGCCAACCACCTTACAACTTATTACAGGCCAACCACCTGACAACTTATTACAGGCCAACCACCTTACAACATGTTACAAGCTAACCACCTTACAACTTATTACAAGCCAACCACCTTACAACTTATTAAAGGCAAACCACTTTACAACTTATTACAGGCCAACCACCTAACACCTTATTACAGGCCAACCACCTTACAACGTATTACAAGCCAACCACCTTACAACATATTACAAGCTAACCACCTTACAACTTATTACAAGCCAACCACCTTACAACTTATTACAGGCCAACCACCTTACAACTTATTACAGGCCAACCACCTGACAACTTATTACAATCCAACCACCTTACAACATATTACAAGCTAACCACCTTACAAATTATTACAAGCCAACCACCTTACAACTTATTACAGGCCAACCACCTTACAACTTATTACAGGCCAACCACCTAACACCTTATTACAGGCCAACCACATTACAACGTATTACAAGCCAACCACCTTACAACATATTACAAGCTAACCACCTTACAACTTATTACAAGCCAACCACCTTACAACTTATTACAGGCCAACCACCTTACAACTTATTACAGGCCAACCACCTTACAACTTATTACAGGCCAACCACCTTACAACTTATTACAGGCCAACCACCTTACAACATATTACAAGCTAACCACCTTACAACTTATTACAAGCCAACCACCTTACAACTTATTACAGGCCAACCACCTTACAACTTATTACAGGCAAACCACTTTACAACTTATTACAGGCCAACCACCTTACAACTTATTACAGGCCAACCACCTTACAACGTATTACAAGCCAACCACCTTACAACATATTACAAGCTAACCACCTTACAACTTATTACAAGCCAACCACCTTACAACTTATTACAGGCCAACCACCTTACAACTTATTACAAGCCAACCACCTTACAACATATTACAAGCTAACCACCTTACAACTTATTACAAGCCAACCACCTTACAACTTATTACAGGCCAACCACCTTACAACTTATTACAGGCCAACCACCTTACAACATATTACAAGCTAACCACCTTACAACTTATTACAAGCCAACTACCTTACAACTTATTACAGGCCAACCACCTTACAACTTATTACAGGCAAACCACTTTACAACTTATTACAGGCCAACCACCTTACAACTTATTACAAGAACCACCTTACAACATATTACAAGCTAACCACCTTACAACTTATTACAAGCTAACCACCTTACAACTTATTACAGGCCAACCACTTTACAACTTATTACAGGCCAACCACCTTACAACTTATTACAGGCCAACCACCTTACAACTTATTACAAGCCAACCACCTTACAACATATTACAAGCTAACCACCTTACAACTTATTACAAGCCAACCACCTTGCAACTTATTAAAGGCTAACCACCTTACAACTTATTACAAGCCAACCACCTTACAACATATTACAAGCTAACCACCTTACAACTTATTACAGGCCTAAAGAGATATTTCTAAAACAAATAATGTAAAAGAACAAAGTTGATCTCATTGGAAATAATCGATAGTGTTGGGCTACACGATCTATTAATTAGGATTTTTATATTTCGCTTTTTGTTAGTGAGTGGAGAATGTGGTGAGTGAATGTTACAGGCTGTTACATGTCAGTGAGTGGAAAATGTGGTGAGTGAATGTTACAGGCTGTTACATGTCAGTGAGTGGAGAATGTGGTGAGTGAATGTTACAGGTTGTGTTACATGTTAGTGAGTGGAGAACGTGGTGAGTGAATGTTACAGGTTGTGTTACATGTTAGTGAGTGGAGAATGTGGTGAGTGAATGTTACAGGTTGTGTTACATGTTAGTGAGTGGAGAATGTGGTGAGTGAATGTTACAGGCTGTGTTACATGTTAGTGAGTGGAGAATGTGGTGAGTGAATGTTACAGGCTGTTACATGTTAGTGAGTGGAGAATGTGGTGAGTGAATGTTACAGGCTGTTACATGTTAGTGAGTGGAGAATGTGGTGAGTGAATGTTACAGGCTGTTACATGTTAGTGAGTGGAGAATGTGGTGAGTGAATGTTACAGGTTGTGTTACATGTTAGTGAGTGGAGAATGTGGTGAGTGAATGTTACAGGTTGTGTTACATGTTAGTGAGTGGAGAATGTGGTGAGTGAATGTTACAGGTTGTGTTACATGTTAGTGAGTGGAGAATGTGGTGAGTGAATGTTACAGGCTGTGTTACATGTTAGTGAGTGGAGAATGTGGTGAGTGAATGTTACAGGCTGTTACATGTTAGTGAGTGGAGAATGTGGTGAGTGAATGTTACAGGTTGTGTTACATGTTAGTGAGTGGAGAATGTGGTGAGTGAATGCTACAGGTTGTGTTACAAGTTAGTGAGTGGAGATATGGTGAGTGAATGCTACAGGTTGTGTTACATGTTAGTGAGTGGAGAATGTGGTGAGTGAATGTTACAGGTTGTGTTACATGTTAGTGAGTGGAGAATGTGGTGAGTGAATGTTACAGGTTGTTACATGTTAGTGAGTGGAGAATGTGGTGAGTGAATGTTACAGGTTGTGTTACATGTTAGTGAGTGGAGAATGTGGTGAGTGAATGTTACAGGTTGTGTTACATGTTAGTGAGTGGAGAATGTGGTGAGTGAATGTTACAGGTTGTGTTACATGTTAGTGAGTGGAGAATGTGGTGAGTGAATGTTACAGGCTGTTACATGTTAGTGAGTGGAGAATGTGGTGAGTGAATGTTACAGGTTGTGTTACATGTTAGTGAGTGGAGAATGTGGTGAGTGAATGTTACAGGTTGTGTTACATGTTAGTGAGTGGAGAATGTGGTGAGTGAATGCTACAGGTTGTGTTACATGTTAGTGAGTGGAGAATGTGGTGAGTGAATGTTACAGGTTGTGTTACATGTTAGTGAGTGGAGAATGTGGTGAGTGAATGTTACAGGTTGTGTTACAAGTTAGTGAGTGGAGAATGTGGTGAGTGAATGTTACAGGTTGTGTTACATGTTAGTGAGTGGAGAATGTGGTGAGTGAATGTTACAGGTTGTGTTACATGTTAGTGAGTGGAGAATGTGGTGAGTGAATGCTACAGGTTGTGTTACATGTTAGTGAGTGGAGAATGTGGTGAGTGAATGTTACAGGCTGTGTTACATGTTAGTGAGTGGAGAATGTGGTGAGTGAATGCTACAGGTTGTGTTACATGTTAGTGAGTGGAGAATGTGGTGAGTGAATGTTACAGGTTGTGTTACAAGTTAGTGAGTGGAGAATGTGGTGAGTGAATGCTACAGGTTGTGTTACAAGTTAGTGAGTGGAGAATGTGGTGAGTGAATGCTACAGGTTGTGTTACAAGTTAGTGAGTGGAGAATGTGGTGAGTGAATGTTACAGGTTGTGTTACAAGTTAGTGAGTGGAGAATGTGGTGAGTGAATGTTACAGGTTGTTACATGTTAGTGAGTGGAGAATGTGGTGAGTGAATGTTACAGGTTGTGTTACAAGTTAGTGAGTGGAGAATGTGGTGAGTGAATGTTACAGGTTGTGTTACAAGTTAGTGAGTGGAGAATGTGGTGAGTGAATGTTACAGGTTGTGTTACAAGTTAGTGAGTGGAGAATGTGGTGAGTGAATGTTACAGGCTGTGTTACATGTCAGTGAGTGGAGAATATGGTGAGTGAATGTTACAGGTTGTGTTACATGTTAGTGAGTGGAGAATGTGGTGAGTGAATGTTACAGGCTGTGTTACATGTTAGTGAGTGGAGAATGTGGTGAGTGAATGTTACAGGCTGTGTTACATGTTAGTGAGTGGAGAATGTGGTGAGTGAATGTTACAGGTTGTGTTACATGTTAGTGAGTGGAGAATGTGGTGAGTGAATGTTACAGGTTGTGTTACAAGTTAGTGAGTGGAGAATGTGGTGAGTGAATGTTACAGGTTGTGTTACAAGTTAGTGAGTGGAGAATGTGGTGGGTGAATGTTACAGGTTGTGTTACAGGTTAGTGAGTGGAGAATGTGGTGAGTGAATGTTACAGGTTGTGTTACATGTTAGTGAGTAGAGAATGTGGTGAGTGAATGTTACAAGTTGTGTTACATGTTAGTGAGTGGAGAATGTGGTGAGTGAATGTTACAGGCTGTGTTACATGTTAGTGAGTGGAGAATGTGGTGAGTGAATGTTACAGGTTGTGTTACAAGTTAGTGAGTGGAGAATGTGGTGAGTGAATGTTACAGGTTGTGTTACATGTTAGTGATTGGAG
This sequence comes from Ampullaceana balthica, assembly GCA_944989445.1. NCBI lineage: Eukaryota > Metazoa > Mollusca > Gastropoda > Lymnaeidae > Ampullaceana > Ampullaceana balthica. Next base: position 452,506 of record CALYLW010000347.1, read on the forward strand.
AATGTGGTGAGTGAATGTTACAGGCTGTGTTACATGTCAGTGAGTGGAGAATGTGGTGAGTGAATGTTACAGGTTGTGTTACATGTTAGTGAGTGGAGAATGTGGTGAGTAAATGTTACAGGCTGTGTTACATGTTAGTGAGTGGAGAATGTGGTGAGTGAATGTTACAGGTTGTGTTACATGTTAGTGAGTGGAGAATGTGGTGAGTGAATGTTACAGGTTGTGTTACATGTTAGTGAGTGGAGAATGTGGTCAGTGAATGTTACAGGCTGTGTTACAAGTTAGTGAGTGGAGAATGTGGTGAGTAAATGTTACAGGTTGTGTTACATGTTCGTGAGTGGAGAATGTGCTGAGTGAATGTTACAGGTTGTGTTACATGTTAGTGAGTGGAGAATGTGGTGAGTGAATGTTACAGGCTGTGTTACATGTTAGTGAGTGGAGAATGTGGTGAGTGAATGTTACAGGTTGTGTTACATGTTAGTGAGTGGAGAATGTGGTCAGTGAATGTTACAGGTTGTGTTACATGTTAGTGAGTGGAGAATGTGGTCAGTGAATGTTACAGGTTGTGTTACATGTTAGTGAGTGGAGAATGTGGTGAGTGAATGTTACAGGCTGTGTTACATGTCAGTGAGTGGAGAATGTGGTGAGTGAATGTTACAGGTTGTGTTACATGTTAGTGAGTGGTGAATGTGGTGAGTGAATGTTACAGGCTGTGTTACATGTTAGTGAGTGGAGAATGTGGTGAGTGAATGTTACAGGTTGTGTTACATGTTAGTGAGTGGAGAATGTGGTGAGTGAATGTTACAGGTTGTGTTACATGTTAGTGAGTGGAGAATGTGGTGAGTGAATGTTACAGGTTGTGTTACATGTTAGTGATTGGAGAATGTGGTGAGTGAATGTTACAGGCTGTGTTACATGTCAGTGAGTGGAGAATGTGGTGAGTGAATGTTACAGGTTGTGTTACATGTTAGTGAGTGGATAATGTGGTGAGTGAATGTTACAGGCTGTGTTACATGTTAGTGAGTGGAGAATGTGGTGAGTGAATGTTACAGGCTGTGTTACATGTTAGTGAGTGGAGAATGTGGTGAGTGAATGTTACAGGTTGTGTTACATGTTAGTGATTGGAGAATGTGGTGAGTGAATGTTACAGGTTGTGTTACATGTTAGTGAGTGGAGAATGTGGTCAGTGAATGTTACAGGCTGTGTTACATGTTAGTGAGTGGAGAATGTGGTGAGTGAATGTTACAGGTTGTGTTACATGTTAGTGAGTGGAGAATGTGCTGAGTGAATGTTACAGGTTGTGTTACATGTTAGTGAGTGGAGAATGTGGTGAGTGAATGTTACAGGCTGTGTTACATGTTAGTGAGTGGAGAATGTGGTGAGTGAATGTTACAGGTTGTGTTACATGTTAGTGAGTGGAGAATGTGGTGAGTGATTGTTACAGGTTGTGTTACATGTTAGTGAGTGGAGAATGTGGTCAGTGAATGTTACAGGTTGTGTTACATGTTAGTGAGTGGAGAATGTGGTGAGTGAATGTTACAGGCTGTGTTACATGTCAGTGAGTGGAGAATGTGGTGAGTGAACGTTACAGGTTGTGTTACATGTTAGTGAGTGGAGAATGTGGTGAGTGAATGTTACAGGCTGTGTTACATGTTAGTGAGTGGAGAATGTGGTGAGTGAATGTTACAGGTTGTGTTACATGTTAGTGAGTGGAGAATGTGGTGAGTGAATGTTACAGGTTGTGTTACATGTTAGTGAGTGGAGAATGTGGTGAGTGAATGTTACAGGTTGTGTTACATGTTAGTGAGTGGAGAATGTGGTGAGTGAATGTTACAGGCTGTGTTACATGTCAGTGAGTGGAGAATGTGGTGAGTGAATGTTACAGGCTGTGTTACATGTTAGTGAGTGGAGAATGTGCTTAGTGAATGTTACAGGCTGTGTTACATGTTAGTGAGTGGAGAATGTGGTGAGTGAATGTTACAGGCTGTGTTACATGTTAGTGAGTGAAGAATGTTGAGTGAATGTTACAGGTTGTGTTACATGTTAGTGAGTGAAGAATGTTGAGTGAATGTTACAGGTTGTGTTACATGTTAGTGAGTGAAGAATGTTGAGTGAATGTTACAGGCTGTGTTACATGTTAGTTAGTAGTTATGAGATGAGGGCTTGAAGAGATGAAACAACATAGGTAAATATATATGGCATGTAAGACAGAGGAGAAGATTAGTTTAAAAAACAACGGAAGTAATCGTTATTAAGGCGATGGAGAGATCAAGTCAGAGAACGAAATAGATTGGCGACAGACAAATAGAGTGGTAGAGAGTAGAGAGTGTTGGGGCAGAGAGGATACAAAGCAATGAACGTAGGGAGATACGAGTCAGACTGTGGATAAAACGTGTGGATGATATAGAGAGAGAGAGAGAAAAAAAGGGGTGGGGGTGGAGGAAAAAAAAGAAAAAATAGTGACCAAAACGATTTGAAAAAAAAATTGAAACTGAAAAATAGTATACACATTTTAGCAGACAAATCTACAGGGACACAGACATGATTCAGATATGGACACGGACACAGACATGGACAGAGGCACGAGGACAGATATGGACACACACATGGAAATATACATGGAAACACGCACGAGCACAGATATAGGCACGGACATGGACACATGCATGGACAGAGGTACGAGCACAGACATGGACAGAGGCACGAGCACAGACATGGACAGAGGCACGAGCACAGACATGGACAGAGGCACGAGCACAGACATGGACAGAGGCACGAGCACAGACATGGACAGAGGCACGAGCACAGACATGGACAGAGGCACGAGCACAGACATGGACAGAGGCACGAGCACAGACATGGACAGAGGCACGAGCACAGACATGGACAGAGGCACGAGCACAGACATGGACAGAGGCACGAGCACAGACATGGACAGAGGCACGAGCACAGACATGGACAGAGGCACGAGCACAGACATGGACAGAGGCACGAGCACAGACATGGACAGAGGCACGAGCACAGACATGGACAGAGGCACGAGCACAGAGATGGATAGTAAAAGATTAAGAAAACAAAGCAAAAAAAGAGCACATAATATTAAAAAAAACCCGTCAAAAACCAAGTTTTTGACTATAAATTATAAAGCCTTTGTGTACGAGACGTAACTAAAAGAATGTTCGTTATAATACGCAGCGCAAGACCATCCAAAAATACAAAATTGCAGTTGTGTCGTAAAACGTGTTTAATATAATGCGCACCGATCAGGAATCTATATATATAATTCTCTTCGTGGTCGGACCCTGCGAGACACCAAGCTGCAAGTATGTTCAACAGATACTAATTTTAGAAAGCAGCGCACCAAATTACTGCACCAATGCATCAAAAGGTGTGGAAATTAAATATGCGCTGTAAAAAAAAATATATCACGTCATTGTTTTCGCTGATATTTTAATTTTGTAAAAAGGGAACAATGTAAAAAGTTATAAAATACTTTGTGTACATTTCAGAAAGTTTAATATTTCGTATTGATCAAACAAGGACAAGTTAGTTGGGATTTTGAAAAATGTCGGCGCCGTAGGCGCCCTAAAAAAGTGCATTTTTTCAAAATAAATTGATTTCAGCTGAACCCTTCCGTCATTTTTTACGGGTGATACGCCGCGGGTCTCTCCAGAGTTTCTTCTTTTCATTCACTCACAGTCGTTTGCCCAAACCCACCCCATTTTGACAACTGTGTCTTTCAGGAATTCTTCACCCGTCACTAAATCTATGGATTATGGGGGACTTTAACCTTCCAGATATAAATTGGAAAAATTATACAATTGATAACCATCAAACTAACAAAGAAATTAATGAACACTTCCTAGACACTATAAACAACATAAACCTAGAACAGATAGTAAAAACAGCAACAAGGAAAAATAAAACACTAGATTTATTCCTAACAAATAGACCAGGACTAGTGTTAGACTATAAAATAATTCCAGGACTGTCCGACCATGATGTTGTTAGGGTCACCAATACAATAAAAACTAAAATTAATAAGATACCTAGAAGAATAATCTATCTTTGGAATAAATGTAATTCAATAAAACTACATCAATCAGCGGCTAACTTCCAACAAACTTTCCTAAGTAAATTTAACACAAATAGTCCAGTAGAAGAAATTTGGAAAGATATAAAAACAAATCTAAAAACTATAATGGATGAGAATGTTCCAACAAAACTAACATCAAATAAAATTAACAAATGCTGGTTCAATTCTAGATTGAAAAAGCTATGCAAACTAAAAGAGAACTTATTTAAGAAATATAAAGCTACCTATTCATATAGGATACACAAAAAATACTTAAAGATTAAACACTTGACACAAAAACTTAGTCGAAACCTCCAAAATGAATATATAAACAATGTAATTACCAAAGATAACAATAAAAACTTATGGTCCTTTATCAAATCTAAAAAAATGGAACCTTCAGGAATAGCCACACTAAAAGGCTCAAATAATAAAACCTATAATGATAATGAAACTAAAGCTAATATCCTTAACACATATTTTGCATCATCTTTTTCTGCCTCAGGCGACAAGGAAGTTTTAATAAATTTAAATAAAATGGAGGAAATAGGTAACATAACTGTAGATGAGATAGGTATACATTCACTCCTAAAAAACTTAAAAATAAACAAAGCTACTGGCCCAGATGATTTGCCTGCAAGATTATTAAAAGAACTAAGCAATGAACTGTCCCCAATCCTTGTAGTTCTCTTCAAGCCTCTCTAAACCAGGGTAAAGTGCCCCAGGATTGGAAATTAGCTAACGTAACTCCACTCTTTAAGAAAGGGGATAAATCAGACCCTGGTAATTACAGGCCTGTATCACTTACTAGTATCACCTGTAAATTACTAGAACACATAATATATAGTAGAATAGTTAACCACCTTGACAAATATAATGCCCTATGCCCACATCAACACGACTTTAGAAAAAACAGATCATGTGAAACACAATTAATAGGTTTAATAGATGAACTATCAAAAGGCTTGGACAAAAATGATAAAATAGATACAATATTACTAGACTTCTCAAAAGCATTTGACAAAGTTCACCACCTTAGTTTACTTAAAAAACTTAACTACTTTGGAATCTCAGGTTCCTTACATCACTGGATCCAAGACTTCCTTTTGGGCAGGGAGCAAACTGTAATAATTAATGGATCTAAATCTGCACCAATAAAGGTTAACTCAGGAGTTCCACAAGGAACTGTGCTAGGTCCCTTACTCTTTTTAATTTATATAAATGATTTACTGATTTACCCAACAACATCTCAACAGGTACAAAAGTTAGGTTATTTGCTGATGATTGTATAATCTATAGAACAATTAAATTTAGAACAAGATAGCAAAATTTTACAAAAAGACTTAGATGAATTGATAAAATGGGAAACTAACTGGAGTATGTTTTTCCACCCAGAAAAGTGTCAACTGTTAAGAGTAACAAAGAAAAAGAAACAAATAAATTCAAAATATTACATTCATGGAAAAGAACTGACCCAAACTAAAGATGCAAAATACTTAGGAGTCTTAATAAATGAGAAACTATCATGGAATCCCCATGTCAATGAAGTTATTAAAAAATCAAACAAAACCTAAGGCTTTATAAAAAGGAACTCTAACAAATGTAATAGAGATATAAAACTAAAATGCTACCTCACTTTGGTGAGACCTGTACTAGAATATGCATCTTCTGTATGGGACCCATCCACCAAAGAAAACATTGATAAACTAGAACAAATTCAAAAAAAGAGCTGCCAGATTCATTACTGGAGAATATTCAAAACTGACAAGAATAACACCATTAGTTAAATCATTAAACCTTGAAACACTAGAGGATAGAAGAACCAAGAGCAAAGTAGTAATCATACATAAAGCAATTAATTCTAATTTAGAAATACAACACAAAGATAACTTAATACAACCCTCAGATAGACATAAGGATAAAAAAACCTTTCTTATTCCGTATGCAAGAACAAACACATACAAGTTTTCCTTCTTCCCGTCCGGAATTCGGGCGTGGAATGGGTTGCCTGAAGAATCCAGGAAAACCAACACTTTATCAACATTTAAATCTCTAATAAAAATGCAGGACTAAACACAAACCATAGATAAGCGTAGGACGCAATAATCTTCTGTATAGAAGGAGCGCCTGTAAACAGATAAGATAAGATAAGATAAATCATTAGCGGCGTATGCTACGCCGCGGGTCAGCTAGTATGTTTATAAAAAGTGTTGTCAATAAAATACGCACCATATTGCGCGTCAGGAAAGGTCGTTCAATATAACACGCACCGCGACACTATAGCAAAAAAATTAACATGATACATAGAGATAAAATAAACTAATCTAAAAATTCAATAATTTAATTACAGTAATTGCGATCGATCTGAATTTTTTATACATTGTTTTTATCATCGGTACGAAACTGCCTGCAAAATTTCAGCTCGCTAGCTTACGAGGAAGCGGGTTAAAAATTGATCCAAAGTTTTGGCGACAAGGGCGCAAGCAAGCAGACACCACCAGTTAATATAAAGGATTTTAATATATTAAAAGACAAATAAAAAGAGTCAAAGAGAGAGAAACTATATGAAGTAAACAGAGAGACGGAGAAATTGAAAGAAAAAGAGAATAAAAAAAGAAAGCAAGCAAGATGGAGATAAGGAGAGTTAGAGAGAGAGTGAGAGAGAGAAAGAGAGACATAAAGAGAATGTGAGAGAGAGAGAGAGAGAGAGAGAGACAAAAAGAAAGGGAGAGAGAGACGGACAAAAAGAAAGAGAAAAAAGAGAAGGAAGTAATAGCAAGAAAGATTGCAATGACGTCACACTGTGAGCCAGTAGTTTACACGCACCATGACGTCACACTGTGACCTAGTTATTTACACCCACTATGATTTCATCAGACGACATGCATCACTTAATAGTCCTAAGTAATTAGACATGGAAAACATGCGTGTCAAGGTCACATGACTTCTGGGTACATACAACAACGGGTTCTCCTAGTATTGATCTCGACAATCACATCTTGAGTTTATAGACTTCTAAATATAGCATTTCATCATATACTCCCAAATGTCGTTTTTATAGGCTGCCAAATGAAGTTTTTATAGGCTGCCAAATGAAGTTTTTATAGGCTGCCAAATGAAGTTTTTATAGGCTGCCAAATGAAGTTTTTATAGGCTGCCAAATGAAGTTTTTATAGGCTGCCAATGAAGTTTTTATAGGCTGCCAATGAAGTTTTTATAGACTGCCAAATATTGTTTTTTTAGAAATTGCCGAATCTATTTTTTTTAAATAGATTGATAAATGTATTTTTATAGACTGCCAAACATAATTCTATAGAGTCTAGAATCTTGAATGTGTTATTGACTACCATCTTGAATGTGTTATTGACTACCATCTTGAATGTGTTTAGACTACCATCTTGAATGTGTTATAGACTACCATCTTGAATGTGTTATAGACTACCATCTTGAATGTGTTATAGACTACCATCTTGAATGTGTTATAGACTACCATCTTGAATGTGTTATAGACTACCATCTTGAATGTGTTATAGACTACTATCTTGAATGTGTTATAAGTTATAGACTACCATCTTGAATGTGTTATAGACTACCATCTTGAATGTGTTATAGACTACCATCTTGAATGTGTTATAGACTACCATCTTGAATATGTTATAGACTACCATCTTGAATGTGTTATATACTCAATCCCTTGTCATTAAATTGCAATGAAAGAGCAACACAAATGCCGAAATTCAATTTCATCTTTATTTAGACATTAGCAAAGGGAGCGAATTAAGGGGCTGGTAATAAGAGGAGGAAAAAGGGAGCTAAGAGTTTTCTATTGTTTTCAATGCGTGGCCAGCCTCCTGGTAGGGGCAGATAATCACAAAAACCAGCGCCACCACCATCACCACCATCACCAGCACCACCACCAGCACCACCAACACACACCACCAACACCACCACCAGCACCACCACATCCACCCTCCCCCTTGATGACTATTAAGCCTCAGGGCAAGTCTGCTGGGCTATGTGAGGAAAAAGTCAGCTGTATTAGGAGGAACGGGTCAAAGGTCACCATTGATATTATTCAGTGTTTAGGTCAGAGTTTGGGTGGAAGAAGTAGAGAGTACGTTCCATCAGTGAATGGGCTATGACGTCATACGTGTAAACGTGCAGGACTACTGGAACGTCAGTCTATGTGCCATCTAGATATAGGACGAAATGATCTTCTGTATAGCAGGAGAGTCTATGAATGTTTTACATTGAAGGCATTAAATATTATATATGTGCTAGAGGTTGTAGACAGAGGCGTTATATGTTGTAGTTATGATATGAATGTTTTACATTGAAGGCATTAAATATTATATATGTGCTAGAGGTTGTAGACAGAGGCGTTATATGTTGTAGTTATGATATGAATGTTTTACATTGAAGGCATTAAATATTATATATGTGCTAGAGGTTGCAGACAGAGGCGTTATATGTTGTAGTTATGGTATGAATGTTTTACATTGAATACATTAAATATTATATATGTATAATCATTTATATGTGAAGCGCTGTGAGCCCAGCTGATTGCTAAGGTTCTGCGTTATGTAAATTAACAAAGTATTATTATTATTAATTTATAGGGGTGTACCGTATTCAAATTTAATGAAGTCCTGCCGGATTTATGAATTGAAATCCGGCCGAAGTCGGAGCCGGAGACGTATTTGTAAAAATTGCCTGAATCCGGATTTTTCGGAGCCGGAGCCATTATATATTTATAATATATATCCGTCTTCGGCCAGGCGGATTTGGCCGGATTTATGAAGTGAAATTCTGCCGAAGCCGGAGGCGGATTTGTAAAAATTGCTGGATTATGGATTTGCCGGGCCGGTAGCCGAAATCCGGTACACCCCTATTAATTAGTGAATGCAATTTTAACACAGACCCTTCTATAGACCGATCCCATTAGACAATGGCCCTACAATTTACTGACGCCACCAGAAACGGCATCCAACTAACATCGTTATGAGACACTCGCCTGTCTAGTCAATAGATCTCCATGCAGCCCCATTAAGGTCCTCACAGCGTCATTGAGCTCACAAGTTTGCGTGCTGTTGTTGATTACGGTCATCAAATGTTCCCTTAGACATCAGGCCCCTGTTCAATGATCGCTGGTTCTCAAAATAATGTCAGCTTAGATACATAGCTATTTTGAATTCGACCCTTCAATCCGTTCTCTATTTTTCTCTCACCTGTGTACCCTTGTGTACCTGGAAGCAATGTTCTCTTTAAGGTTGTTTTTGCAATTGTTTTGAAAAAAAAATTACTTTACACTTAGTTTTGCAGCTGAATAAATTATTTAAATTTCGAAGACTTATTATTATTATTATTATTAACAAATATATTTATTTTAATATTGATTGTTTTCCTTGGTCCTTATAGAAATAAATGCCTTGGTATTTATTAGTAATAAACTTACACTAAGATTATGACTTTAATTATAATTACGTCATTAGTATTAGTAGTAAATAGCATGAAATAATAAAGTTCAAGGACGAACGAGCAAATGAACTAGAACTAGAGCCTCAGTCAGAGCCGAGTCACTAATTCATTTACATAAATCATACTCGCAAGGACGTTCCATTTCGCATAATATAATATATTACATAATTTAACATCAATATATATATTTACGCTCAATTATGTAGCCTAACGCTAAGGGACATCACTCTGCATTTTGTTTTAATTTTGTGTTTTAAGCAGTGCAGATTGACTCAAATAGTTATTTTTTGGTGCAGTAATTTGGTGCGCTGCTTTCTAAAATTAGTTAAAAAATCGTGTGGTGATTAGCACTGTAAAAATTATTATATAAATAATTTGTTTAATTTTCAGGAATATTTTATTTATTTATCATACAAGGATAAGTTACTTGGGCTTTTGACCAACAAAAAAAGTGGGCACCGTAGGCGCCCTACAACCTCTATTTTAAATAACTTTGTGTACATTTAAGGAAGTTTAATATTACGTATCTATCATACAAGGACAAGTTTGTTGGGCTTTTGAAAAAAGTGGGCACCGTAGGCGCCCTAAATAAAAGTGTACATTTCAGGAATATTTCGTATTTATCCTACAAGGATAAGTTACTTGGGCTTTTGACATTAAAAATATTTTTTTAAAAAAATATTATAAAATACTTTGTGTACATTTAAGAAAGTTTAATATTACGTATTTATCATACAAGGACAAGTTAGTTGGGCTTTTGAAAAAGGTGGGCGCCGTAGGCGCCCTTAAAAAGGGTGGCGCCGCAGGCGCCACGGTGCCTCAGCACAAACTCGTTATATTGATATTTTAATTGAAAATTTTAAAATAAATGAGCTTAAGCATTTTTTAAAATGAGTAAACACTAGTATTAGTACCACTAGTATTAGTACCACTAGTATTAGTACCACTAGTATTAGTACCACTAGTATTAGTACCACTAGTATTAGTACTACTAGTATTAGTACCACTAGTATTAGTACCACTAGTATTAGTACCACTAGTATGTATTAGTACCACTAGTATTAGTATTAGTACCACTAGTATTAGTACCACTAGTATTAGTACCACTAGTATTAGTACCACTAGTATTAGTACCACTAGTATTAGTACCACTAGTATTAGTACTACTAGTATTAGTAACACTAGTATTAGTACCACTAGTATTAGTACTACTAGTATTAGTACTACTAGTATTAGTACTACTAGTATTAGTACTACTAGTATTAGTACACTAGTATTAGTACTACTAGTATTAGTACACTGTATTAGTACTACTAATCCTAGCAAACGTATACTTCTTAATTCTTATACTTATTAAAAAATATATTTAATATAAATTGTTTTCATTGGTTCATATAAAATATATATGCCTTAGTATTTATTAGTAATAAACTAACACTAAGATTATGACTTTAATTATAATAATTACATCATTAGTATTAGTAGTAAAGTATGAAAGAATAAAATTCACGGCAATCACGGACGAACGAGCGAATGAACTAAAAACGTATATTCATAGTCACTGATCCATTTACATATTAAATTAAATTCACTCTCGCAAGGACGTTCTATTTCGCATTATATAATATATCAAATAATATAACCTTAAACTTTTTTTTTAAAAAATTATAAAATTAAGGTTTTGAAAATTTTCTGTAGGACCTTTTCCTCCAACAAAATGTTTACTACATACACGCGTGTGTTTGGAAAGACTGGAAAAAAATCCTAATATTTTGGATATATTAAATTTCCTAAAAATACGTTTGTAAACAAGTTTTTGGCTACAAAAAAGCTCAGTTTGTATAGGAATAACGAAGACAAGTTTACTAACTGACCTTACACACTACCCGGATGTGGACAGATTTTTATTTAATTCTATTATTAGACTTTCGGTAAATAATGACAAGGCCTATTGACATGTCATGTTTTGGACATGTTTCGCTGCCATGACATTTCCAATGTGTGCACGACCTGGGTTGTTATTGATCGTGAGAGGTGGGCCAATGTCTAGATCTAAAATGTCATGATCTGCTCGGTAGACAGTGATTCTGTGCCGTGTAACGATCATGTATGTCCCTTGACAATGTCTAGATCTAAACTGGCATGATCTGCTCGGTAGATAGTGATTCTGTGCCGTGTAACGATCATGTATGTCCCTTGACAATGTCTAGATCTAAACTGTCATGATCTGCTCGGTAGACAGTGATTCTGTGCCGTGTAACGATCATGTATGTCCCTTGACAATGTCTAGATCCAAACTGTCATGATCTGCTCGGTAGATAGTGATTCTGTGCCGTGTAACGATCATGTATGTCCCTTGACAATGTTTAGATCCAAACTGTCATGATCTGCTCGGTAGACAGTAATTCTGTGCCGTGTAACGATCATGTATGTCCCTTGACAATGTCTAGATCCAAACTGTCATGATCTGCTCGGTAGATAGTGATTCTGTGCCGTGTAACGATCATGTATGTCCCTTGACAATGTCTAGATCCAAACTGTCATGATCTGCTCGGTAGACAGTGATTCTGTGCCGTGTAACGATCATGTATGTCCCTTGACAATGTCTAGATCTAAACTGTCATGATCTGCTCGGTAGACAGTGATTCCGTGTCGTGTAACGATCATGTATGTCCCTTGACAATGTCTAGATCTAAACTGTCATGATCTGCTCGGTAGACAGTGATTCCGTGTCGTGTAACGATCATGTATGTCCCTTGACAATGTCTAGATCTAAACTGTCATGATCTGCTCGGTAGACAGTGATTCCGTGTCGTGTAACGATCATGTATGTCCCTTGACAATGTCTAGATCTAAACTGTCATGATCTGCTCGGTAGACAGTGATTCCGTGTCGTGTAACGATCATGTAAGTTCCTTGACAATGTCTAGATCCAAACTGTCATGATCTGCTCGGTAGACAGTGATTCTGTGCCGTGTAACGATCATGTATGACCCTTGACAATGTCTAGATCCAAACTGTCATGATCTGCTCGGTAGACAGTGATTCTGTGCCGTGTAACGATCATGTATGTCCCTTGACAATGTCTAGATCTAAACTGTCATGATCTGCTCGGTAGACAGTGATTCCGTGTCGTGTAACGATCATGTATGTTCCTTGACAATGTCTAGATCTAAACTGTCATGATCTGCTCGGTAGACAGTGATTCTGTGTCGTGTAACGATCATGTATGTCCCTTGACAATGTCTAGATCTAAACTGTCATGATCTGCTCGGTAGCACAGTGAGTTTGTGCCGTGTAACGATCATGTATGTTCCTTATTTCTAACATCATAGCTGGCAAGTGTTCCCCACGCCATATCCGTACATTTGAATTACCGCCAACAGTGTCAGACATACACCATTGTTGGGAGTGTTGCCATGGCAATGAGCTGCCAAACGTCTGGCAGGTATTGAACTGTGGTTTGATTAATGATAAAATTATTGGGGCGTTGAAAAATGTGACGCTAATTACGGTAGATAACTCACTCAAATTATCTGCAGAATCTTACTGATGGAATCGATGACACCAGTGGTTCTCAAAATATTTTGTGGGAGCTCGAGTACCAATAGCTCTCTACAAGCTATTGGTACTCCAACCAATCAGATGAAAGCAACACTTAATAGCTACTGATATTTTTTTTAAATTCCCCAACTGTATCAAGCTTCCTTGGTCTTGTGGTTAAGAGTTGAACTGGTAAACTGATTGGCCGGGGTTCGATTTTCAGTTGTGCCTATTGTTTTTTTTTCTTTCTTTTCAAAATTTGTTTCAATGATCTATAATTTTTAATTATGGGGTTATTATATATTATATACATATATATTTGAATATTTATACAAGTTACAACTGGTGACTAGTGCTTTACCTATTACTATTACTATTAATATTACTATTACACCATATTGGCGTGTACAGCGTTCTTTTGACGGGTAGCGTCGTGGTAGAACGTTTAGATAATGTTTATGTAAATTTTTCAAAATTATATGTGAATTTTCCAAATTGGAAGGTGTAAGGGCTAGAACTTTTATTTGTGAATTTAGGGTTAGGTTTAGTTATAGTATTTTAAAATTACAAAATTTAAAAAAGAAAAGCTATGATTATACCTAGTTAATAACTACGTAAAATGAATTAGATCGTGGTAAAAATAAAAACAAAACCCGACCAATGACCCACGCCAACAGTTACAAATACTAATACGAGTTTTTAGTCAATAATATTCAACACCATTTCGGAATATCATCTAGCAGTAGTTTTATTAACAATTAATAATAGCGGAGTACCAATAGCCGATAGCCGGAAGTGGCTATAGGTACTCGGGTACCAATAGCTCTCTAGAAGCTTTTGGTAGCTGACTACCAATAGCCGAAGCCTTTTGTTATTCTTGTCTAAAACTTGCTGAGATAAACGAAATAGTAACGACATACGATGTTTTATATTTAATCTAGGAACCCTAAAATGAAAGCAAAATTTACAGAATCGCTGGGAAAGATGCACTATAAGTATAAGGTATTCATAGAATAGACATACACGTACTCATAGACTAGACATACACGTACTCATAGACTAGACATACACGCACTCATAGAATAGACAATTCACGGACTCACATAATAGACTTGTATGTGCATCGATTTCCGTGTTCCCGTCATGCCATGTTCCCATCAACTTCCGTGTTCCCGCAATACCATGTTCCCATTAACTGTCGTGTTGCTGCCATACCATGTTCCCATTAACTCCCATATTCTGACCATACTATGTTCCCATTAGCTGCAGTGTTTCCACTATACCATGTTCCCATTAACTACCATGTTCCACCATAAATACAACTATCACACGGCGATGTGGCCATGTGATAACGTCTGCAACTTAAGGTCTTTATTTTACACGGGCTTTCGCTTATCCCTTCAATACGGGACTAAATGAAATATCCGGCCTGGAGTCACAGCTAGTTTATGAGAAGACCGAATACTGGTGTTAATTAACTAAATAATCCTGCGGAGAAGTTCGAATACCTTTGTTAATAAAATAAGTAATCGACTGCTTAGAAGAAACCATTGATTTCTAACCATATTTTCTATTTTTCAAAACTCGGAATAACATTTTCAAATTGGGTATTTTTTAAAATATCGTAAGACCAAAGCACCAAAATGTTTGGTACGAAATGTAGAAAACCATTTTATGATCTAAGGAAGCGGATGTTGTTTTACTGTGCCCAAATAATAGAGGAATATTTTGTTCATAATAAGAAGACACCGAGGAACCGGGCATAAAGTTACAGCATAAAGATAACGGAAAACAAGCGGCGGTGGGGGAAAAAAAGGGGGGGGGGAGATAATGGAGTCTGTAGTGCATGTGATTATATTATTCAAGGGCAATTACTCTTTGTACTTTTGGTTGGTTATTGATATTTCTTCCCCTTCTGTGTCCTAACGAGGAGTAGAACTAACCACGCAGTGTAATGTAGAAAATTGTTTTTTTTAAACATTGACAGAGTGCATCTGTCACAGACATGGTTCTGTCACGTAGCTCTGGTTGTTTGTTTAAAATTGACAGAATTGTCGACTCTTGTAGCAGAATGGATCTGTCACAGACATGGTTCTGCCTCTTAGCTCTGGTTGTTTTGTTTGACATTGACAGTTTGATCTGTCACAAACATGGTTATGTCACTTAGCCCTGGCCGTGACAACTGGTTACAATACTTGTTTGGGCAGAGGCCACGCCCCTGGTCAATGTCGGAGCTGAGGATCTATAAACCCTTACAGCAGTCTCCTCATACTGCCGACACGGCTTACTCAACGAGTGAAACAACTGGCATTTATTGGTTAACTACCTCAGTCTCCTCATACTGCCGACACGACTTACTCAACGAGTGAAACAACTGGCATTTATTGGTTAACTACCTCAGTCTCCTCATACTGCCGACACGGCTTACTCAACGAGTGAAACAACTGGCGTTTATTGGTTAACTACCTCAGTCTCCTCATACTGCCGACACGGCTTACTCAACGAGTGAAACAACTGGCATTTATTGGTTAACTACCTCAGTCTCCTCATACTGCCGACACGGCTTACTCAACGAGTGAAACAACTGGCATTTATTGGTCAACTACCTCAGTCTCCTCATACTGCCGACACGGCTTACTCAATGAGTGAAACAACTGGCATTTATTGGTTAACCCAACCACCCATCTGGTTTAACATTAAGATTTGTTTAACATAGAAGATTTGTTTAACATAGAAGATTTGTTTAACATAGAAGATTTGTTTAACATAGAAGATTTGTTGTGTTCGGGTAACTTGTTTTAAATCAAACATTATTGCTTTTCTGGACCATCCATCAGTTGCTGTTGGCCTCATCTGTCGTCTGGTTATTGTACTCCCGGGACATTCCGGGAATTCCCTCTCGCTATACCCTGCGCCGTGTTCATTTGCGCACTCCGGATGTCCATAGGTTTTATGGGTGTCTTTAGAAAATTTTGTTTGTTTAGAATTTGCGTCCACTGGGACATTTTGTTCACACCTGCTGCAATTAACTATTGAATCAAGGAGCACACACAACGTGCATTACATACAGGATCTACACGCTCTGTCTACACATCTACCTACACGCTATGTCAACACATGAACCTACACGCTCTGTCTACACATCTACCCACACGCTATGTCAACACATGAACCTATTCGCTCTGTCTACACATGAAACTACACGCTCTGTCTACACATCTACCCACACGCTCTTCCTACACGCTCAACTTTGACACATGGTATTATTTACGTCAAAATGCCATGTCCTTGACCTGCCACCAATACAGTTGTAAAGTGCTACTGGTAACTTCGTGCACGGGACACTGGAACTCTAAATTTGACCTTCCATGCCTGTTACTAAACCTAATGACCTTCATCTCTCACGACCTTGGCCTACATGCGTGACATCAATGCCTTCCCCTAGGCATGTTGCAGAACTTTTTTTTACCTTTCACCTACTTTTCCTCACGACCTTGGCCTCATTTGTGAATTCGACCACTCTCTGTGCACCTACTAGTATCTCATTTGGCCTTCTTCTTCCTTACCTCACGACCTTGACCTACATGTTTGACCTTCACATGTTAGCTACGAATCTTTCCGACACCTCTGCCCATCACCCCCATCACACACACACCTCCACACACACCTACACACACTCACACACACCTACACACACACACCTACACACACTCACACACACCTACACACACTCACACACACCTACACACACAACTGTCAGGTCCAATCCTCCCCAACAACATCCCAGTAAGACATTCGCCCGGCAGCGCTGACAAATTTCATTAGTCCTTGCTACAACATTCACCCCACGGCCTGGGGCGGGCTTAAGGAGGAGGGGCTCTATGTAATACGTGTCAGGGGGGGGTGTCAGTGTGGGGGATGGGGTGTCAGTGTGGGGGGAGTGGTGGGGCTGAGATTGACGCTGTAATGATGTCATGGAAGTATCAACACGAACATAAAGCCGCCATGATTGTGCTGATATAACTTGGGTGGTGGAAAAAAAAGTCTCGTCATCGATTTGTTCTCGCGAGAGTCTCGAGTCGTCAATTGGACGACAACACTTGAAGTGAGAGGATGTTGGATCGCTGGGTCATGGGCACCTTTTGTTGTATTGTGGGGTAGATGACACCTATAGTGGTGTACAGGTGGATCGCTGGGTGATGGACACCTTTTGTTGTATGGTGGGGTAGATGACACCTATAGTGGTGTACAGGTGGGTGATGTACACCTTTGGGTGGTGTATTGTGGGGTAGATGACACCTGCTGCGGTTCTGATGAAAGTAAATAGAAGAATGTATTCACTGTGTAATGTTTCACAAACAGTCAACATCGATCGTTGAGTTGGCAGTAATACACTGGACAACGTTCTAACTTTGAGTTGGCAGTAATACACTGGACAACGTTCTAACTTTGAGTTGGCAGTAATACACTGGACAACGTTCTAACTTTGAGTTGGCAGTAATACACTGGACAACGTTCTAACTTTGAGTTGGCAGTAATACACTGGACAACTTTCTAACTTTGAGTTGGCAGTAATACACTGGACAACGTTCTAACTTTGAGTTGGCAGTAATACACTGGACAACTTTCTAACTTTGAGTTGGCAGTAATACACTGGACAACTTTCTAACTTTGAGTTGGCAGTAATACACTGGACAACGTTCTAACTTTGAGTTGGCAGTAATACACTGGACAACTTTCTAACTTTGAGTTGGCAGTAATACACTGGACAACGTTCTAACTTTGAGTTTGCAGTAATACACTGACACTTTCTAACTTTGAGTTGGCAGTAATACACTGGACAACGTTCTAACTTTGAGTTGGCAGTAATACACTGGACAACTTTCTAACTTTGAGTTGGCAGTAATACACTGGACATCACTGATGCGTATCTAACGTTCTAACTTTGAGTTGGCAGTAATACACTGGACAACGTTCTAACTTTGAGTGGCAGTAATACACTGGACAACTTTCTAACTTTGAGTTGGCAGTAATACACTGGACAACGTTCTAACTTTGAGTTTGCAGTAATACACTGAACAACTTTCTAACTTTGAGTTGGCAGTAATACACTGGACAACGTTCTAACTTTGAGTTGGCAGTAATACACTGGACAACTTTCTAACTTTGAGTTGGCAGTAATACACTGGACAACGTTCTAACTTTGAGTTGGCAGTAATACACTGGACAACGTTCTAACTTTGAGTTGGCAGTAATACACTGGACAACTTTCTAACTTTGAGTTGGCAGTAATACACTGGACAACGTTCTAACTTTGAGTTGGCAGTAATACACTGGACAACTTTCTAACTTTGAGTTGGCAGTAATACACTGGACAACGTTCTAACTTTGAGTTGGCAGTAATACACTGGACAACTTTCTAACTTTGAGTTTGAGGTGCCCCTCAACAAAAGGAAAATCATCTTATGACATTTTATTCTATTCTAATCGAATTGTGAGTCTAAATCATTTAGACCAGTGCTCCCCAAAATTGTTTGACCCCCAAGTAAAAAAAAATTATTAAAAAAAACAAAAAACAACTATATAAATGCATATTACAAACATTACTAATCCAAAAAGCAACATTTTGATGAACAAGTGTTTAATGAAATTATAAATTTTGTTTTAAATAAAATTTAGAACATTAATTACTTGGATGAACGTGATTAGATTTTATTAGTGTATTTATAACCGACTAAATGTTTGTGAGAATCCACTTGAGCACTAACTTCTAGGTGGTTTCGATGTCTTTGTGATCAGGTTCATTACGTCACTAAATCCTTGCTCTATCAAATGGGAACACGGGAAAGCAGACAACATCTTCTGTACAATAACCTATAATGCAAGATATAAAATTGGGATCTGTTTTTATAACCAGAATTTGTGGTATCCTTGTTCAACCATTCGTTTAAGTTCCTAATTTGTGGATTCATGTGTGTTTGAGATCTAAGTTTGTTCATGCGCAAAAGGATTCAACTGCAAGTCGGGACTATCCAATCGAAGGATGTCTTCAAAACTTTGGTTCAGGTTTGCATGAAGAGCGATTAAGGGTTGACATTTAACCAGCAAGTCTTCATCTCTATTTTGCAATTTCGAGAGATTTGGAAACTGAGAACATTCTCCTCTTCTCAAGTTTTGTTTGTACAAAAAAGGTTAACAACAAACGCAGATTTCAGCTTCCTAGTTTTGATTAAATTTAATTGGTCACCTTGTAGCTTCAAATTTGTTTAGTGAAATTTGGCTAACAAATTATTCACAAAGGATATATCATTTTTGAGTTAATTGTGTAGCCAAATGATTGTCTTTTCTTTCCATGAATTCAGACACTGAATCAAAGAGAAAATAATATCGATTTAAATATGCACTTTTTGATAAACAACTTTCTTCTGTGTAAATAAGTAAACAATTTTAGTCTTATTCATTTTACAAACAATGTTGAGCAAATAATCTCTCATTCAAGGCATTCCTTTTAATTTTATTAACTGCTCTAATGACATAATCTAGTGATCCAGGCAAACTTTCACTAAGATTTTTTCCGAATAAATGATGTCAATGAATGACACAATAAATGATGTCAATTAATGACACAATAAATGATGCCAATGAATGACACAATAAATGATGCCAATGAATGACACAATAAATGATGCCAATGAATGACACAATAAATGATGCCAGTGAATGACACAATAAATGATGCCAGTGAATGACACAATAAATGATGCCAACGAATGACACAATAAATGATGCCAATGAATGACACAATAAATGATGCCAATGGATGATACAATAAATGATGCCAATGAATGACACAATAAATGATGCCAATAAATGATACAATAAATCATGCCAGTGAATGACACAATAAATGATGCCAGTGAATGACACAATAAATGATGCCAATGAATGACACAATAAATGATGCCAACGAATGACACAATAAATGATGCCAATGAATGACACAATAAATGATGCCAATGAATGACACAATAAATGATGCCAATAAATGACACAATAAATGATGCCAACGAATGACACAATAAATGATGCCAATGAATGACACAATAAATGATGCCAATGAATGACACAATAAATGATACCAGTGAATGACACAATAAATGATGCCAATGAATGACACAATAAATGATACTAATAAATGACACAATAAATGATGTCAATGAATGACACAATAAATGATGCCAGTGAATGACACAATAAATGATGCCAATGAATGACACAATAAATGATGCCAATGAATGACACAATAAATGATGCCAATGAATGACACAATAAATGATGCCAATGAATGACACAATAAATGATGCCAATGAATGACACAATAAATGATGCCAATGAATGACACAATAAATAATGCCAATGAATGACACAATAAATGATGCCAATGAATGACACAATAAATGATGCCAACGAATGACACAATAAATGATGCCAATGAATGACACAATAAATGATGCCAATGAATGACACAATAAATGATACCAGTGAATGACACAATAAATGATGCCAATGAATGACACAATAAATGATACTAATAAATGACACAATAAATGATGTCAATGAATGACACAATAAATGATGCGAGTGAATGACACAATAAATGATGCCAATGAATGACACAATAAATGATGCCAATGAATGACACAATAAATGATGCCAATGAATGACACAATAAATGATGCCAATGAATGACACAATAAATGATGCCAATAAATGACACAATAAATGATGCCAATGAATGACACAATAAATGATGCCAATGAATGACACAATAAATGATGCCAATGAATGACACAATAAATGATGCCAATGAATGACACAATAAATGATGCCAATGAATGACACAATAAATGATGCCAATGAATGACACAAAAAATGATGCCAATGAATGACACAATAAATGATGCCAATGAATGACACAATAAATGATGCCAATGAATGACACAATAAATGATGCCAATGAATGACACAAATGATGCCAATGAATGACACAATAAATGATGCCAATGAATGACACAATAAATGATGCCAGTGAATGACACAATAAATGATGCCAGTGAATGACACAATAAATGATGCCAATGTACTGACGATACATTCGGTACAGCTTGTTTTAAGTATGCATCAATGTCCTATTCTACATTTTAATGTATGCGCCTTCGCCACTGTTTACCAAAGAATGACCGATTATGCTTGTAGTTCCATTTTGTTTACGCTGTCATATTATTTTTTGGATTCGGCTCACGAGTGAGTTACACGCCTTTTGTACTGTTCTCTTCCAAAAGAGGGGGCGTCGGGTTATGAACGAACGGGCTATAGAACGAGTATATACGGTAGCTATCCTTCAAATATTCAAAAACACCGTATTGTCAGCATTTTTAAATCCCTTATATTAACTTCACCGCCGACTCTGTCTGTCTTGGGCGGGCACCGCGGAAAAACAGAAGTCAATAATGACCCACTTCCCGTCATGCCATCGAGCTGAAATTTGGCACACGGACCCGTGTCACCTAACAATGACACAATCAAAATTTCAGATCGATCGAACGTACCGTAATTAAATTAATGCATTTTTAGTTTATCTATATAAACTATATGTAGCGGTCGCTATTGTTAACATTTTACGGGTCACTTGACTTCACGCCAGCCACCGGTGAACACATCTCGTGATTTAACCAGGTAAACCACTTGGAGTTGAGTTAACGCGTTGACGTCACCCGTCCATGTCCACACCTCCTCCCCCCCTTCCCCCAGTTTTAAAGCCAGGAAAGATAATTTCGGTTTCAGTCTGTAAATGTTTGTCGCGTTTGCACATAATCACTACTTTTTAGTAATGTCTCATATATAAGGGATTTATAGTCAAAAATTTTTTTTTACGGGGTTGTTTTATTTCTTCGGCTCACTCATTCTCTTATCTTTTGTAACAAACCACTGTTAATAATTACTAACCTTTTCAATGGAATGCCGCAGTAAAGCACTTTTGAAAATAATATTTGATGATAGGATACAAGTTAGACAAGTATAACTTCCCGACACATCGAAAATTATCGAACCTGTGCACATATGCAAGTCATTGATCTGCAAATTGAGAACCGTTGTTTTCAAAGTTTATTGTGATTTATTCAGGATGGGAGCCGTTGTATTGGTGTCTGTTATTTGATTATGGGGCGATAGTGGATATGGATCAATTGAAAACATCACTTGTGGACTGGTTCGGTTTATTTACTGATTTTTCTTATGAGGGGGGGGGGAGGGAGGGTGTGGTAACATGCGGAAATACACCAAATGCAATGTCTTATGTGTCAACCAATTCAATGTCTGTTCTGTCAACCAATTCAATGTCTGTTCTGTCAACCTTTATGAGTTGTGTTAAAATGTTGACCTTTCTTTCAACAACCCATTGTGACAACCCTCTTATCCCACCAATCACTTTTGATCTAAATAGTGATGGCTGTTTGGGTCAATTTGGATTATCTGACCAATTATAATATAAAATTTAACTGAGTCAACCTCTAATATGTAAATGGAATGACTATAAATCCAATGGAATGATTGTACACCTAATAGTCAAATGACTATAAATTTATTGGAATGGTCTATTGAGTTCAGTGGCATGGTCCTACTACCACTTCAATGTTTCAACACTCCCACCCCACGAGCACAGCTCTAAATGTCCACTTTGATGGTAGATTGAGTTCAGTGGCATGGCCCTACTACCATACGAGCACAGCTCTAAATGTCCACTTTGATGGTAGATTGAGTTCAAGTGGCATGGCCCTACTACCACAGGAGCACAGCTCTAAATGTCCACTTTGATGGTAGATTGAGTTCAAGTGGCATGGCCCTACTACCACACGAGCACAGCTCTAAATGTCCACTTTGATGGTAGATTGAGTTCAAGTGGCATGGCCCTACTACCACAGGAGCACAGCTCTAAATGTCCACTTTGATGGTAGATTGAGTCCAGTGGCATGGCCCTACCACCACTTCAATGTTCCAACACTCCCACCCCACGAGCACAGCTTTAAATGTCCACTTTGATGGTAGATTGAGTTCAAGTGGCATGGCCCTACTACCACTTCAATGTTCCAACACTCCCACCCCAAGAGCACAGCTCTAAATTTCCACTTTGATGGTAGATTGAGTTCAGTGGCATGGTCCTACTACCACAGGAGCACAGCTCTAAATATCCACTTTGATGGTAGATTGAGTTCAGTGGCATGGCCCTACCACCACTTCAATGTTCCAACACTCCCACCACACGAGCACAGCTCTAAATATCCACTTTGATGGTAGATTGAGTCCAGTGGCATGGCCCTACTACCACTTCAATGTTCCAACACTCCCACCACACGAGCACAGCTCTAAATATCCACTTTGATGGTAGATTGAGTTCAAGTGGCATGGCCCTACTACCACACGAGCACAGCTCTAAATGTCCACTTTGATGGTAGATTGAGTTCAAGTGGCATGGCCCTACCACCACTTCAATGTTCCAACACTCCCACCCCCCGAGCACAGCTCTAAATGTCCACTTTGGTGGTAGATTGAGTTCAAGTGGCATGACCCTACTACCACACGAGCACAGCTCTAAATGTCCACTTTGATGGTAGATTGAGTTCAAGTGGCATGGCCCTACTACCACACGAGCACAGCTCTAAATGTCCACTTTGATGGTAGATTGAGTTCAAGTGGCATGGCCCTACTACCACACGAGCACAGCTCTAAATGTCCACTTTGATGGTAGATTGAGTTCAAGTGGCATGGCCCTACTACCACACGAGCACAGCTCTAAATATCCACTTTGATGGTAGATTGAGTTCAAGTGGCATGGCCCTACTACCACTTCAATGATCCAACACTCCCACCCCACGAGCACAGCTCTAAATGTCCACTTTGATGGTAGATTGAGTTCAAGTGGCATGGCCCTACTACCACTTCAATGATCCAACACTCCCACCCCACGAGCACAGCTCTAAATGTCCACTTTGATGGTAGATTGAGTTCAAGTGGCATGGCCCTACTACCACTTCAATGATCCAACACTCCCACCCCACGAGCACAGCTCTAAATGTCCACTTTGATGGTAGATTGAGTTCAAGTGGCATGGCCCTACCACCACTTCAATGTTCCAACACTCCCACCCCACGAGCACAGCTCTAAATGTCCACTTTGGTGGTAGATTGAGTTCAAGTGGCATGACCCTACTACCACAGGAACACAGCTCTAAATGTCCACTTTGGTGGTAGATTGAGTTCAAGTGGCATGACCCTACTACCACTTCAATGTTCCAACACTCCCACCACACGAGAACAGCTCTAAATGTCCACTTTGATGGTAGATTGAGTTCAAGTGGCATGGCCCTACTACCACTTCAATGTTCCAACACTCCCACCCCACGAGCACAGCTCTAAATGTCCACTTTGATGGTAGATTGAGTTCAAGTGGCATGGCCCTACTACCACTTCAATGATCCAACACTCCCACCCCACGAGCACAGCTCTAAATGTCCACTTTGATGGTAGATTGAGTTCAAGTGGCATGGCCCTACCACCACTTCAATGTTCCAACACTCCCACCCCACGAGCACAGCTCTAAATGTCCACTTTGGTGGTAGATTGAGTTCAAGTGGCATGACCCTACTACCACAGGAACACAGCTCTAAATGTCCACTTTGGTGGTAGATTGAGTTCAAGTGGCATGACCCTACTACCACAGGAACACAGCTCTAAATGTCCACTTTGGTGGTAGATTGAGTTCAAGTGGCATGACCCTACTACCACAGGAACACAGCTCTAAATGTCCACTTTGGTGGTAGATTGAGTTCAAGTGGCATGGCCCTACTACCACACGAGCACAGCTCTAAATGTCCACTTTGATGGTAGATTGAGTTCAAGTGGCATGGCCCTACTACAACTTCAATGATCCAACACTCCCACCCCACGAGCACAGCTCTAAATGTCCACTTTGATGGTAGATTGAGTTCAAGTGGCATGGCCCTACCACCACTTCAATGTTCCAACACTCCCACCCCACGAGCACAGCTCTAAATGTCCACTTTGGTGGTAGATTGAGTTCAAATGGCATGACCCTACTACCACAGGAACACAGCTCTAAATGTCCACTTTGGTGGTAGATTGAGTTCAAGTGGCATGACCCTACTACCACAGGAACACAGCTCTAAATGTCCACTTTGGTGGTAGATTGAGTTCAAGTGGCATGACCCTACTACCACAGGAACACAGCTCTAAATGTCCACTTTGGTGGTAGATTGAGTTCAAGTGGCATGGCCCTACTACCACACGAGCACAGCTCTAAATGTCCACTTTGATGGTAGATTGAGTTCAAGTGGCATGGCCCTACCACCACTTCAATGTTCCAACACTCCCACCCCACGAGCACAGCTCTAAATGTCCACTTTGATGGTAGATTGAGTTCAAGTGGCATGGCCCTACCACCACTTCAATGTTCCAACACTCCCACCCCACGAGCACAGCTCTAAATGTCCACTTTGATGGTAGATTGAGTTCAAGTGGCATGGCCCTACCACCACTTCAATGTTCCAACACTCCCACCCCACGAGCACAGCTCTAAATGTCCACTTTGATGGTAGATTGAGTTCAAGTGGCATGGCCCTACCACCACTTCAATGTTCCAACACTCCCACCCCACGAGCACAGCTCTAAATGTCCACTTTGATGGTAGATTGAGTTCAAGTGGCATGGCCCTACCACCACTTCAATGTTCCAACACTCCCACCCCACGAGCACAGCTCTAAATGTCCACTTTGATGGTAGATTGAGTTCAAGTGGCATGGCCCTACCACCACTTCAATGTTCCAACACTCCCACCCCACGAGCACAGCTCTAAATGTCCACTTTGATGGTAGATTGAGTTCAAGTGGCATGGCCCTACCACCACTTCAATGTTCCAACACTCCCACCCCACGAGCACAGCTCTAAATGTCCACTTTGATGGTAGATTGAGTTCAAGTGGCATGGCCCTACCACCACTTCAATGTTCCAACACTCCCACCCCACGAGCACAGCTCTAAATGTCCACTTTGATGGTAGATTGAGTTCAAGTGGCATGGCCCTACCACCACTTCAATGTTCCAACACTCCCACCCCACGAGCACAGCTCTAAATGTCCACTTTGATGGTAGATTGAGTTCAAGTGGCATGGCCCTACCACCACTTCAATGTTCCAACACTCCCACCCCACGAGCACAGCTCTAAATGTCCACTTTGATGGTAGATTGAGTTCAAGTGGCATGGCCCTACACCACTTCAATGTTCCACACTCCCACCCCACGAGCACAGCTCTAAATGTCCACTTTGATGGTAGATTGAGTTCAAGTGGCATGGCCCTACCACCACTTCAATGTTCCAACACTCCCACCCCACGAGCACAGCTCTAAATGTCCACTTTGATGGTAGATTGAGTTCAAGTGCATGGCCCTACCACCACTTCAATGTTCCAACACTCCCACCCCACGAGCACAGCTCTAAATGTCCACTTTCACCCCACGAGCACAGCTCTAAATGTCCACTTTCACCCCACGAGCACAGCTCTAAATGTCCACTTTGATCGTAGACTGAGTTCAAGTGCATGGCCCTACCACCACTTCAATGTTCCAACACTCCCACCCCACGAGCACAGCTCTAAATGTCCACTTTCACCCCACGAGCACAGCTCTAAATGTCCACTTTGATGGTAGATTGAGTTCAAGTCGTTATGCTAATAAAAATTCTTCATTCCATCTCTACGTGCTCTCTAAACTAGAATCTCAAGTGAACTTCCATCAAAGATAAAATCTCTTGCTTTCTGTGTTTTTAAAAAATAAAATTCTAACCTCTAATCAAACTTATCTCCCTTTAAACCAGCCCGAGACGCACGTCACAACAGTCCAAATACATCCCGAGTTATTTCCCTTCCGACTTAAACTTCTACTCCTAGAAAAGTAACCTTTGGTTAAAACAGACTTTAAAAAACTCAGTTGGGGTGGAGGAGTGTGGGGGGGGGGTAAGACAACCTCAAAAGTTCTCCCCAACTCCGCGACTGTTTGTTTAGTTGGTCAGACCCCCTTGATGGCTGTGTGTGTATACTTGGTGATTGCTTGCCTACCGCCTGCTACTGTTGGGCCAACTCTAATGACTTTCCGCCGGTAAATCGTATTGGCTATCTGTCTATTGGTGCCATTAGCCATCTTTCAGCGCCCGCCCTCGAATTTATCTGGGGATGCGCCCCTGGCTGTATGCTTTATGTGCCCTCAGCAGTGAATCTAGATCAATACCTAGAAGTTGGTGGAAGATTGGGTCTAAGAATCTAGACGTAGAAGTTGGTGGAAGATTGGGTCTAAGAATCTAGACGTAGAAGTTGGTGGAAGATTGGGTCTAAGAATCTAGACGTAGAAGTTGGTGGCAGATTGGGTCTAAGAATCTAGACGTAGAAGTTGGTGGAAGATTGGGTCTAAGAATCTAGACGTAGAAGTTGGTGGAAGATTGGGTCTAAGAATCTAGACCTAGAAGTTGGTGGAAGATTGGGTCTAAGAATCTAGACGTAGAAGTTGGTGGAAGTGGTAGATTGGGTCTAAGAATCTAGACGTAGAAGTTGGTGGAAGATTGGGTCTAAGAATCTAGACGTAGAAGTTGGTGGAAGATTGGGTCTAAGAATCTAGACGTAGAAATTGGTGGAAGATTGGGTCTAAGAATCTAGACGTAGAAGGTGGTGGCAGATTGGGTCTAAGAATCTAGACGTAGAAGTTGGTGGAAGATTGGGTCTAAGAATCTAGACGTAGAAGTTGGTGGAAGACTTGGTCTAAGAATCTAGACGTAGAAGTTGGTGGAAGACTTGGTCTAAGAATCTAGACGTAGAAGTTGGTGGAAGATTGGGTCTAAGAATTTAGACCTAGAAGTTGGTGGAAGATTGGGTCTAAGAATCTAGACGTAGAAGTTGGTGGAAGATTGGGTCTAAGAATCTAGACGTAGAAGTTGGTGGAAGACTTGGTCTAAGAATCTAGACCTAGAAGTTGGTGGAAGATTGGGTCTAAGAATCTAGACGTAGAAGTTGATGGAAGATTGGGTCTAAGAATCTAGACGTAGAAGTTGGTGGAAGATTGGGTCTAAGAATCTAGACGTAGAAGTTGGTGGAAGATTGGGTCTAAGAATCTAGACCTAGAAGTTGGTGGAAGATTGGGTCTAAGAATCTAGACGTAGAAGTTGGTGGAAGATTGGGTCTAAGAATCTAGACGTAGAAGTTGGTGGAAGATTGGGTCTAAGAATCTAGACGTAGAAGTTAGTGGAAGATTGGGTCTAAGAATATAGACGTAGAAATTGGTGGAAGATTGGGTCTAAGAATCTAGACGTAGAAGTTGGTGGCAGATTGGGTCTAAGAATCTAGACGTAGAAGTTGGTGGAAGATTGGGTCTAAGAATCTAGACGTAGAAGTTGGTGGAAGATTGAGTCTAAGAATCTAGACCTAGAAGTCGATGGAAGACACGGTCTAAAAATCTAGACATAGAAGTTTTTGGAAGACATGGTCTAAGAATCTAGACGTAGAAGTTGGTGGAAGACTTGGTCTACCGTCTGAGATCTAGACCTAGAAGTTGATGTAAGAAATTGTTTTTTTTCAAACCTGAGGGCCAACATTTTTTTTTACATTTTAAAAAAAAATCAACAAATTTGAATTTGATGTCATATTGGTGAGACATTTAAGACGATTTTTAAAAAGTATTTAAACATTTTTTTAATTGTCATTTCAGTTTACAGTTGTCATGATGTGTCACGTGTTCAAGTGTAAAGCAATTTACATCTTTTTACAGTCTTTATTTGTTGTGTTTATAGTAATTGTGTTTTTATTTCATTATATTTATTCAGTATCAGTTCAATTTCATTTGATATATCACATTATATTATATAGAATCGTAACGATCGGTACCAATTTACCGTATTTGTACTCTTAAATGCCCCCATCGGCCTCACTTAATCTATCGACAAGACGTCTATAATTCCATTGCCTATAGATAGCTCCTTACTCCCATCATTGACGGTAAGAAGACCTCTATTGATTGAGGATGGTCTACACCAAGTTGCACCACGGCTTAACGGAGTTGTCATTTAATTGCCAAGTGGTACAGGGCTATGTATAGAAACTGTTAGAGAAGTCAGTGGTACAGGGCTATGTATAGAAACTGTTGGTGAAGTAAGTGGTACAGGGCTATGTATAGAAACTGTTGGTGAAGTAAGTGGTACAGGGCTATGTATAGAAACTGTTGGTGAAGTAAGTGGTACAGGGCTATGTATAGAAACTGTTGGAGAAGTCAGTGGTACAGGGCTATGTATAGAAACTGTTGGTGAAGTAAGTGGTACAGGGCTATGTATAGAAACTGTTAGAGAAGCAAGTGGTACAGGGCTATGTATAGAAACTGTTAGAGAAGTAAGTGGTACAGGGCTATGTATAGAAACAGAGAAGTAAGTGGTACAGGGCTATGTATAGAAACTGTTAGAGAAGTAAGTGGTACAGGGCTATGTATAGAAACTGTTAGAGAAGTAAGTGGTACAGGGCTATGTATAGAAACTGTTGGTGAAGTAAGTGGTACAGGGCTATGTATAGAAACTGTTGGTGAAGTAAGTGGTACAGGGCTATGTATAGAAACTATTAGAGAAGTAAGTGGTACAGGGCTATGTATAGAAACTATTAGAGAAGTAAGTGGTACAGGGCTATGTATAGAAACTGTTAGAGAAGTAAGTTGTACAGGGCTATGTATAGAAACTGTTACAGAAGTAAGTGGTACAGGGCTACGTATAGAAACTATTGGAGAAGTCAGTGGTACAGGGCTATGTATAGAAACTGTTAGAGAAGTAAGTGGTACAGGGCTATGTATAGAAACTGTTAGAGAAGTAAGTGGTACAGGGCTATCTATAGAAACTATTGGAGAAGTCAGTGGTACAGGGCTATGTATAGAAACTGTTGGTGAAGTAAGTCGTACAGGGCTATGTATAGAAACTGTTGGTGAAGTAAGTGGTACAGGGCTATGTATAGAAACTGTTAGAGAAGTAAGTGGTACAGGGCTATGTATAGAAACTGTTGGTGAAGTAAGTGGTACAGGGCTATGTATAGAAACTGTTAGAGAAGCAAGTGGTACAGGGCTATGTATAGAAACTGTTAGAGAAGTAAGTGGTACAGGGCTATGTATAGAAACTGTTAGAGAAGCAAGTGGTACAGGGCTATGTATAGAAACTGTTAGAGAAGTAAGTGGTAAAGGGCTATGTATAGAAACTGTTAGAGAAGTAAGTGGTACAGGGCTATGTATAGAAACTGTTGGTGAAGTAAGTGGTACAGGGCTATGTATAGAAACTGTTGGTGAAGTAAGTGGTACAGGGCTATGTATAGAAACTGTTAGAGAAGTAAGTGGTACAGGGCTATGTATAGAAACTGTTAGAGAAGTAAGTGGTACAGGGCTATGTATAGAAACTGTTAGAGAAGTAAGTGGTACAGGGCTATGTATAGAAACTGTTGGTGAAGTAAGTGGTACAGGGCTATGTATAGAAACTGTTAGAGAAGTAAGTGGTACAGGGCTATGTATAGAAACTGTTAGAGAAGTAAGTGGTACAGGGCTATGTATAGAAACTGTT
This sequence comes from Ampullaceana balthica, assembly GCA_944989445.1. Taxonomy (NCBI): domain Eukaryota; kingdom Metazoa; phylum Mollusca; class Gastropoda; family Lymnaeidae; genus Ampullaceana; species Ampullaceana balthica. The sequence continues at coordinate 483,295 of CALYLW010000347.1, forward strand.
AGAGAAGTAAGTGGTACAGGGCTATGTATAGAAACTGTTAGAGAAGTAAGTGGTACAGGGCTATGTATAGAAACTGTTAGAGAAGCAAGTGGTACAGGGCTATGTATAGAAACTGTTAGAGAAGTAAGTGGTACAGGGCTATGTATAGAAACTGTTAGAGAACCAAGTGGTACAGGGCTATGTATAGAAACTGTTAGAGAAGTAAGTGGTACAGGGCTATGTATAGAAACTATTGGAGAAGTCAGTGGTACAGGGCTATGTATAGAAACTGTTAGAGAAGCAAGTGGTACAGGGCTATGTATAGAAACTGTTAGAGAAGTAAGTGGTAAAGGGCTATGTATAGAAACTGTTAGAGAAGTAAGTGGTACAGGGCTATGTATAGAAACTGTTAGAGAAGTAAGTGGTACAGGGCTATGTATAGAAACTGTTGGTGAAGTAAGTGGTACAGGGCTATGTATAGAAACTGTTGGTGAAGTAAGTGGTACAGGGCTATGTATAGAAACTGTTGGTGAAGTAAGTGGTACAGGGCTATGTATAGAAACTGTTGGTGAAGTAAGTGGTACAGGGCTATGTATAGAAACTGTTGGTGAAGTAAGTGGTACAGGGCTATGTATAGAAACTGTTAGAGAAGTAAGTGGTACAGGGCTATGTATAGAAACTGTTAGAGAAGTAAGTGGTACAGGGCTATGTATAGAAACTGTTAGAGAAGTAAGTGGTACAGGGCTATGTAGAAACTGTTAGAGAAGTAAGTGGTACAGGGCTATGTATAGAAACTGTTGGTGAAGTAAGTGGTACAGGGCTATGTCTGTCTCTGTATATCTCTATGTCTGTCTCTCTGTCTGTCTGTCTCTCTCTCTATATATATATATACATCTGTCTCTCACTCTCTCTATGTCTCGCGCTCTCTCTCCCTCTCTCTCATTCCCTATTATCTGTTTTCTTATTGGTTACCCTAGTTTCCACGTGGTTTCCCTGTTTCTCCTTGCTTCTTATTGTCTACAAGAAAATTAACCACCCCCCTCCAAATATATTATACATATTGATACAAAGATCTTTATATGACAGCCACCTCTCTACATCTTGACACAAAGATCTTTATATGACAGTCACCTTTCTACATCTTGATACAAAGATCTTTATATGACAGTCACCTTTCTACATCTTGATACAAAGATCTTTATATGACAGCCACCTTTCTACATCTTGATACAAAGATCTTTATATGACATCCACCTTTCTACATCTTGATACAAAGATCGTTTTATCATATCCTTCTTCTTACATCTTTACACAAAGATCTTTATATGGCATTCACCTCTCTACATCTCGACACAAAGATCGTTATATGACATCCACCTTTCTACATCTTGATAAAAGATCTTTATATCATATCCTCCTTACATCTTGACACAAAGATCTTTATATGGCATTCACCTCCCTACATCTCGACACAAAGATCTTTATATGACATCCACATTTCTACACCTTGATACAAAGATCTTTATATCATATCCTCCTTCCTACATCTCTACACAAAGATCTTTATATGACATCCACCTTTCTACATCTTGATAAAAGATCTTTATATTATATACTCCTTACATCTTTACACAAAGATCTTTATATGGCATTCACCTCTCTACATCTCGACACAAAGATCGTTATATGACATCCACCTTTCTACATCTTGATAAAAGATCTTTATATCATATCCTCCTTACATCTTGACACAAAGATCTTTATATGGCATTCACCTCTCTACATCTCGACGCAAAGATCGTTATATGACAGCCACCTTTCTACATCTTGATACAAAAATCTTTATATCATATCCCCCTTCCTACATCTCTACACAAAGATCTTTATATGACAGCCACCTTTCTGTGTGTTAGACCTGTAGGAATGTCTCGGCTAATCTCCCTTTCGATTTCACTGGAGCACTCTGGAGAAATAAACATGTATTTGTGCACCTTCGAGTACGTACTCGGGGAGGGATTAGATAGATCGATACCTGGCACAAGCACACACGAGCCTGTATACGTACATTCCATGGAACAGTGTATCGATTCCGTACCTGCCCTTAACCGATAAATTACACAATCAATCCCGTCCATCTATTTTAGGCATTGACCCGTGTTTGATTGATATACTCTTGCTTTATATCTCCGCGACCTCGCGCTCTCATCGCGCAGTTCATTGTTTACAAAGTTTCCATAGTAACACATTAAGACAAGATGGTGGGCTGTGACAATAATTATTTACATTTTTTCCGGTGTTATGGTGGGTGGGTGAGGTTGGTAGCTAGTCAAACATGAAGTTGTGTGATCTTATGTTTCGAAGAGACAGAGCGGTTCTCGTGTTATAAGCAGCGGTGTAAATGGCGTGAATTACTGCCTGTGCTTGTATAACAGAAACATAGAAGCTCCTTTTGTAAAAACATTTCTATTATGAGACCATTGTATACCTTCTTATAAATGTGTTGCCAACATCTTGATTGTTTCTGCACTCATCGACCCCCAATTGTTTTTACTTTGCGTAAATTGTATCACAAATCTGTTGCTTTCAAATAATTTTAAAATTTATCTTTTAACTTAATCAAAGAGCGCATCCTGTTTAGAAATACGGGCCACATTTTTTCAAAACTTTTTTTTAAAATTTGGAGGTGCTTCCGTTTTCGTGTAATTGTAATTAGTCTCTGCCGTGGTAGTGTATGAAAACAAGGCTTGGATGGCACGAGGAAAGAAATGATTCAAATTGAAATTTATGCTGGTATTTTTAAATGGCATATTTAGTGTGTTGTACTTAGCAGTCCACTGCTTGATTCACTTACATTAGAATGTTCGGAACGCCCCGAAGTTGAATAGTGGCATCCAGTTACTAAGTGCCCCTTATGTTACAAACGTCTGATTTCACACCATTTAATGTTGACACACGGTTGATATAATTTATAGGTGTACGGACCTAATGGTGTAAGGACCTAATGGTGTAAGAACCTAATGATGTAAGGACCTAATGATGTAAGGACCTAATGGTGTAAAGACCTAATGGTGTAAGGACCTAATTGTGTAATGACCTAATGATGTAAGGACCTAGTTGTGTAAGGACCTAGTTGTGTAAGGACCTAGTTGTGTAAGGACCTAATGGTGTAAGGACCTAGTGGTGTAAGGACCTAGTGGTGTAAGGACCTAATGGTGTAAGGACCACTGTACCGTACCCCATGTAGTACAAAAGTTCCCACTCACTCGCCACACCACTGTACTAGTACTGTACCACTACTGTACCAAATGTAGTAAAAAATTCCCCACTCACCACACCAATGTACTGTACCCCATGTAGTACAAAAGTCCCCACTCACTCGCCACACCACTGTACTGTATCCCATGTAGTACAAAAGTCCCCACTCACGCCCCTCGCCCTGTCATGTTTATTCGCTCGACCAGCCAAACAGTTTTTCTTATGACGTCTAGGAAATAAAGCAGTTTTTATGCCGCCCGTAAACCCGTGACATTTCGTCCTTTATGCTTGTTCGCCCAGCCCATCCTCAGTATCATCTATTGATTGGTCCTGCTGCCTCGCCCTTACACATAACACGTCTACAACAAAGTTTTTTAACTTCAAATCATCGGGTCAAGGCGGACACAAAGAACAATTGACGTGTTGTTGGGGAGGTCTGTTGAAATCTAGACGAGTTCTTAGGGAGAGACTGCTTTTAAAAATAACATTGAAGATTACTTTCATGTCTTGGAATATCTGCCTAAAGTCTTACTTTTATGTCTTCAAATATCTGCCTAAAGATTTACTTTCATGTCTTGGAATATCTGCCTAAAGTCCAACTTTCACGTCTTCGAACATCTGCCTAAAGTCTTACTTTCACGTCTTCGAATATCTGCCTAAGTCTTAATTTCACGTCTTGGGATATCTGCCTAAAGTCTTACTTTCATGTCTAGACTATGTGCCTAAAGTCTTACTTTCATGTCTAGAATATCTGCCGAAAGTCTTACTTTCACGTCTTCGAACATCTGCATAAAGTCTTAATTTCACGTCTTGGGATATCTGCCTAAAGTCTTACTTTCATGTCTTGGAATATCTGCCAAAAGTCTTACTTTCATGTCTTGAAATATCTGCCTAAAGACTTACTTTCATGTCTTGAAATATCTGCCTAAAGACTTACTTTCATTCTTGGAATATCTGCCTAAAATCTTACTTTCATGTCTAGAATATGTGCCTAAAGTCTTATTTTCATGTCTTGAAATATCTGCCTAAAGACTTACTTTCATGTCTTGGAATATCTGCCTAAAGTCTTACTTTCACGTCTTCGAATATCTGCCTAAAGTCTTAATTTCATGTCTTGGAATTTCTGCCTAAAGTCTTACTTTCATGTCTTTGAATATCTGCTTTAGCTACTAAGGAGAGAGTTCCAATGAATTTTAAGATTGGCACCGGATATCGGGCTTGTTGACTGCTCATCTCTAGTTCTTTAGTAGTTTCGGCTGTATTGTTGTTGCAGTATTGTCGCTGTATTATTGTCGTTGCATTGTTGTATATTTTGTTTTGTATGGTTTTTACTGCTGCTTTTGTTTTATTTTTTTAATTAAACGCCTTACCAGCAGTGGTCATCACACTGTGTGCACCCAGACCACAGTGAGAAGTCAAACTAAAAACTCCCGCCAGACACAGACCCTCGATTGCGCTCACAGTATGTCAGACGTCATGTGACCGCCCAGTCCTCTTGTGAGGAATCCATGGATACGTGTGGGGATCCAAGAACTGGTGTTGGATTCGTTGAGCTAGCGGGTTGGGTATAGGGATAGCTGATGTCAGTGTGAGGATCAATGACGAAATGAAGATGATAACTCAAGTAATGTTGTAGGGGATCGCTGATCTCAGTTTGAGGATCAATGACGAAATGAAGATGATAACTAATGTTGTAGGGCAGGGGTGCGCCACCTTTGGGCTGTTGACGGCCGCATAAAAAGTGCTTAATTACAGACAAAAACAATTCCATCGCTATTCTCTTATATTTCTACTTTATTGAACATGGTCATGTAAACCTAACATTATGTCAAACACGTACAACATGAGAACATTGTTAGGTGGCATTAGTACACTAAGAACACGATAATTGAATAAGTGATAAGCTGCTTCACTAACACTTTCCATGTAACTTAGCAGTCCAGAGTCCAGAAATTAGTGGCTGCCTTGCTCTTGGAGAGTCGCGCAAAGTCCTGGCACTTGCTGGAGATCATCATTTGTATTCCTAACGCCAGATTGGTGTCCACAAGTCGGGTTCGATATTTGTTCTTGAGATATTTCATTCGTGAAAATGACGCTTCGCACATGTAAGTGCTTCCAAACAGCACTACAGTGTTTCTTGCTATTTCGTGAAGCTTGGGATACTCCACAGCTATTTTCCATGTCTCCAGTAGATCGTTTTTGTGCTCGAATTTCTTTATAAGCTGCACTTTATTTTTTAGCTCGATCAGTTGGACATCCAACGGCGCACTAACCAAATGTGGAGCTCTTGTCGAAATCCTGAAAACATTTTGCGAATTCCAACAACAGCACTTCGAGGACGCCTGAAAAGGATGTAGCCGGATTTCATCTTGTCTTATTTCATGGCTCTCGATTAGAGCGGTGAGCTGCGGGAAATGATAGAGATTGAGCTGTTGAATATAACTTTGTAGCAGACGACATTTGTCACAGAAATCCCTTCTCTTCTGTGCATGGGGCAAACTGTAGTTCCTTTGCTTTGTCTAGCTCTATAACCATGATAAAATTAATCGTTTTCATTAAACGCTTTTATACTGTTATGTTTATTTACTGCTATGTCGAGAATATGTCTGGATTTCTGGTGCAGCTGCCAGCTAAGAGTGATACTTGAACACAGGCCTCTGGGTATTTGCGTGTACTGTAGTGGCTACTGAAGCTGACCGACGGGTTACACGGTTACACAGCTCAAGCACAATACCGCGAATGAGCGCATCACAGGTTTCAGCGTGCTTCAATATTAGCCTGCTAAACTTCTCTGCCTGCCCTCATTAGCTAAAGCTGCAGCCTAAAACCAGAGCGGCAAGAGCCACTTCAATGTCAATGAGCGCTAAACACTGCAGCTAATGCTACAGCTGCCGGAGTCGTAATTTGTTTCGCAATAACTAGTCCTTAAGGGTGTAAATGAATATTCAATATTGCATTTACAAATTTACATAATATATTGCCAAATTGCAAATATTTGACGGCCTCAGGTTATTATAATTTAAACAGATTGCCACGGCCGCACAATTTCGTGCCCACGGCCGCATGCGGCCGTACGGCCGCAGGTTGCGCACCCCTGTTGTAGGGGATCGCTGATCTCAGTGTGAGGATCAATGACGACATGAAGATGATAACTCAACTAATGTTGTAGGGGATCGCTGATCTCAGTGTGAGGATCAATGACGACATGAAGATGATAACTCAACTAATGTTGTAGGGGATCGCTGAAACCATGTCAGTGCTCCTCTAATAAACAGTGGAACCTCTCATAGCGAGTTTAATTGATTCCAGAGTCTTACTCGTTAAGCGAAACACTCGTTATACGAAACAATTTTTTTTCCATACAAATCAATGTAAAATACGATAATCCGTTCCTTGCTGAAAAAAAACCTAATTTTTCAGAAAAAAATTTATGAACATTTATTTATATAAAATTACTTATGAATTGTTAAAGAGTGAAACAACTAGAATACAATTTAGATTTGAAACAAAAAACGTAAACAAAAATATGAATTTATGACAAATAATTATTCCTTTTTAACTAGAGAACTGTCCAAAGACATTTGTTTTTGCCAACGCTTCAAAATTTTATGAAAATTTGTCGTTACCGTTTCGTAGACATTCTTGACACTCCATTTGAAGCATCCATCTCCTTAATTGTTGTTGAGAATAGTGCAGATCGTTGATGTTGGCTGACTGTAGTTGTGCGCTAGATTAGCCACCTTGTTCTCGCTTTTCAATGGTTTTACATTTTTATTGCAACAGTATTTTTTCTCTCTTATGATTGTCTTCTTGTTGTTTTTTTCCGAAGACATTTTAGCACATGTTATTACACTTAGTACATACAAAATTACGAATACTGTCTGAATACACAATTTGTAAAAAACGGTTGATCACACACGAAAACAATACGCTAACAGACCGAGTGTTTAACACAGAATTATACATCGGGGTGGAAGTGCCGGCTCGCAAATGAATTTCCAGGAAAAAGGTACTTTCCCTTTCTGCGTCACTCGTTATGCGAATCTTCGTTCGTTAAGGGAGCAACTTTTTTTTTAAAAAGCTCGTTATGCGAATTACTCGTTATGAGAGGTGCTTGTATGAGAGATTTGACTGTGATTTGGAGATCGCATCTATGATATAATTTTGGAATCCCTGAAACTATGCCAGTGCATCTATAATATAATTTGGAGATCGCTGAAACCTTGTTAGTGCATCTATGATATATTTTGGAGATCACATACATAATTAGGTTTTTTTTGCTCACAAGGGGATATAACCACATAATCCATCTCGATCAAACGATTCAGAATAAAGTAATATAGAATCCAATTATTTACCCTTCCCCTCTTGAATAGTTTGTTCAGTTGATATGTCAGCACAATGAACATTATTTTAGTTTTTATTTCTATTTCACTAGCAGAGTAGATCAGACGGCTAGTGTGTATACATATGCACGCGCAATTCACACACAAACCACATTCGAATCTTGTCATCTGTATTATAATAACATTGAAATCTCTACAAACAGCTATAAAGACCGGCATCTCGAAGAAATCAAATAACCAACGCAGAGATGAATTGTTTCATCGAGTTGCTGGAACACTCTCCCGTTTGATGTGTTTGGATGTACAGCTGCTTTTCTAACACGGCCATTATTTGGTTTTAACATTTTGTGTCCCAATTCTTGGTCTACTTCTAGGGGCCCAGAGCCCGAGATACGCCCCTGTTTTAACACGGAGACTTATGTCCCAATTCTTGGTCTACTTCTGAGGCCACCACCCCCCCAGCTACGCCGCTGTTCCGATCCTCCTTCAATGAATTCGACTTTTTATTGACCATTAATTCCTCACATACCGTACTGACTGAACTTTGACCTTAGACCAATTAATCAGTTGTAACATGATAGCTACTAGAATGCTCAATATGCAGAATCGTTTGGTACAGGAAAAAAAAGGGGGTGGGGGTGGGGGCGGATCATACTCACGATTATTTTGTATTCGGGTGTCAACATCAGCAACTGTCTCCCTCACACACATACACATTACATCAGTGTTTCATAATACCACATCACCATGTCACATTGTCTCACCATTATGCACCTTCTGACTATGACATCCCCCTATTTATGTCCGTCTTTCACCTCTCTCTCTCTCTCTCTCTCTCTCTCTCTCTCTCTCTCTCTCTCTCTCTCTCTCTCTCTCTCTCTCTCTCTCTCTCTCTCTCTCTTTCTCTCTCTCTCTCTCTCTCTCTCTCTGCCTTTCTCTCTATCTCCCTCTCTCTATCTCTTATTGATCTTCTAATATCCTCTTACCGTCCCACTCATCCTACATGTTATTCCTCTGTTCCATTGCAAGCTGTTCACCAATGTGATTCAAAAATTGTATTTCTGCTCTGTTGACATTTTCTTATGGACTTTATTCGACTAAAATATCTCTACCTAACCTTTTCTAGTTGTATCTCTAACAATATCTTCATTTTCTTCATCGCCCTTGTTGTTTTTCCTGTACAAATGTCAGGCATCAAATGTCACCTGTTGACATCTATATAATTGGTAATTTCATCAACAGACTCAAGCCGTTCCCAGATGCCCCGCCCTCCCGACCTCTGACCTCTGACAATACGATAACGATGGTATGTCGTTTCGCCTGGGACCATACCATCGACCGCCTCAGTCCCTCCTCACACAACACCAGCATGGCGTCGACGCGCTGCTCCAGAAGGGTCTCTCCCTGTCCAGAGGTTCTCAATTCAGTACCAGTGACCCGTTCGAGGCGGCCGTCCCATACGACAGTGACGTCACCGAAATACGAACCGCGGGCGCCAACTCCACCACCAAGGAGCCCAAAAGCCTCATCCCATTGCCGGACTGGCCTGACGCCCTGGTGCGCTGGGGCGTGTGGTGGGACCTCCACATCTACGGGTTCGCGGTCCTGTTTCTGATCCTGACCCTCATGGCCGTCGCCATCTTCGTCCGGTTCCGGCCGCGCGTCCAGAAGTGTAAGATCGTCTACAACACCCTGCTGCTGCTGGCCACCTCCGGGGTGTTCAGGGCGGTCTTCATGCTGGTGGACCCGTACGGCTACAGCGGGCGGATGGCGGGCCTGATGGTGGGCATCATGATGCAGGGCGTGTACCCGTTGTTCTGTGCCTGCTACGGCCTCACCCAGGTGAGTAGGTGTCGTGATGTCTCCACTTCTCCACCTGACTTGGTTATTGAGAGAATAGACTATATAGTATATAGTATCGAACTCCGACTGTCGTTAAGAAAACAATTCCACTCACACCCTCCCATCACAGACTGCCCTCACACCCTCCCATCACAGACTGCCCTCACAGACTCCCTCAGTTTTCCCCACACGCTCACTCGCTCTCTCTCTCCTCATTCACCTCACACAGTAATAGTGTTGTAAATAGTTTAGCCCAGGGGCGTCCAAACTTTTTGTAAAGCGGGCTATTTTCAATGAAGTAAATGTATGCGCAAGCCGTATTAAGAGAATAAACAAAAAAATGACACAGCTTTAGACTAAGTGCATGCTTTTAAATCATTTGATTATTTTGTGTTTGTACTTTGTAAGAGATATTTTGGGTGATGAAAAGGGGAACATGTTATCTTGATTTTTAGAGATTTTATAAATGTTCTATTCCATCATTTGAAATTATAAAAATTGAATAAATAATAGCCAAGTTTTGGAATAAGGATTTTTTAATTTCATAATACGTATTTTAAATAAATAAATGTGTTGAAATAAAGCTAGCGCTGAAAATGTTCAGACAAAAATGTGATGAAAAAATGTTTTAAAATTTGAAGTATACAAAGCCACATTCATTCCCTTTCAGAGTTTTAAAAAATTAAAATTTTTATGACATTCATTTAGTCCATCAAATGTCATCGAATTTCATTCACATAACTGCATCGGCTTTTTGTAATAGATACTCACTTTTTGTAATAAATACTCACTTTTTGTAATAAATACTCACTTTTTGTAATAAATACTCACTTTTTGTGCACAAAACTTCTCATTATGTCGGATTTCCTGATAAATATAATGTCGTCGTTACAGAAAACATCCAGATGAGATGATTGCTCAAGATAAGGCCGCGGGCTATAGTTAAAATTTAATCGTGGGTCGTATTTGGCCCACGGGCCGGACTTTGGACACCCCTGGTTTAGCCAATGGGGGGTAGTGTTGTTGACATCTGTTTATGCAGTATCATATAATAGTTTTAGTAGATATTTCCCACTATATTCTGTCAGTAATCTCTCTAACTAATCATGACGTCATGTAGGTCATGCTGCTGCGCATCACCAAGGTTGACGTCGGCAACAGTAAGGTCCGCAGCCTCAGCTGGCTGATGGGATGCACCTTGACCTACTTGTTTCTAGTGGTGGTCATCGAGTCGCTCGTGTCCTTCGAGCGGTCACTCAAACTGCTCCTGTTGTTGGACAGCGGCTGTTTCATCGCATGGGCGCTGTACCTGGGCATCACGTTCATATGTAGCGGTTTCAGGTGAGTGGTCAGGTGATGATGAGAGATGACGTCATGTGAGGATGAGAGGAGGCGTCATATGAGCATATGAAAGTATAGAAGTAACTTACGAGTTAAGGATATTTTAAGCTAGTCGTAACTCGTAGCGTCACACCACGAATTACGACCATAAGACTTAGAACTCCATAACAACAAAGTGTTCGTTCTCTCCTAGGTTAAGTCAGTACGCCACAGAAACCAAACGGGCGCGCAAGGAGCTCAACGCCTTCAGCAACAACCGCCGCTCCGCCAGCAACACCACGGGGCTCATCGGCGGGGCCTCCAGCTCCCACGACAACGGGATTAACGTCTTCAACGTCGGCGTCATGCAGGCAACGTCCGACGCGACTTCGGCCGCGGGCCAGGAATCGACTGAGGGTATAATTTCCGATTACCCGTTGTATCTGCCTACGATACCCGCCAACTCCCACAGAACGTCATCGAACCTCCGGCTCTCCAGACCGAGGCTCAAGATATCCGAGAGGGACCACATGATGGTAACCATAGCAACGGACGAGGACGACGTGTCCACGAGCTCAACGGACGTCGAGAATGTCAAGGACGATGGCGCTGCCGCGTGCCGGACTAAAAAACGTTACAAGCATGCGCAGAAGACGAAGCGGAGTCGGAGCGGTTCCAAGACTCCGACGTCGTCAACGGCGTACACGCCCGTGGCCCTCTCGGAGGAGAAGTCTCGGAAAAAACAAGCTGCGGACAAAAGTGCCGGAAACAGTACCGCCAACTGTGCCGGAAGTAGTGCGTCCATGTTACGTTCTAAGAGCGGGGAGAGAAATCTGAGCCAGAACTGCTTGCACAATAACTCAGGGCTGTGCACGGTGGAGTCCCTTCACGCATACAGCATCGCGTGCCAAGGAGGCTCCGCCCCCTTCAAGCCCACCCTCGGCATCAACAGTCTGTCCAAGGAGAGGATTGCCGACGAGTGCCGCGCCACGACGGAGCCAGAGTTGCCGCTGCTGAAACCACCCACGCCGTCAGCAGAGAACGCCTGGAGCAGTCTGAGCGAGGCCACGAAGCGTGAGGAGCCGGACAGTCTGGACGATGACCCCAACGACGACTCGGACATGGACGACGACCAGCGCCGGTTGGAGTCGTACAAAACCGCGATGGCTTCGGGGAACTCCGCTCCGGCTCATGATATCCCGGAGCCGCCCGATCTGACCCTCGGGGAAGGGACGGACTTTCAGGCGGAGAACACTGTTGACGACATGGGGGACAGATCTTGCTGTGCGGCCAACTCAAGCTCCGACAATGGCGTCGACGCTCGCCACGCGCTGGGTCAACCTGACGTCTCATACGCCAGCAACCTTGACCCCGAGCACCTCAGCAGCTCCCCACGAGACAACGGTTACCTGGCAGACACCGAAAACATTTTTTACTGCTCGTCCTTCCCGAAACCTTGCCACCCGCCCGGCCGACAGACGTTGACGAGGGACGAAACTCCCCGCACGAGCGGCGATATGTCCTCCCAGAGATCCACACCGAGCCACTCCGAGGACGAGTCGACCATCAGCCCCGACCTGTCCGAGCGGATGAGGACCATCATGCCGGCGGCGCTGGGGCTGTTCCGTATCCGGCAGAGCAAGGTCGTGCAGAAGGCCGTGCACTTGACCTACTTTCTGACATTCCTCTTCATGTTCGCGTGTTTGCTGCAGCTGTACACAGTCTTCGGCGTCTACGGCGTCTTAGGAACCATTCCAAGGCCTGACCCGTGGCCCTGGCTCATCTTCCACACGATATTCCGGTAAGTGGTCAGATTAAACATAGTTGTCTAGAGTCTAGAGGATAGACGTGCAATGGTGGTTTATGAACAATGAATCAGTTGCCACTAACGGTCATGTGATTAAGCGAGTTGTTTTAAGGGAGATTTTTTTTAGAGAGAAGAAAACTGGAAATTGCAAGTGGCTGAAATTCTCCGTGTCCGTTAAAACAGCAGACGTGGCCTTTTGTGTTAATGTTACTTCTGCTTCTTCCTCCGTGTTTACACCTCCAGACTGCTGATTGGTGTGAGGCAGTAGAGACATGTCATGCGTGACCTATTTAAACGCGTCATTTCCTTGTGTAATTTTAACGGCGAAACAACTACTGCTGCCTTAAAAAATATTTGGAAGCATGCGCTGTTTTATCTGACTGTCGACACTGGAATATGAGCAGTGTTGGCACTTCTCTCAGTGATAGCACTTCTCTCTGTGATAGCACTTCTCTCAGTGATAGCACTTCTCTCAGTGATAGCACTTCTATCAGTGATAGCACTTCTCTCAGTGATAGCACTTCTCTCAGTGTTGGCACTTCTCTCCGTGATAGCACTTCTCTCAGTGATAGCACTTCTCTCAGTGATAGCACTTCCTCTAGTGTTGGCACTTCTCTCAGTGATAGCACTTCCTCTAGTGTTGGCACTTCTCTCAGTGATAGCACTTCCTCTAGTGTTGGCACTTCTCTCAGTGATAGCACTTCCTCCAGTGTTTGCACTTCTCTCAGAGATAACACTTCCTCCAGTGTTGGCACTTCTCTTAGTGATAGCACTTCCTCTAGTGTTGGCACTTCTCTCAGTGATAGCACTTCTCTCAGTGATAGCACTTCCTCCAGTGTTGGCACTTCTCTCAGAGATAACACTTCCTCCAATGTTGGCACTTCTCTTAGTGATAGCACTTCCTCTAGTGTTGGCACTTCTCTCAGTGATAGCACTTCTCTCAGTGATAGCACTTCCTCCAGTGTTTGCACTTCTCTCAGAGATAACACTTCCTCCAGTGTTGGCACTTCTCTTAGTGATAGCACTTCCTCTAGTGTTGGCACTTCTCTCAGTGATAGCACTTCTCTCAGTGATAGCACTTCCTCCAGTGTTGGCACTTCTCTCAGAGATAACACTTCCTCCAGTGTTGGCACTTCTCTTAGTGATAGCACTTCCTCTATTGTTGGCACTTCTCTCAGTGATAGCACTTCCTCCAGTGTTGGCACTTCTCTCAGTGATAGCACTTCCTCTAGTGTTGGCACTTCTCTCAGTGATAGCACTTCCTCTAGTGTTGGCACTTCTCTCAGTGATAGCACTTCTCTCAGTGATAGCACTTCCTCCAGTGTTGGCACTTCTCTCAGAGATAACACTTCCTCCAGTGTTGGCACTTCTCTTAGTGATAGCACTTCCTCTATTGTTGGCACTTCTCTCAGTGATAGCACTTCCTCCAGTGTTGGCACTTCTCTCAGTGATAGCACTTCCTCTAGTGTTGGCACTTCTCTCAGTGATAGCACTTCCTCTAGTGTTGGCACTTCTCTCAGTGATAGCACTTCCTCTAGTGTTGGCACTTCTCTCAGTGATAGCACTTCCTCTAGTGTTGGCACTTCTCTCAGTGATAGCACTTCCTCCAGTGTTGGCACTTCTCTCAGAGATAACACTTCCTCCAGTGTTGGCACTTCTCTTAGTGATAGCACTTCCTCTAGTGTTGGCACTTCTCTCAGTGATAGCACTTCCTCCAATGTTGGTACTTCTCTCAGTGATAGCACTTCCTCCAGTGTTGGCACTTCTCTTAGTGATAGCACTTCCTCCAGTGTTTGCACTTCTCTCAGTGATAGCACTTGCCTCTGTGATAGCCCCTGGCGTAACTTCATCTCATGGACCTAGCATAGACAGCTTACCCGTGTTCCTTGAGGCCTCCAATACGTTTTGATTGACTAGTCTTGTCGTTATAATCAGAACTCTATGTTTTGATTGACCAGCCTTGCCGTTATAATCAGAACTCTATGCTGTCATTGACCAGCCTAGCTGTTATAATCAGACCTCTATGCTGTGATTGACTAGCCTTTCCGTTATAATCAGAACTCTATGCTGTGATTGACTAGCCTTGTCGTTATAATCAGAACTCTATGCTGTGATTGACTAGCCTTGCCGTTATAATCAGAACTCTATGCTGTCATTGACCAGCCTAGCTGTTATAATCAGACCTCTATGCTGTGATTGACTAGCCTTTCCGTTATAATCAGAACTCTCTGTTGTGAAGCTTATTTGCTTCACTTTATTTTGGCCCTAGTGAAAGCTGGGCGGACGGTTAATGTGGAAATAGACGATTAACGGGCCACATAATCCACATAGCTGTCCCCCCCCCCACAAAAAAGGAGTCTAAGTTAACCCTCTCCACAAATCCAACCAAGCTCGCTACTTGTCTAACTCACTTCATCCCTGAATTCTATACTATTTTCTATCTTTCCAACTTCCCCATCCTCAAAATTCATTCATTCTCTCCTCTCCCCACTTCCTCCTAAGCCAACCATTTTCTCTACCTCTCAAACACCAACCCCTCCCCCTCCACATGCTAAGTCCGACTCCCGACTCCCCATCTGTGTTATTATTTAATAAAATTATAACCAAGCCATTGTGGCCGCGTATCTCCCGGTCACCGCCGAATATCTTCCGCTGGTCGCCGTAATTTAACGTCTAATTTTCCGGCCGAAGAGAGTGCGTCGATAAATTGGTGTGCCCCGGGCCGTTTGGATTTTTGGACTGAATTGTTGGCGGTTTATAGCTGGGGGGGGGTGTATGTTTAATGGGAGACGGCTGATTGACTGGATGGTGTGTATGGGAGACGGCTGATTGACTGGATAGTGTGTATGGGAGACGGCTGATTGACTGGATAGTGTGTATTGGAGACGGCTGATTGACTGGATAGTGTGTATGGGAGACGGCTGATTGACTGGATAGTGTGTATTGGAGACGGCTGATTGACTGGATAGTGTGTATGGGAGACGGCTGATTGACTGGATAGTGTGTATGGGAGACGGCTGATTGACTGGATAGTGTGTATGGGAGACGGCTGATTGACTGGAGGATGTGTATGGGAGACGGCTGATTGACTGGATGTGTATGTTGAATGGGAGACGGCTGATTGACGGGAATTTGTAATGGGAGACGGCTGATTGACTGGAGGATGTGTATGGCAGACGGCTGATTGACTGGATGTGTATGTTGAATGGGAGACGGCTGATTGACTGGATGGTGTGTATGGGAGATGGCTGATTGACTGGATGTGTATGTTGAATGGGAGACGGCTGATTGACTGGATGGTGTGTATGTTGAATGGGAGATTGCTGATAGTATGTGTGAGCAATTTTTCATTAATCAAGTTACGTGCTGAGGAATCATGCCGCAAATCCGCGAATTGGTCTTGTATTTATTGGGGTTACTGGCTACATCAAGGGAAACAGAGAATGGATTTTATCTTGATATATATAAACACCCTCAATTATCACTGACTGACTGACTCATTCTGTGACGCTAAGGGGCATCACTCTGTTTTTTTTAAAATTGAAAATATAGACTTAAAAATCATAATCATTTTGGTTTCCAGATTAACATTAACCAAACAACGCACGAACCTTTGACGTCAGCATTTGTGTTGTAAACTGTGCTACGTTCGAAAAGAGTTATTTTTTTGGTGCAGTAATTTGATGCGCGGCTTTCTAAAATTAGTAGCGTCACGGACAGGACAGACAGGACGTGCAGTTAAAAAATCGTGTGGTGATTAGCACTGTAAAAAGATATTATATGACGTCATTGTTTTAGCTCATATTTTAATTTTGGAAAAGAGAACGATGTAAAAAGAGGATTTGGGGATTTATAATTATAAAATACTTTGTGTACATTTCAGGAATATTTCGTATTTATCCTACAAGGATAAGTTACTTGGGCTTTTGACAACAAAAAAAAAGTGGGCGTCTTGGGTGCCCTACAACTCCTATTATAAAATACTTTGTGTAAATTTCAGGAAGTTTAATATTACGTTTTTATCATACAAGGACAAGTTAGTTGGGCTTTTGAAAAAGGTGGGCGTCGTAGGTGCCCTAAAAAAAGTGGGCGGAGCAGGCGCCACAGCGCCCCAGCACAACCTAGTCTTGATATAGTTCCTTTTTCTTTTAGCAAAAGTAACGCTTCAGTTCGTTTTCAAGGAATTCTAGATGCCCAATTTTCATTTATTTCACCTTCATATTCATTTACCAAACTGCAGAGTTTTTTTAACATGGCAAAGTATCCAAGATTTTCGTCACTTTTGCCCCGAGATTATCTTAAAATGCGATAATATGCCGTTGTTTCCCTTTAAGTTTCAGGTTAACTCTATTATCTGTTCTAATATATCTGTTAAATGTGCTACTCTTGTCGTTTTTTGCCTTGAATTTCCAGAAATAAAAGACAAGATATACAGCTACCAACTTAATATAAAAATTGCATTATGGGGGAATATTTGGTTAAATTTCTGTATAGATTGGCGACCCCTCATAAAATCCGACGAGACCCGCCTGGGTGTCGAAACCCATTGTTTGAGAACTCGTGTTTTAAAATGTTTTACCTTAATGTGAGAAGATAATGTTTTACTTTAAAAATTAACGTTAAACAAATCATTTCAATAAAACCATTACGATAACTTGTGTCAACACTTTGAGATGACTACTTCCCCTTAAAATTTACTTCACAGTGATTAAATAAAAAAAGCTCAAAGATTCATCTCTTTTATAGTGTGTGTATGTCTGTGTGTGTGTGTGCGTGTATACGACATTTAACCCATCGCATCCTTCATCTCCCATCTCATTAGCTCCCAGCCCTATTCCATCTACCATCCCCCATCTCCTTAGCTCCTAGCCCTAATCCATCTACCAACTCTCATCTCCTTAGCTCCCAGCCACATCCCATCGTCAATCCCCAATCTCCTTATCTCCCAGCCACATCCCATCGTCAATCCCCAATCTCCTTATCTCCCAGCCACATCCCATCGTCAATCCCCAATCTCCTTAGCTCCCAGCCACATCCCATCGTCAATCCCCAATCTCATTAGCTCCCAGCCACATCCCATCGTCAATCCCCAATCTCCTTAGCTCCCAGCCACATCCCATCGTCAATCCCCAATCTCCTTAGCTCCCAGCCACATCCCATCGTCAATCCCCAATCTCCTTAGCTCCCAGCCACATCCCATCGTCAATCCCCAATCTCCTTAGCTCCCAGCCACATCCCATCGTCAATCCCCAATCTCCTTAGCTCCCAGCCACATCCCATCGTCAATCCCCAATCTCCTTAGCTCCCAGCCACATCCCATCGTCAATCCCCAAATCTCCTTAGCTCCCAGCCACATCCCATCGTCAATCCCCAATCTCCTTAGCTCCCAGCCACATCCCATCGTCAAATCCCCAATCTCCTTAGCTCCCAGCCACATCCCATCGTCAATCCCCAATCTCCTTAGCTCCCAGCCACATCCCATCGTCAATCCCCAATCTCCTTAGCTCCCAGCCACATCTCATCGTCAATCCCCAATCTCCTTATCTCCCAGCCACATCCCATCGTCAATCCCCAATCTCCTTATCTCCCAGCCACATCCCATCGTCAATCCCCAATCTCCTTATCTCCCAGCCACATCCCATCGTCAATCCCCAATCTCCTTAGCTCCCAGCCACATCCCATCGTCAATCCCCAATCTCCTTAGCTCCCAGCCACATCCCATCGTCAATCCCCAATCTCCTTAGCTCCCAGCCACATCCCATCGTCAATCACCCAATCTCCTTAGCTCCCAGCCACATCCCATCGTCAATCCCCAATCTCATTAGCTCCCAGCCACATCCCATCGTCAATCCCCAATCTCCTTAGCTCCCAGCCACATCCCATCGTCAATCCCCAATCTCATTAGCTCCCAGCCCCATCCCATAAAACGTGTGTCCAACAGTCAGAAAGTCCCCCCTCCCCTCCCCAACCTAATCCCGTGACAGTTGAAGTGACCAACTGACCAACTGAGTCCCTGTTGAATGAGATAAGGCCAGAGTCCTTGAATCAATACCGGAAACGTGTTCAGTGTTTACATCCTGGCACGTGACTGGACATTCTAATCGGCGATTCCGTCGTGAGGCACCCCAGAGGTGTAAGGGGGGTGGTGGGGGTGGGGCTCGTTTTAATTAGGCTCCCTTGGGGTGGGTCACCGTGGTGGGAACCAACTATCACGTGACTTCCACGGACCTGTCATATGGTCAACAACAAAGGCCGATACAACTTTATCAGTGCCAAGAAAATCAATACCAAACAATCAATACCAAACAATCAATACCAAACAATCAATACTAAACAATCAATACCAAACAATCAATACTAAACAATCAATACCAAACAATCAATACTAAACAATCAATACCAAACAATCAATACTAAACAATCAATACTAAACAATCAATACTAAACAATCAATACTAAACAATCAATACTAAACAATCAATACTAAACAATCAATACTAAACAATCAATACTAAACAATCAATACTAAACAATCAATACGACTTCCGGTTTTGTGAGCGGTCACTATTTCTACTAGAGCTAAGTTTTCATATATTTTCATATATTTGCCTAATTTCATAATACTAAATTCTTTTCCAACCCTTAACTAATCTTTAATTAACCAAATTATAATAATTTTAGCTGTTTAATAATATTATTTTTTACTAAAATTACTAAAATCCTAAGTAGTTATGTAGGCAGCCATTTTTATTGTTATTGTTATTAATTTTGAACTCTCCTAATCGTAACTGTGTACATAACATTGATAACATAAAATCACCAATTTTAAATACCTTCCAAATAAATTAATTACTAGGTGTAGAAGTCATATTTAAATTTAATTGAACTTAATCAAATTAGAACAATTAAGCACACTTTAACAAAATTATACATAACTTATAGTATCATAATAATAATAGTAATTAGTAATAGTAATAGTCTTAAGTCTTAAACTTAAGCCTTAAAATTAAACCTAGTCTAACACTAACCCGAAAATGAGAATTTTCATCTTAGTCTTAGTAATAACCGCACTACTTTTAAGGACATTAACGTCAACCAACAAACATCCTAAAAATCAGAGTAATATATCAATAATTATAAACCACCACAACACAAAGCACACTGACTACACCTCTATCTTAAGCACAATAAAGGAAATCTCCTTCAAACAATGGAAACATAAAATATGTAGATATAAGCAAAAACACTTAATCTTAATTTTGCTCCTCTCAGGCGACATAGAACTTAACCCAGGCCCAGTATCATCTAAATGTCAAATTTGTATTAAGGCATGCACTAGCAAACAAGGAACCATTCAGTGTGACACCTGCAATGAATGGTACCACATTGCATGCCTGCATTCTAACACACCAAAGCACAAAGCAATAGGCCTAAGAAATAAATATGCATCTTGGTACTGCATACATTGTGGGTTGCCCCAAATCAGTTCAGATTTATTTAACTATAAGGACCTTATCACCACAAACTCTTACAGTGTTTTGGCTAATCCTTTTATAAATAAACCACTAGATAAAATGAAACCAACCACACAAACCCATAAAATTACCCATAAAAAATTTAATAATAATAATAATCAAAACATTCTCAAAACACTAATAGTTAATTTCCAAAGCTTAAAAAATAAAATTCCAGATTTAGAACTACTTATAAAAACAGAAGAACCAGACATAATTGCTGGTTCTGAAACTTGGTTGAACCCCAACATATATAACTCTGAGATTTTAAACACCAATTATAATATTTTTAGGAAAGACAGATCAGACAATTATGGAGGAGTGCTACTTGCAATTAAATCAAATATCATAGCTGAAGAAATTACTACACAGCAAAATTTTAATATAGAGTCTATTTATTGTAAAATAATTACACCAAACTCATCCCCACTTATTGTAGGCAGTATATATAGACCTCCGAATACAAACCCAGAATACATGAACAATCTTTGTAGTCAATTAACTTTCATAAAAGAGAATAATAAAAATGCAGTTCTATGGATTATGGGGGACTTTAATCTTCCAGATATAAATTGGAAAAATTATACAATTGATAACCATCAAACTAACAAAGAAATTAATGAACACTTCCTAGACACTATAAACAACATAAACCTAGAACAGATAGTAAAAACAGCAACAAGGAAAAATAAAACACTAGATTTATTCCTAACAAATAGACCAGGACTAGTGTTAGACTATAAAATAATTCCAGGACTGTCCGACCATGATATTGTTAGGGTCACCAATACAATAAAAACTAAAATTAATAAGATACCTAGAAGAATAATCTATCTTTGGAATAAATGTAATTCAATAAAACTACACCAATCAGCGGCTAACTTCCAACAAACTTTCCTAAGTAAATTTAACACAAATAGCCCAGTAGAAGAAATTTGGAAAGATATAAAAACAAATCTAAAAACTATAATGGATGAGAATGTTCCAACAAAACTAACATCAAATAAAATTAACAAATGCTGGTTCAATTCTAGATTGAAAAAGCTATGCAAACTAAAAGAGAACTTATTTAAGAAATATAAAGCTACCAATTCATATAGGATACACAAAAAATACTTAAAGATTAAACACTTGACACAAAAACTTAGTCGGAACCTCCAAAATGAATATATAAACAATGTAATTACCAAAGATAACAATAAAAACTTATGGTCCTTTATCAAATCTAAAAAAATGGAACCTTCAGGAATAGCCACACTAAAAGGCTCAAATAATAAAACCTATAATGATAATGAAACTAAAGCTAATATCCTTAACACATATTTTGCATCATCTTTTTCTGCCTCAGGCGACAAGGAAGTTTTAATAAATTTAAATAAAATGGAGGAAATAGGTAACATAACTGTAGATGAGATAGGTATACATTCACTCCTAAAAACTTAAAAATAAACAAAGCTACTGGCCCAGATGATTTGCCTGCAAGATTATTAAAAGAACTAAGCAATGAACTGTCCCCAATCCTTGTAGTTCTCTTTCAAGCCTCTCTAAACCAGGGTAAAGTGCCCCAGGATTGGAAATTAGCTAATGTAAGTCCACTCTTTAAGAAAGGGGATAAATCAGACCCTGGTAATTACAGGCCTGTATCACTTACTAGTATCACCTGTAAATTACTAGAACACATAATATATAGTAGAATAGTTAACCACCTTGACAAATATAATGCCCTATGCCCACATCAACACGGCTTTAGAAAAAACAGATCATGTGAAACACAATTAATAGGTTTAATAGATGAACTATCAAAAGGCTTGGACAAAAATGATCAAATAGATACAATATTACTAGACTTCTCAAAAGCATTTGACAAAGTTCACCACCTTAGTTTACTTAAAAAACGTAACTACTTTGGAATCTCAGGTTCCTTACATCACTGGATCCAAGACTTCCTTTTGGGCAGGGAGCAAACTGTAATAATTAATGGATCTAAATCTGCACCAATAAAGGTTAACTCAGGAGTTCCACAAGGAACTGTGCTAGGTACCTTACTCTTTTTAATTTATATAAATGATTTACCCAACAACATCTCAACAGGTACAAAAGTTAGGCTATTTGCTGATGATTGTATAATCTATAGAACAATTAAATCAGAACAAGATAGCAAAATTTTACAAAAAGACTTAGATGAATTGATAAAATGGGAAACTAACTGGAGTATGTCTTTCCATCCAGAAAAGTGTCAACTGTTAAGAGTAACAAAGAAAAAGAAACAAATAAATTCAAAATATTACATTCATGGAAAAGAACTGACCCAAACTAAAGATGCAAAATACTTAGGAGTCTTAATAAATGAGAAACTATCATGGAATCCCCATGTCAATGAAGTTATTAAAAAATCAAACAAAAACTTAGGCTTTATAAAAAGGAACTTTAACAAATGTAATAGAGATATAAAACTAAAATGCTACCTCACTTTGGTGAGACCTGCACTAGAATATGCATCTTCTGTATGGGACCCATCCACCAAAGAAAACATTGATAAACTAGAACAAATTCAAAAAGAGCTGCCAGATTCATTACTGGAGAATATTCAAAACTGACAAGAGTAACACCATTAGTTAAATTATTAAACCTTGAAACACTAGAGGATAGAAGAACCAAGAGCAAAGTAGTAATCATACATAAAGCAATTAATTCTAATTTAGAAATACAACACAAAGATAACTTAATACAACCCTCAGATAGACATAAGGATAAAAACACCTTTCTTATTCCGTATGCAAGAACAAACACATACAAGTTTTCCTTCTTCCCGTCCGGAATTCGGGCGTGGATTGGGTTGCCTGAAGAATCCAGGAAAACCAACACTTTATCAACATTTAAATCTCTAATAAAAATGCAGGACTAAACACAAACCATAGATAAGCGTAGGACGCAATAATCTTCTGTATAGAAGGAGCGTCTGTAAACAGATAAAAATCAATACTAAACAATCAATACTAAACAATCAATACTAAACAATCAATACTAAACAATCAATACTAAACAATCAATACCAAACAATCAATACCAAACAATCAATACTAAACAATCAATACTAAACAATCAATACTAAACAATCAATACTAAACAATCAATACTAAACAATCAATACTAAACAATCAATACTAAACAATCAATACTAAACAATCAATACTAAACAATCAATACTAAACAATCAATACTAAATAATAAATACTAAACAATGAATTTAACAAAAATCAAAGAGTGTTTCAAATGTATTTGATTAATTCATACTCAGGCAAAACTGTACACTAACCGAAATCGTCAGACTTTTTGGAACACCGATTCTGTTAAAAATTATTATTTGGGTATATTTTAAAGGTGTTATAACGGACATGGTCCAAGGAAAGCTGATGTTCTTGGAACGGCCCTGAGGCCAAGGGAAGCTGATGTTCTTGGAACGGCCATGAGGCCAATGGAAGCTGATGTTCTTGGAACGGCCCTGAGGCCAAGGGAAGCTGATGTTCTTGGAACGGCCCTGAGGCCAAGGGAAGCTGATGTTCTTGGAATGGCCCTGAGGCCAAGGGAAGCTGATGGTCTTGGAACAGGTTGAACCAGGCCGAAACATGACAGATTGAACCAGGCCGATACATGACAGGTTGAACTAGGCCAATGCATGACAGATTGCACCAGGCCGATACATGACAGATTGAACCAGGCCGATACATGACAGGTTGAACCAGGCCAATAAATGACAGGTTGAACCAGGCCGATACATGACAGATTGAACCAGGCCGATACATAACAGATTGAACCAGGCCGATACATGACAGATTGAACCAGGCCGATACATGACAGATTGAACCCAGGCCGATACATGACAGATTGAACCCAGGCCGATACATGACAGATTGAACCCAGGCCGATACATGACAGATTGAACCCAGGCCGATACATGACAGATTGAACCAGGCCGATACATGACAGGTTGAACTAGGCAACTACATGACAGATTGAACCAGGCCGATACATGACAGGTTGAACCAGGCCGATACATGACAGATTGAACCAGGCCGATACATGACAGGTTGAACTAGGCAACTACATGACAGATTGAACCAGGCCGATACATGACAGATTGAACCAGGCCGATACATGACAGATTGAACCAGGCCGATACATTACAGATTGAACCAGGCCGATACATGACAGATTGAACCAGGCCGATACATGACATATTGAACCAGGCCGATACATGACAGATTGAACCCAGGCCGATACATGAAAGCCAAGTGAAGGAGACTTTAAGCAGCGCACTTCAATGCCGGAGTCGTTCAGAGGTCTGTAAACAATCCAATAGTTATTGATCGCTCTTGAAAGTTTTTTTCCGGCCAGGCTTTCATGTTCCAAAGACGTGGTCTTCTACATTTAAATCCAGTGAGTCTCAAACGTGGCTTCTACGAGCCAAAATTGGTTTCCCTACGAACATGACGTGTTTTATTGTTTTTCATAACGAATTAAGAACAGTTTATGTTACTAATAAATTCTTGATATATTGTCTTTTTTATGACTATATTTGTTCACTATTTCCATAATGATTCTTGTACACTGTGGAGGCAAAGGCTCTTTTTCTGGGTTTACGTCTGTTGTTCTGTGTGTACGTCTGTTGCCCCATGTGTAAGTCTGTTCTATGTGTTAGTCTGTTGTTCTTCATGTAAGTCTGTTGGTCCATTTGTAATTATGTTGTTCCTTGTGTAAATCTATTGTTCTATGTGTATGTCTGTTGTTCCATGTATTACTGTTGTTCTAAATGTAAATAGGTTGTACCACGTGTTAGTCTGTTGTTCCGTGTTCTAATGTGTTGTGTTTAGTTCAGAGCTCACTAAATGGCAATACCCGCACCATGCCGCCACACGATGTCTCTGTTGACAAGCTGCAATATCGCTGTGGAAATGAGCACAGAATCACAGAATCGAAGACCCAACAAACCGGAAGTCGGCCATGTTTTTGATCGTTTGACAGACGAGATCAGGAGCCCAGCAAACAAACGGGGCGGTCGACAAAAAAAAGTTGAACAATTTAAATCCACGCACCGATAAATGTGGGCGTGTTGGATCGTCTGTCTGTGAATGTTGTTAACAGTGGCTGAGTCGGCCATTGGCACCCACAACATGATCCCTGAACTAGGATCGAAATGGTCATACAAGATAGGGTCATAATGATCCTAAGAACTGGGATCATAATGGTTTTTCAAGTAAGGATAGTGATGGCCCTTTAAGCTGGGTTCATAATAGCCCTTAAAGCTGGCCTCAGAATGGCCCCTAAAACTAGGAACATAATGGTCTTTTATCAGGACTGCCCACCGACCAGGTGAATGGTGGATTGGGGGGGGGGTGGTATCGATACAGTAATATCGTTAGGGCTGCTGCGTGGTTTGGATGGTGGACAGGGATGGCCAGGAATAATTGAATGGCCATGGATAACTGGATGGCCAGGGATACATGGATGGCCATGGATTGATGGCTAGGTATATGACTAGATAGTCTGAGTGTAAGAACGGCTGCTCTTGCGAAACGGTGTCTGCTGAATGGAATAAGATCTATATACCTACACGTTGAAATAACATCTGTGTTATAAAGAACGTCAAAGTTGGTCCACTTAAATGACGTCATTGGTAGACAGGGTAACTAATGTAATGACATCCTTTTAGTGTTACACACAACCTCATTGCAAACGTAGGCATGGTAGCTAATGTAATGACATTGTTTATTTAGTGTTGCACACAATCTCATTGTGAACGTAGGCAGGGTAACTAATGTAATGACATTATTTAGTATAACACACAATCTCACTGCGAACGTAGGCAGGGTAGCTAATGTAATGACATTATTTAGTGTAACACACAATCTCATTACAAATATGGGGGAAAAAAATCTTTTATTTGATGGGAAATATGACGTCAATCTTCAAGGGGACAGAACTCTCAAGAGATGTTGGAAAAAATGTCGCTGAATAATCTATAAAATAAAATGCATGACAAAAATTGTAATTTCATAATTTCCAAGCCGTGGACAATCTCAATTCACGATGGAATATTTTTTGATACAAATCTGAAACTACCCCCATCTTTGAGTTCGATTTTTACGTGTTTTAATGAAGGATGCATATTGACTTTATGAATTTCAATCCGATTTCATGAAATAGATTATCTAAAAATGCAGATTTTTTTTTAATGAGAGATATAACAGCAGCTATTTTTCTGAAACAATTATTCAGAAAGTGCAATTTGAGAAAAAGATTAAGGAAATATACAACAATGATAAAGTAGCCGTGCGTGGCAGATATTTGGAGAAGCGAAATTATTTTTTTTATTAATTAAAAAAAATATATTTAAAAAGGAAATTATGATGAGGTTATTGTTTTAGAAACAATCATGAGTTGAATGATTTTAATTCATAAGTCATACCATCTGCCACAGAATGTCTACGTACTTAACTTAGGGCCCAGATCTACACCGTTGACTGTGTTGACTTACGTCATACCATCTGCCACAGAAAGTCTGCCGTACTTGACTTAGGGCCCATACATACACTGTTGACTGTGTTGACTTAAGTCATACCATCAGCCACAGAATGTCTTCCGTACTTGACTTAGGGCCCAGACCTACACCGTTGACTGTGTTGACTTAAGTCATAACATCTGCCACAGAATTTCTGCCGTACTTGACTTAGGCCTCATATCTACCTTGACTGAAAAGGGAAACTTTGTATTTCAGGAACCCATGATATCTAATAACATATTTTACCCCCCTCCCTCTCCCCCCCCAATACAAATGACCACACAAGTAATAAAACCAGTTTGAGTTGTACACCTGTTTGGATCTTAATATGTGTAGCGTGGCGAGTCGTTAGAGGTGGGGCGGTCAGTTCAACGATTTTATCCGTTTTCCCCAAGCCATTGTTGTTGTCAGGGGAATTCTCTTTTTCATACAGGGAATTTATCCTACAATGATAATAGAGGGGCATTATCTCCCTTGTGTCTGTGTGTGTGTAAGTGGGGGGGGGGAGGGTGATGGACTTAAGCTCTTTAGGAAAGAATCGGTGGCTGGAGCAGGACAAAAAGTGGACCTTGGTGGACCTTGGCCAAGGAGATTGGGAGAATATAGGAGAATAGATGGACTTTGTAGAACAACTTAAGGATAAATCTTTTCAGTTTATGATAACTAGTGGTGTACCGGATTTCGGCTTCAGCTCCGGTAAATCTGGAATCCTGCCATTTTTACAAATCCGGCTCCAGCTTTGGCTCCAGCAGCATTTGATTTCATAAATCCGGCCAAACCGGCTGGCCGGTAGAGCCATAATATTTAAATATTGATAATAGCTCCGGCAAATCCGGAATCTGGCCCTTTTTACAAATCCGGCTCCGGCTTCAGCCGGATTTCACGTTATATATCCGGCCAAATCCGTCAAAAATTGGAATCCGGTACACCCCTAATGATAACTCTCTTACATAAATTAACATGTCTTCACCCATATGACGCAATAATCTTCTGCATAGAAGGAGCGTCTATGATAGATAAAATAGAACATAAGCCGGCTTCTGCGCATCTCCTTAGCGCATCCCATCAGTTTCCTATATCATAGACTCCTTCCAATCAATCCAATTGGCTTCTTTATATAATTCTATTGTTTATGATGGCCGTTGTGCCGTTACAATACCATTCAAGAAAACAATAACTGTGATTGAATCGTGAGCTGCTTGGGCTGAGGGAAGTGGAAGATGAAATAATAAGGGAATGTGGTTTTTTTTGTTTTGTTGGTTTGTTTGTTGTTTTCTTGTGTGTGTGTGTGGGGGGGGGGTATTACTAGTTGTTCCGCTTCCATGACAACGGATGTAAGTTCGTCAAACATTAATCTTTTATTTGACTCGACTTCCTGTTTTATTGTTCAAATTTCACCGTTAATGGTTAAGATGGTTTATTAGCTATAAAACTTCAAAGACTTCACTTCCGGTACAGCAGATTAGATTAGATGGCTTGGATTCGTTTAAAAAAATAAATAAACAGACTGAATATTTGTTATTTGATCGCCTGATAGTTGGATGTCAAAATAAATGTAACTGTTTATACCTGGCTCATACTCATAACACAAGTGTTTGTCACAGAAACATAGAAGAGTTAAGTTTATCTCAGCTACTCATACCTACGAAGAAAACTACTATTACAATACATACATACCTACGAGTAGAAATACTGTTGGAATACATACTTACGAAGTGAAATACTATTAGAATACATAACTAAAAAGATAACTACTATTAGAATACATATCTACGAAGATAACTACTATATTAAATATGCTTTCTCCTATAATTAACTCACTCCTGATGAAACCTTCAATTATCACTGTCATCGGAAGAGTTGCAACCATTGTAACTTTCCGAGAACCCCCGGGACATTGCGCTACTGTCCTTAACAAGTAGAAATGTGACCAGAACCCTATGACGTCATTGAGTTTTGTTCAGAATCAATGGAGCAGTTCTTTTTTGTGTAATGACGACCAGAACTGGTCGCAAAAAGCTCAAGTCTCGTTTTAACATTTAACACATTCAACATGACACCAACTTGTCACCGGTGTTCAACATTGCCATCATCACCCGATTCATCAACTACAACACTCAACACTGCTAAACACGACGTCACGATGTCACCGGTGTTCAACAATGCTGTCGTCATAGAATTTCTTGCTGTCGTCACCCGATTCATCAACCGCTCACACGATCCGTCTATTAAATCGTATAAACGTTTTATCGCCAATGATTGGTTTGGTTTCATAGTTCCTGTTTGGTTAATTGTTCAAGTTGAAAACTTGCCGAAGCTTTTAAAGCTCGTGTCATGACGTAATTGAAAGAAAGCTTTCGTCTTTAATAACTTCTCTATATTCAAACACAACCATTAAACGCGATTTCCGTTTCTAGTGATCGATTTCTCTTTCGTAATCGTAATCGCACAGTTTGCTTTTTTCCAAGGACCACTTTAAGGGGGGCTCATGGGATTCAATATGTCAGCAAGCGAACGGAAAACAAATCTCGACCCCTTTTTTCGCTAATACATGGACTCGTCGACCGTAAGCCTCACTTAAAAGCAAGCAAAGCTCGCACGAAAGACACGCTATCTTAAAGGGGTGATAGGATTATAATCTAAGACTTGGAATCTCTTTGGGAATTCAAACGACGATCTTTCATGGCAAAGTTGTGGACAACCCTCATGATCCTCACGTGGCCATTCCTGGTCCAGGCCATCTCATAGTCATATGATGGACTGTGGGCAATCTCTTGTTGAGCTCTGGTGGCCATCGGTCATTGAAATCTGGTAGCAATCGGTCAAGGACGTCTGGTAGTAATCTCTCACGGAACTGCTCTGTGGTCCTCACACATTGGACGATGGTGGCATTCTGTTTGGCCATCTGATGGGCCTCTGGGTGGCCATCTCATGGACCTTTGGGTGGCCATCTCATGGACCTTTGGGTGGCCATCTCATGAACCTTTGGGTGGCCATCTCATGGACCTCTTAGTGGCCACCTCATTGACATCTGGGTGGCCATCTCATGGACTCTGGGCGGCAATCTCATTGACCTCTTAGCGGCCACCTCATTGACATCTGGCTGGCCATCTCATGGGTATGTGGCTGGCCATCTCGCATGGACCTACCACCTATTTCCGCGTTGTTTCTCCGGATCCAGCCAATTCCTACGTCACACATTCCTAACTACGGGGCCGGAACCTGGCTAAACAACCAGCCATCCGCCTCCTGGACCTGCACCGTGTAATCTGGTTATTTCAGGCCTACAATCAGCCGTCCATTGTCCGACCCCCACCAACACCCCCCCCCCACTCCCTGTGGTCAGAATGATGGGGGACCTCGGGAAGAAGTTGTCGCCGATCTGTTAGGTCAAAGACCCACCACGCTTGTGTGGGGGCTGCGCCGTCTTTAGCTTTGGCTCAGTTTATTTCAACAGGAATAAGAGGTCATATCAACAGGAATCTGAGGTCATATCAACAGGAATATGAGGTCATATCAACAGGAATCTGAGGTCATATCAACAGGAATCAGACGTCATATCAACAGGAATCAGAGGTCATATCAACAGGAATCTGAGGTCATATCAACAGGAATCTGAGGTCATATCAACAGGAATCTGAGGTCATATCAACAGGAATCAGAGGTCATATCAACAGGAATCAGAGGTCATATCAACAGGAATCTGAGGTCATATCAACAGGAATCAGAGGTCATATCAACAGGAATCAGAGGTCATATCAACAGGGATCATAGGTCATATCAACAGGAATCAGAGGTCATATCAACAGGAATCAGAGGTCATATCAACAGGAATCAGAGGTCATTTCAACAGGGATCATAGGTCATATCAACAGGAATCAGAGGTCATATCAACAGGGATCATAGGTCATATCAACAGGAATCAGAGGTCATATCAACAGTGATCATAGGTCATATCAGCAGGAATCAGAGGTCATATCAACAGGGATCTGAGGTCATATCAACAGGAATCTGAGGTCATATCAACAGGAATCTGAGGTCATATCAACAGGAATCAGAGGTCATATCAACAGGAATCAGAGGACATATCAACAGGGATCATAGGTCATATCAACAGGAATCAGAGGTCATATCAACAGGGATCATAGGTCATATCAACAGGAATCAGAGGTCATATCAACAGAAATCTGAGGTCATATCAACAGAAATCTGAGGTCATATCAACAGGAATCATAGGTCATATCAACAGGAATCAGAGGTCATATCAACAGGAATCTGAGGTCATATCAACAGGAATCATAGATCATATCAACAGGGATCAGAGGTCATATCAACAGGAATCTGAGGTCATATAAAGGGGAATCAGAGGTCATATCAAAAGGAATCAGAGGTCATATAAACAGCGAACATGGGTCATATCAACAGGGATCTGAGTTCATATCAACAGGAGTCAGAGGTCATATCAACAGGAATCAGAGGTCATATCAACAGGAATCAGAGGTCATATCAACAGCGATCATAGGTAATATCAACAGGGATCTGAGGTCATATCAACAGGTATTTGACGTCATATCAACAGGAATCAGAGGTCATATCAACAGGAATCAGAGGTCATATCAACAGGAATCTGAGGTCATATAAACAGGAATCAGAAGTCATATCAACAGGAATCTGAGGTCATATCAACAGGAATCAGAGGTCATATCAACAGGAATCAGAGGTCATATCAACAGGAATCAGAGGTCATATCAACAGGAATCTGAGGTCATATAAACAGGAATCAGAAGTCATATCAACAGGGATCAGAGTTGATATCAACAGGAATCAGAGGTCATATCAACAGGAATTAGAGGTCATATCAACAGGAATCTGAGGTCATATCAACAGGGATCATAGGTCATATCAACAGGAATCAGAGGTCATATCAACAGGAATCTGAGGTCATATCAACAGGAATCATAGGTTATATCAACAGGGATCAGAGGTCATATCAACAGGAATCTGAGGTCATATAAAGGGGAATCTGAGTTCATATCAACATGAGTCAGAGGTCATATCAACAGGAATCAGAGGTCATATCAACAGGAATCAGAGGTCATATCACCAGCGATCATAGTTCATATCAATAGGAATCAGAGGTCATATCAACAGGAATCAGAGGTCATATCAACAGGAATCTGAGGTCATATAAACAGGAATCAGAAGTCATATCAACAGGAATCTGAGGTCATATCAACAGGAATCAGAGGTCATATCAACAGGAATCAGAGGTCATATCAACAGGAATCAGAGGTCATATCAACAGGAATCTGAGGTCATATAAACAGGAATCAGAAGTCATATCAACAGGGATCAGAGTTGATATCAACAGGAATCAGAGGTCTTATCAACAGGAATTAGAGGTCATATCAACAGGAATCTGAGGTCATATCAACAGGAATCAGAGGTTATATCAACAGGGATCAGAGGTCATATCAACAGGATTCTGAGGTCAAATAAAGGGGAATCTGAGTTCATATCAACATGAGTCAGAGGTCATATCAACAGGAATCAGAGGTCATATCAACAGGAATCAGAGGTCATATCACCAGCGATCATAGTTCATATCAATAGGAATCAGAGGTCATATCAACAGCGATCATAGGTCATATCAACAGGGATCTGAGGTCATATCAACAGGTATTTGACGTCATATAAACAGGAATCAGAGGTCATATCAACAGGAATCAGAGGTCATATCAACAGTAATCATAGGTCATATCAACAGCTATCATAGGTCATATCAACAGCGATCATAAGTCATATCAACAGGAATCAGAGGTCATATCAACAGGAATCTGAGGTCATATAAACAGGAATCAGAAGTCATATCAACAGGGATCAGAGTTGATATCAACAGGAATCAGAGGTCATATCAACAGGAATCAGAGGTCATATCAACAGGAATCAGAGGTCATATCAACAGGAATCAGAAATCATATAACTCAGAATTGACACCGTACTGTTTAAGGCTATCGTCTTCTCTTTGTTTCAACAAATTATTTTGTCGTTGATTGACGCTCACTCACTTGGAGTAAATGTTGGCATAGCAAAGCCTAAACATTGACAAACCTAACCATTGACAAACCTAACCATTGACAAACCTAACCATTGACAAACCTAACCATTGACAAACCTAACCATTGACAAACCTAACCATTGACAAACCTAACCATTTACAAACCTAACCATTGACAAATCTAACCATTGACAAACCTAACCATTGACAAACTTAACCATTGACAAACCTAACCATTGACAAACCTAACCATTGACAAACCTAACCATTGACAAACCTAACCATTGACAAATTTAACCATTGACAAACCTAACCATTGACAAACCTAACCATTGACAAACCTAACCATTGACAAACCTAACCATTGACAAACCTAGCCATTGACAAACCTAGCCATTGTCAAACCTAGCCATTGACAAACCTAACCATTGAAAAACCTAACCATAGTCAAACATAATTATTGACCAACCTAACCATTGACAAACCTAACTATTGACAAACCTAACCATTGACAAACCTAACCATTGACACACCTAACCATTGACAAACCTAGCCATTGTCAAACCTAACCATTTACAATGTGTATAGATATCCTGCCCATCGAGCCCTTCCAGCCAACATTACAAATTTAATCTGTGAAAGAATAACAAAATTACAACTTTTAAAAAATCACAACTTTAACAAAAATGAAAAGAGATAAAGAAGAAGCAGGGAAAAAAACAGCCATTTGAAAAAACGCGTGACATTTCCGTATTCCTGTGATGACTTTCCAATCCAAGTTTAATTGAAACCGATCCGAATTTGAGCTGAGGACGGGGGATAGAGGACGCCACGTTCTGTTTGTGGCCTGTCACGTGACAGCCTATTTATGACCGGCACGCACCGCGGTTTGGAATGATCTGAGGAACAAACTTTCCCCGCGAGCCCCCAAACAAAACGTCTTTCTTACAGCTATTAGCAAGCAGGACGCCGGGAAGTTGGTGGAAACTCAAACGTTCAAGTTAAGTTTAGACGGAGAGGCAGACTGTGTTCTAAACACACGATTGCACTGTTCTAAAGACACGATTGCACTGTTCTAAACACAAGATTGTACTGTTCTAAACACACGAGTGCACTGTTCTAAAACACGATTGTACTGTTCTAAACACATGCGTGCACTGTTCTAAACACAAGAGTTCACTGTTCTAAATACACGATTGCACTGTTCTAAACACAAGATTGTACTGTTCTAAACACAAGATTGCACTGATCTAAACACAAGATTGCACTGTTCTAAACACACGAGTGCACTGTTCTAAACACAAGATTGTACTAGTTCTAAACACATGAGTTCACTGTTCTAAACACACGATTGTACTGTTCTAAACACACGATTGCACTGTTCTAAACACAAGATTGTACTGTTCTAAATACATGAGTTCACTGTTCTAAACACATGATTGCACTGTTCTAAACACAAGATTGTACTGTTCTAAACACATGAGTGCACTGTTCTAAACACACGATTGTACTGTTCTAAACACAAGATTGCACTGTTCTAAACACGCTAGTGCACTATTCTAAACACACGATTGCACTGTTCTAAACACACGATTGTACTGTTCTAAACACACGATTGTACTGTTCTAAACACACGATTGCATTGTTCTAAACACACGATTGCACTGTTCTAAACACACGATTGTACTGTTCTAAACACACGATTGCACATTTCTAAACACACGATTGCACTGTTCTAAACACACGATTGTACTGTTCTAAACACACGATTGCACTGTTCTAAACACACGATTGCACTGTTCTAAACACACGAGTGCACTGTTCTAAACACAAGATTGTACTGTTCTAAACACATGAGTTCACTGTTCTAAACACACGATTGCAGCTGTTCTAAACACAAGATTGTACTGTTCTAAACACATGAGTGCACTGTTCAAAACACAAGATTGTACTGTTCTAAACACAAGATTGCACTGTTCTAAAACACACGATTGTACTGTTCTAAATACAAGATTGCACTGTTCTAAACACACGAGTGCACTGTTCTAAACACACGATTGCACTGTTCTAGACACACGATTGTACTGCTCTAAACACACGATTGTACTATTCTTAACACACGAGTGTACTGTTCTAAACACAAGATTGCACTGTTCTAAACACACGAGTTCACTGTTCTAAACACACGATTGCACTGTTCTAAACACAAGATTGAACTGTTCTAAACACATGAGTGCACTGTTCTAAAACACGATTGTACTGTTCTAAACACACGATTGTACTGTTCTAAACACAAGATTGTACTGTTCTAAACACACGAGTGCACTGTTCTAAAACACGATTGTACTGTTCTAAACACACGAGTGCACTGTTCTAAATACAAGATTTCACTGTTCTAAACACACGATTGCACTGTTCTAAACACATGAGTGCGCTGTTCTAAACACAAGATTGTACTGTTCTAAACACAAGATTGCACTGTTCTAAACACAAGATTGTACTATTCTAAACACATGATTGCACTGTTCTAAACACAAGATTGTACTGTTCTAAACACATGAGTGCACTGTTCTAAACACAAGATTGAACTGTTCTAAAACACATGAGTGCACTGTTCTAAAACACGATTGTACTGTTCTAAACACACGATTGTACTGTTCTAAACACAAGAGTGCACTGTTCTAAAACACGATTGTACTGTTCTAAATACACGATTGCACTGTTCTAAACACACGAGTGCACTGTTCTTAACACACGATTGTACTGTTCTAAACACACGATTGTACTGTTATAAACACACGATTGTACTGTTATAAAGACCCCTTTGCACTGTTCTAAACACACGATTGTACTGTTCTAAACACACGATTGTACTGTTCTAAACACACGATTGCACATTTCTAAACACACGATTGCACTGTTCTAAACACACGATTGTACTGTTCTAAACACACGATTGCACTGTTCTAAACACACGATTGCACTGTTCTAAACACACGAGTGCACTGTTCTAAACACAAGATTGTACTGTTCTAAACACATGAGTTCACTGTTCTAAACACACGATTGCACTGTTCTAAACACAAGATTGTACTGTTCTAAACACATGAGTGCACTGTTCAAAACACAAGATTGTACTGTTCTAAACACAAGATTGCACTGTTCTAAACACACGATTGTACTGTTCTAAATACAAGATTGCACTGTTCTAAACACACGAGTGCACTGTTCTAAACACACGATTGCACTGTTCTAGACACACGATTGTACTGCTCTAAAACACACGATTGTACTATTCTTAACACACGAGTGTACTGTTCTAAACACAAGATTGCACTGTTCTAAACACACGAGTTCACTGTTCTAAACACACGATTGCACTGTTCTAAACACAAGATTGAACTGTTCTAAACACATGAGTGCACTGTTCTAAAACACGATTGTACTGTTCTAAACACACGATTGTACTGTTCTAAACACAAGATTGTACTGTTCTAAACACACGAGTGCACTGTTCTAAAACACGATTGTACTGTTCTAAACACACGAGTGCACTGTTCTAAATACAAGATTTCACTGTTCTAAACACACGATTGCACTGTTCTAAACACAAGATTGTTCTGTTCTAAACACATGAGTGCACTGTTCTAAACACAAGATTGTACTGTTCTAAACACAAGATTGCATTGTTCTAAACACACGAGTGCACTGTTCTAAACACAAAATTGTACTGTTCTAAACACATGAGTTCACTGTTCTAAACACACGATTGCAATGTTCTAAACACAAGATTGTACTGTTCTAAACACATGAGTGCACTGTTCAAAACACTAGATTGTACTGTTCTAAACACAAGATTGCACTGTTCTAAACACACGATTGCACTGTTCTAAACACGTGATTGTACTGTTCTAAACATACGAGTGCACTGTTCTAAACACACGATTGTACTGTTCTAAACACACGATTGCACTGTTCTAAACACACGTATGCACTGTTCTAAACACACGATTGCACTGTTCTGAACACACGATTGTACTGTTCTAAACACACGATTGCACAGTTATAAAAATACTATTGCACTGTTCTAAACACGCGATTGTACTGTTCTAAACACACGATTGCACAGTTCTAAACACACGATTGCACAGTTCTAAACACACGATTGCACTGTTCTAAACACACGTTTGTACTGTTCTAAACAAACGATTGTACTGTTCTAAACACACGATTGTACTGTTCTAAACACACGATTGTACTGTTCTAAACACACGATTGTACTGCTCTAAACACACGATTGTACTGTTCTAAACACACGATTGTACTGTTCTAAACACACGATTGTACTGTTCTAAACACACGATTGTACTGCTATAAACACTAGATTGTACTGTTCTAAACACACGTTTGTAATGTTCTAAACACACGAGTGCACTGTTCTCAATTATTGTGCTACTTTCATTGTACTGCAGACAATTTTTATTCCCCATTCGATTCGGTGTTTAATTAATAGTTTATCTACAGTCTTTTCATTTGTAATTAGTACATAAATGGGTTCAATAAAATATAAAATATTAGGTAAGGGGCCGTCCATAAAGTAGGTCACGCTCCAGAGGGGGGGAGTGTAAGAAAGTGTGACAGTTTGTGACAGGGGGAGGGGGGGTCCAGCCATGAATGATTTCACGGTGTTTTCTATTAAATTTTAATTATTTTGTTAATAAAAATAACAAAATTTGTTCGAAAGTGTGACGTACTTTAGTCCTGAGATTTGTGACAGGGGGAAGGTGGGGGGGGGGAGTTAAAAATGGTAAAAAAAATAGCGTGACGTAATGTATGGACGCCCCTAACCACTAAACAAAGAAGCAATAGCTAAAGGGAGTGTCTATATGGTAGTCGAGTACCAATAGCAGGTCCCTGAGGCTGCGGCTATTTGGGAAACAGTTATTTATACTATCCAATGGGATTACAGGAACAATAAATAGCTACTAATATAGCCTCTTAAAATTCACCAAATGTAACGAACTTCCTTGGTCTCATGATAGAGAGTTGTACTGGTGAACTGAATGTTGAAGAACAATCATGGGTTCGATTTTCGGCTGAGCCTAATGGTTTTTTTCTTTTCCTTTTCTTACAAAAATTCTTATAATTACGAATAAATTAGATTTAGATCTTTTAGTTTTATGTTCAGGGTTAGGGTTAGTCGTCTATATTTTTACATTAAAATAGAAAAACTAAATTTTTTAATATAGGAACTAAAACTAATTAAATAAATTTAACATTCTTATAATTACAATTAAATTGGAGCTTTTAGTTTTAGGGTCAGGTTAGGTTTATTTGTCTATTTTTTACATTCAAACATTACATCAAACTCAGAATATCACCTAGTTGCAGTTTTATTAACAATTAATAATAGCGAACTACCAATAGCCGACACCGGGAAATGGCTATTGGTAGTCGAGTACCAATAACTCTCTAGAACAGGGGTTCCTAACCAGTGGTGCATGCACCCCCAAGGGGTGCATGAGCATGTTCCAGGGGGTGCATGAACCATTCAGAGAAAGAAAAAAAAGGTGAAGAATAAAAAGGAGGAAAAAAATAAAGAAAAACTAATAATCTGAAAATGTAAACCATAAGCAAGGCATGCAGCGTCTAAGGGTGCCCATATACAACCTTTTTGAAAGTTACATCTTTCTGAAAATTTCATTCATTACTTGGCATAGCTGCCTGACATCTTCTCCATCTTGAATGAGTTGAACACATCTCTTCATGGACCTGCTGTGACTGTAATGGATGGTACTGAGAGATTGCAAGCCTTCCTTAACAAACTGCCACTATTCCAACGACGACTAGAAAAGTCCAACTTGGCAAACTCTCCACTCTTGGATGAAGTTGTAATATCTGCTGCAGAAGGAAGCACTGAGGGATCACTGCCGGACCTGACAACATCAAAGGGAAAATTTCAGAGCACCTTTCAACATTGTAAAGATCCTTTGATGGTTATTTCTGTCAAGAAATTTCTATGAAAGACCTTCGGATTCGCAATCCTTTCTGTGTGACTTGGAAAACATTGATGACAGTGACCTTGCTAAAGATGACCTGATTGATTTGAGAACAAGAGAAGTACTGAGGAGTGACTTCGGTTGCAATACCTTGATTGAAATTTGGTATGCCCAGCTAGATTCCTACCCACAACTAGCCAGTACTGAGGGCAGTACTGACTCTCCTTCCATTTGCCACTACCTATCTCTTTGAAGCAGGATTCTCCACACTTTTGACGATTAAAACCAAGGCAAGGAATAAGTTGAATGCAGAGGATGACATGAGAGTTGCTTTGTCCAAAACAGTCCCCATATTTAAATCGCTGATTGATCATAAGAAGCAGCAGATCTCTCACTAAATTCCCTGTTGCCTATTGTCACAACTGTTGTGTTCCTAAAATAAACATAGTTTATTATGCATTTTCTGCAAGTTTCATGAGGGGGTGCATGAACTTTTTTGGGCATCTGAAGGGGTGCATGGACCCCAAAAGGTTAGGAACCACTGCTCTAGAACTAGAAGCTATTGGTAGTCAACTACCAATAGCCGCAGCCATAACTAAAATGACAAGTAGATCAGTGCTTCTCAAAGTGGTGTTCCGCGGAACGGTGCCGGTCCGTGGGCCGTCCACCGCCGGTCCGCAGAAGTTATCAAAAAAGGACCAAAAAATCTATTTATAATCCTCCATTTTCATCCATTAATACTAACCATAAAGAATATGACAATTTTTATACAATAAGCACATACAATTAAACAAAAATGAATAAAATAAATTACATTATGCTAACAAGTCAGTACATGGGAAAATAATGCACCGTTCCCTGGTTCAGTTGGAAAATTCCTGCCGGTCAGCCATATTAAAAGTTTGAGAAGCACTGAACTAGAGGAAACCAGTAGTTATAGACATAAATTTGATACAGTTATTCCTTGTACTAGTCTAACTTATTCCTTGTACTAGTCTAACTTATTCCTTGTACTAGTCTAACTTATCCCTTTTAATAGACTGACATGGTGTCTAGAGTAAAAACAAGACAAAACAATGAAAATAAATGAAAATAAATGATGATCTCAACCTACAAGAGTCCAATACTAGGAACAAGCCCGTCTGTCGTTGTAACAACTGAAATAAAACCACAAGGAATCTGTAATCAAAGCGCTCATATATATGTCGGGTAACACACATTTACAGCCACAATCTCCTTCAATCCAATCCCATCGTCCTTTTCATATTAGGGTTTTAAGAAGGTTCCAGAACCGATGTGATAAAATGCTCTACATTTGTAACGCCCAATTTAAAAGAGCTTAGAGATCTTAGTGGTCCTATCTCGAAATCTCTGGAACCGTCACAGAAGTCGAACAGGTCACACTGCGGTCGTCAACAAGTTAAGCGTTGCGCCATCATTTGGTTCTATCCGATAAGGTCAGTAACTGGTTCTTGTTCATTCTAACCCACATAACACTTTGTGTTCCAATCATCTGGTTCAATGGCTGGTTGCAGTTCAACTAATTCTCTCTTTATTTATTGATATTTTTTGGATATTTGTTTAGTTGTTATTTTGTCTTTGTTTTTTGTTTTACCTTCCAAAAGATTAGCACGTCCTATTACAATCATGATTGTCACAAGAGATCGTAGTGTCGAGATACTAATGACGCCATTAAAACAAATACAACAATGCGACAGAAACCCGATAAAATATCAATGAAAATAAACGAGCATATAACAAGAGAATTAAACTAGAGTTGATGACGTGGGCAGCGTTACATCATCCATACTTTAAAACATCATTCTGGACACACAACCTCACCATTATTGTCACCACCAGACCAACGGACGACAACATCTGAATTGTCAACTGAAACTGTCACTAATGTCATGTGATAGATTATTATTCCTTCTGTCACGAGAAATGACATGTCAATGTAACTGGCTGACCGTGACGCCATGACACGACAACATCAAAACATTTCTTATGTGGGGGAACAAATCCAACATGATCGAATGGATGCTGTCGATCTGGCGGACACAAATTGCATTGTTTCGTTTTGTTTTTTGTAGGATATTTTAAAAAATTTGATTTGGATTTTTAATTAGATTTCTTCGGAAGGGAAAAATATCTGTGTTAAATAAGTGTCGAAATAATAATAGATACGGTTGTCATGGACACGCCTTGTGGGAGGTTGGGGTGCTTATTATGGTAATTGTAATTAAGGACGTTTAATAGTCCAAAAAGATATGCAAAGAATTTTAGATTAGGTGCATGAAAAGTGTATTGACTTACATGTGAAAAGTATATTGACTTTAATGTGAAATGTGTATTGACTTAAATGTGGACTCACGTAACTCATAGAGTGAATGGTCACAAAATGTGCCACATTTTTACTGGTATGACTATCTCTGCGTCACTTTATGTCTGGATCTGTAATATGGAATCTCATTCATTGAAAGCAATTAATTGCTAAGGTCTGGTTGATGTACCAATGTTTGATGTATGAATGATACATATTCCAATGTCTGATGTATGAATGATACATATTCCAATGTCTGATGTATGAATGATACATATTCCAATGTCTGATGTATGAATGATACATATTCCAATGTCTGATGTATGAATGATACATATTCCAATGTCTGATGTATGAATGATACATATTCCAATGTCTGATGTATGAATGATAGATATTCCAATGTCTGATGTATGAATGATACATATTCCAATGTCTGATGTATGAATGTTACATATACAAATTTCTGTTGCGCAAACACTGTTTGAAGCGCTAAAATTCATTTCATTTCAACAGCAATCATATTTTAATTTCGGGTTTTTCTGAGATCGCAAGAGAGCCATCGATTAAAACATTGACTGGCTATTTACACCACTTTGGGTTTTAGTTGTTGTTTTTTTCTCATTTCTTATGAAAGGACAGACCTCCAATATCTGACTATGGTTGCCAGTTACAAAGTGAACCATGACTTCTGGCTGTGGTTGCCAGTTACAAAGTGAACCATGACTTCTGGCTGTGGTTGCCAGTTACAAAGTGAACCATGACTTCTGACTGTGGTTGCCAGTTACAAAGTGAACCATGACTTCTGGCTGTGGTTGCCAGTTACAAAGTGAACCATGACTTCTGGCTGTGGTTGCCAGTTACAAAGTGAACCATGACTTCTGGCTGTGGTTGCCAGTTACAAAGTGAACCATGACTTCTGGCTGTGGTTGCCAGTTACAAAGTGAACCATGACTTCTGGCTGTGGTTGCCAGTTACAAAGTGAACCATGACTTCTGGCTGTGGTTGCCAGTTACAAAGTGAACCATGACTTCTGGCTGTGGTTGCCAGTTACAAAGTGAACCATGACTTCTGGCTGTGGTTGCCAGTTACAAAGTGAACCATGACTTCTGGCTGTGGTTGCCAGTTACAAAGTGAACCATGACTTCTGGCTGTGGTTGCCAGTTACAAAGTGAACCATGACTTCTGGCTGTGGTTGCCAGTTACAAAGTGAACCATGACTTCTGGCTGTGGTTGCCAGTTACAAAGTGAACCATGACTTCTGGCTGTGGTTGCCAGTTACAAAGTGAACCATGACTTCTGGCTGTGGTTGCCAGTTACAAAGTGAACCATGACTTCTGGCTGTGGTTGCCAGTTACAAAGTGAACCATGACTTCTGGCTGTGGTTGCCAGTTACAAAGTGAACCATGACTTCT
This sequence comes from Ampullaceana balthica, assembly GCA_944989445.1. Classification (NCBI taxonomy): domain Eukaryota; kingdom Metazoa; phylum Mollusca; class Gastropoda; family Lymnaeidae; genus Ampullaceana; species Ampullaceana balthica. The sequence continues at coordinate 525,712 of CALYLW010000347.1, forward strand.
GAGCTGTGGTTGCCAGTTACAAAGTGAACCATGACTTCTGGCTGTGGTTGCCAGTTACAAAGTGAACCATGACTTCTGGCTGTGGTTGCCAGTTACAAAGTGAACCATGACTTCTGACTGTGGTTGCCAGTTACAAAGTGAACCATGACTTCTGGCTGTGGTTGCCAGTTACAAAGTGAACCATGACTGTTTAACGTTGGTATCAGTCCTATATATCATTGACGTCTTTCCTCCGCTTACAACAGGTTATAAAATTATTAGCTATGGGGTCCCGTCCTCCCTTATTTAACAACGTATTATTTGTGTATCGTCACATCGTATTACAATTGTGGACGCGGTGGTCGAGTGGCAGCGCACTGGACTGTCGTACCGATGGTCACGGGTTCGAATCCGTGTGAAGGCAAGGGTTTTTTTCCCGGGGCCTAGGGCGTCCCTGAGTCACCCCGCTCCGAATGGGTACCTACCTAGTTAGGCGGCTGGGTAATGCGTGGAACCCACATAGCCGTGGCCTGTGATTGCTGCATCACTTGCCAACAGATCATCTGTCATGGTCTGTGGACGCAACTATCTTCTGCATAGAAGGAGCGTCTTTATAGATAAGATAAGATAATTGTGAAGCCATAGCCAGGCATTTTTTATAATTAAAATAATTCTGTGTTTTTAAAATAGGAGCAAGTGAACATCAATTAAATAACAGATACTCTCTTACAAAGATGTTAGTGTTTCAGAGTGTACCGGCAACTTCCTCTACCCAACAGCTAACAAAATGTTCCTTTGATCCTAAGTAAATCCACATTCTAAAAACACAAATAATTTTTCACGCCTGCTCTTACTAACGATATAAATTAGAAACTTTTTAGCGTTAATTTTTCTGCCTCATGCATTTTTTATTATCATTTTTTTTTGTTGGCGTGTCCTCGTTGGTTGAGGCCACAGCTATGACCTCCTGCAAGGATTTATGGGACACAACAAATCTATTTCTTCCGTCTCAGGCTTTATGGGGTGGTGGGGGGGGGGATATTTTGAACATGCCGAGCTGAGATAAGAAATCCGCCTTCATTCCTAATTTTTTCTAGAGTATAGCGTCATAAGACTAATGCAGTGGCGTGTCCTACAAGAGGGGACCACATGTTTATCTATGATCCTTGACACTAACACGAAAATGCTTACCAAAAAAATCACATTAAATCCTACATGTCACGTCACAAGCCACACGTCACAACACACACGTCACAAGTGTCGATGTGGTTTCACTCGCACAGCTTGCGAGAATCTACCCTCCTTGTGGACTAATAGCTACAATAACAAAAGAGTAGCCTAAATAACGACAAATAGCCATAACAAGGACAAACGGCCACAATAACGACAATTATCAACAATAATGAAATTCACATTCAATCCTAAGTGCTACAGGACACGATATTTTTCTTCTTTTTTCTAAGAAACGCCTGGTGTCTATGACGTCATCAATAAGTGGGCACACATAAAAAGACAACTTTATAAAATAAGATTAAAAAAACTCAACCAGGATAAAATTCACAAATGAAATTATTTCTCCCCTTGGCTGGTCCGGATAAATCACCGCTACACACACCAACACACACACATACGCACACACACACACCAGCAAACTCACACGCATCAATCGAACTCCTGTTCAATCAATCTGTTTCTTATCTTATTGCCTTTCCGGTGAGGAGAGAGAATTATATTTATCTTTAGATCTGTAGGTTATTTCTCTTCATCTCCCCCCCCCCATGGTATCCTGGCACATATTTAGACACGAGGAATGAAATCATTTTACTCACCTCGGCCTCCAATCAGTTCTATTGCCGGAACTCAGATCTATTGCAATGCACTCAGATCTACTTATTTTAATTCAGGTCTTTTGCCAGAATTCAAATCTATTGCAAATGAATTAAGATCTTTTGCCAGAACTCAAATCTATTCCAATGCACTCAGATCTATTGCCGGAACTCAAATCTATTGCAATGCACTCAGATCTATTGCCGGAACTCAAATCTATTGCAATGCACTCAGATCTATTGCCGGAACTCAAATCTATTGCAATGCACTCAGATCTATTGCCGGAACTCAAATCTATTGCAATGCACTCAGATCTATTGCCGGAACTCAAATCTATTGCAATGCACTCAAATCTATTAACGGTGCATTAAGATATATTACCCTGCACTCAAATGTGTTGCCATACACCCACATCTATTGCCCAATAGCTCAAAGTCAGCGCCAAATTCTTTGGCCGAGGCACTGTGTACCCACAGGAGATGAAAGACTCAGTGTACCCACAGGAGCTGAAAGACTCAGTGTACCCACGGGAGCTGAAAGACTCAGTGTACCCACAGGAGCTGAAAGACTCAGTGTACCCACAGGAGCTGAAAGACTCAGTGTACCCACAGGAGCTGAAAGACTCAGTGTACCCACAGGAGCTGAAAGACTCAGTGTACCCACGGGAGCTGAAAGACTCAGTGTACCCACAGGAGCTGAAAGACTCAGTGTACCCACGGGAGCTGAAAGACTCAGTGAACCCACGGGAGCTGAAAGACTCAGTGTACCCACAGGAGCTGAAAGACTCAGTGTACCCACAGGAGCTGAAAGACTCAGTGTACCCACAGGAGCTGAAAGACTCAGTGAACACACAGGAGCTGAAAGACTCAGTGTACCCACAGGAGCTGAAAGACTCAGTGAACCCACAGGAGCTGAAAGACTCAGTGTACCCACAGGAGCTGAAAGACTCAGTGTACCCAATTCTGTCCTAGTTGAGGTATGGACATCAACAGACACCGATCTCCACATTCGCCTATCTTGAGCGGCGGTCCGTAATTCATACAACCTCAGCCCTGTCCAGTCTTTGATGTTGTCCAGTCTTTGATGTTGTCCAGTCTTTGATGTTGTCCAGTCTTTGATGTTGTCCAGTCTTTGATGTTGTCCAGTCTTTGATGTTGTCCAGTCTTTGATGTTGTCCAGTCTGTGATGATGTCCAGCCAACTTTGCCGCTGTCGACCTCTGCTCTGGCCCCCTCATACAGTGCCTTGAAGGATGATTTCTGTCAGGCCGTCATGTCGCAGCACATGACCGAACCATGCCAGCTTGCTCGCAGCACATGACCGAATCATGTCAGCTTGCCAGCTTGCGTCTCTTAGTTGTCGCTATAATGGTTTCTTGAAAAAATAAAAATAACCCCCTCTCCAGTCCATGACGGACTATGGGGCAAGTGAAGTAGCGTTGACAAGTTTTAATTAGCCGCCACTAACGAGCAAGGGATTGTGTGGCCAGCACAATGCCCCGGGAGTAGCACAATGCCCCGGCGGTCATGCCAGCACCGAGAATGGAACCCGCGACACTCTTCTACCTCGGTTCGGCAGTCCATCGCTACCGCTAGACCACCGCGGCCCACAACTGACGGCCCGCAATAGACGTTATTCTGTCCCAGACGTAGTCTTAGGTTTTGTGTTAGTCCAGCGTTAATGTTCCATTAATTTTGTTGCTGTTCTTATTCCGTGTATACTTACCCCAATAATTGGTACAAATGGCAGCTGGTAAATGCTTTTTTTTTCTTTCAGAGCCACTGAGTTCTCCATTGGACTCACAACAGCTTTCATCGCCTTCTTCACCCTCAACCACAGGCACCAGCGAGCCAAGCGACGGCAACTACAGCAGCACCACCTGGACGCGACCAGGGACTGCATCGTCTGACGTCATCCACATCTACCACAGACTGCACTGCGTCACCATGAACCTCGTTTGGTGATCATATTTTAATACAGCATCATGACGCCATAACAACGGGAAACTTTTGATTTTAAAAGCTTGTGACGGTCAAAGTGCAATAATACGTCATCTAGTCACATGACCTCTGAGCCAACTTCACGAAACAAACAAACATTGGAGAGGGAAAAAAAGTTTGATGTCCAGCCGATGTAAAGACCAGCATGCTGCAGATAGACACTGGGACATCATGGTGATGGCGTACAGTGATTGGTCACACAGATAGGTCAGTGGTCAGATACATAGAGATGGGACTGTAGGGTTCAGTGGGACTGTAAAGTTCATTGGGACTGTAGGGCTCAGTGGGACTGTAGGGTTCATTGGGACTGTAGGGCTCAGTGGGACTGTAGGGTTCAGTGGGACTGTAGGATTCATTGGGACTGTAGGGCTCATTGGAACTGTAGGGTTCAGTGGGACCGTTGGGTTCAGTGGGGTCGCCAGTCCCATAACACACCCAATATCAACTTGACAACTTACGTCACTCGCTAAACACAGAGAACACCAGACCACCATCACGGGGAGATGGATACTATGAACAGAACCAATCTCTCGTGTATTCAAATCACCTGACAGACACCAAAAGGTCCACAAAGAAACTCCAAGGCGTCTGTGATGCTCGTCACTCATACTACACGTCAAGGGGCCATGAGGAGAAATAATTAAATTTTAAAAACCTATAAAAACACTCGTATGTCAGCGATTTGTTAGTACAGAGGTAAAGTACTCATAGCTCCAAGAAACAATGCTTCGGGAATTCCCGGACCCAGTCGACAGTACGGTGCAATCATTTCCTGTTTCACTATCAAAAGTTGTGTTCAAAACCTGTATTGATGTCATTCATTAAACTGATGATTCAAACAAAACCACGGTGTTTTATTCGATTGTTTTGTTGTTGTTTTTTAACCGAAATGTTGGTAGTAGCACAACTGTAAAACAGCATTTGAAATAATTTAATTTAGCTAAGTTCAGATGGGTGGGAAGGTGAGCATGGGCGTCGCTAGGAATTTTTCCAGGGGGGGGGTAAAAAAAATCCCACTTTTTTTTAATTTTAACTGACAATGCCATACAGGTACAATTTTCAATTAAATTCAAGATCAGTATAAAATAAGGGTTGAAAAAAGCCTTAGAAATTTATAAGACTTACAAATTAGTGCTGTAATAGCTAAAATACAACATTTATTAATGCATTTAATAAATTAAAAACTTTTTTTCTCAAATGTAGGGGGGGGGGAAATGCCCCCCTCCCTACGCCCATGAGGGTGAGAGGGGGGGGGGAGTCCACAGCGTAAGCCAAGATAGAAAAGCTGATCTTTGCTTTTTTTAAAGCCAGGACTCGATTGAAATAATTATCCGACGGTATAAGAGGGTCGCGTTGCTAACCCCATCTTGTCGTATTATCCCGTTGAACGTCCCTCGACAAACCCTCGGTCTTGGATCGATTAAGGCCACTTGGTCCAAGCGCCACTCTACAATCTCTGATGGACGGACCCTTAATCTCTCCCCCCCCCCAGCTCCCCGCATCCCGCTCTGGGGAAGTGTGGCTGACCGACAGATCAAACGGTGATGGGCACCGTGGTCTAAATCAGGGCACACGATGCCGGGCACTGAGTTAGGACTCATCAGGGCACATTATGTTGGGCACTGAGTTAGGACTCATCAGGGCACATTATGCCTGGCAGTGAGTTCAACCCGCATATCAGGGCACATTATGCCGGGCACTGAATTAGGACTCACATAAGGGCACATTATGCCGGGCACTGAGTTAGGACTCATATCAGGGCACATTATGCCGGGCACTGAGTTAGGACTCATATCAGGGCACATTATGTCGGGCACTGAGTTAAGATTCATATCAGGGCAAAATATGCAGGGCACTGAGATCCACCCGCACATCAGGGCACATTATGTCGGGCACTGAGTTAAGACTTATATCAGGGCACATGATGCCGGGCACCGAGTTAGGACTCATATCAGGGCGCATCTTTGCCGGGCACAGAGTTATCTTATCTATACAGACGCTCCTTCTATGCAGAAGATAGTTGCGTCCACAGACCATGACAGATGATCTGTTGCCAAGTGATGCAGCATTCACAGGCCACGGCTCATGAGTTAAGACTCATATCAGGGCACATTATGCCGGGCACTGAGTTAAGACTCATATCAGGGCACATTATGCCGGGCACTGAGTTAAGACTCATATCAGGGCACATTATGCCAGGCACTGAGTTCAACCCGCATATCAGGACACATGATGCCGGGCACTGAGTTAGGACTCATATCAGGGCGCATCTTTGCCGGGCACAGAGTTAGGACTCATATCAGGGCGCATGATGCCGGACACTGAGTTAAGACTCATATCAGGGCACATGATGCCGGGCACTGAGTTAGGACTCAGTGACAAGTGTGTAGCTCTTAATAAGATGACCACTGAATGAATGTACGGAAGAGGGGCGGGTATCATCTGGACATAACCAACATGAGTTGTAGCAAAGTTCATAAGAAGGGATCTTTAAAGTAGCTTTAAACAAAATAACGTTCTATTTGATCTCAAGGCCACATTGAGGCTATTTAGTCAGCCAGGAATCCGTTAAAGTGCGGACATTTCAGGCAACCAAATGTCAACTAGGAAGCCGCCAAAAAGTAGTCTTCTGTCGGCCAAAGGTCAAATGTCATGGGGTAAAGGAAGACCGTCGTATCAGGAGATGATCTCCAGCCGCGAAGACTATCAGCGAAATGACCTGACCACTGGACTTGGCTGGACACAGGTGTCAGGCGGGAGAATATCTCTGATCTTTGGGGGAGGGGGGTTGCTTCTTAGTCTATGGTACTATACAAGCTTTATGGGCACTTGTGTATAGGTACTTTACAAACTTTATGGGCACAAGTCTATGGTACTATAACGCTTTATGGGCACAAGTCTATGGTACTTTACAAACTTTATGGGCACAAGTCTATGGTACTATAAAGCTTTATGGGCACAAGTCTATGGTACTTTACAAACTTTATGGGCACAAGTCTATGGTACTATAAAGCTTTATGGGCACAAGTCTATGGTACTATAAAGCTTTATGGGCACAAGTCTATGGTACTATACAAGCTTTATGGACACAAGTCTATGATACTATACAATCTTTATGGACACAAGCCTATGGTACTATACAATCTTTATGGGCACAAGTCTATGATACTATACAAGCTTTGTGGGCACAAGTCTATGGTACTATAAAGCTTTATGGGCACAAGTCTATGGTACAATACAAGCTTTATGGGCACAAGTCTATGGTACTATAAAGCTTTATGGGCACAAGTCTATGGTACTATACAAGCTTTATGGACACAAGTCTATGATACTATACAATCTTTATGGACACAAGCCTATGGTACTATACAATCTTTATGGGCACAAGTCTATGATACTATACAAGCTTTATGGACACAAGTCTATGGTACTATACAATCTTTATGGACACAAGTCTATGATACTATACAATCTTTATGGGCACAAGCCTATGGTACTATACAATCTTTATGGACACAAGCCTATGGTACTATACAATCTTTATGGGCACAAGTCTATGATACTATACAAGCTTTATGGGCACAAGTCTATGGTACAATACAAGCTTTATGGGCACACGTCTATGGTACTATAAAGCTTTATGGGCACAAGTCTATGGTACTATACAAGCTTTATGGACACAAGTCTATGATACTATACAATCTTTATGGACACAAGCCTATGGTACTATACAATCTTTATGGGCACAAGTCTATGATACTATACAAGCTTTATGGACACAAGTCTATGGTACTATACAATCTTTATGGACACAAGTCTATGATACTATACAATCTTTATGGGCACAAGCCTATGGTACTATACAATCTTTATGGACACAAGCCTATGGTACTATACAATCTTTATGGGCACAAGTCTATGATACTATACAAGCTTTATGGACACAAGTCTATGGTACTATACAATCTTTATGGACAGAAGTCTATGATACTATACAATCTTTATGGGCACAAGCCTATGGTACTATACAATCTTTGTGGGCACAAGTCTATGGTACTTTACAAGTTTTATGGGCACAAGTCTATGGGTACTATACTAGCTTTATGTGCACTCTTATGATATGGGCACTGAAAGGTTATGAACTAATGTATGTTAGTTTTCGTTGTATGTAAAATAATTTAAGATGAAAAGAACCGCAACTACTATTTTATTTAAATGCGGCATATTAGGAGTAGTTTAAATTGTAACATATACATATGTCAACAGATGTCCTAGACATACATAGATACTTCAGATACATGTTGTAGCATTGTACGGCTGGTATGTTAGCATGAATTGTACGGCTGGTATGTTAGCATGAATTGTACGGCTGGTATGTTAGCATGAATTGTACGGCTGGTATGTTAGCATGAGAGAGCCGCCAAGAAAGAGGAGGAATGATAAGAATTGTATGTAAGTGAGGGTGTCAGTGTGTGTCTGTGTCAAGTAGTAGGATAGAGAGACAAGGAGTTTAAAGGAAGACAGAATAAGAGAGGGAGGGATTAGCGGGGAGGTATGCTGGCCACAGTTGAGGGATAGTGTTCAGATGACCACATCACTTTTAGATGCTAATGTTGATGGACGAATGTTCGGCCCATTTGTCATTGCTCGGCCTCGTCATCGTGTCTACACCATACTTTCTAACGGAAGACAACCTCCCCCTTATCTTCCACGCCTCCCCATCTCCTGGTATTTTGTCAGGCCTGGTCCCCAAGGTGCATGGCTCTGTGTGTAAATTTCACTCCCCGCCCTTGGCTTCCCCCCCCCCGCCCTTATCGTAACTTGCACCCGTTACCCTTACGTGGCTTCACCCTCGCCAAATCATCAAGTAACGTTGTTGTTTTTTAAAATGTAGTTAAAAGTTTCAAAGGCAACACACTTGCTGCGGTGAATTTACCAAATGACACCAACATGGTCCCTCATGTAATGTTTAGTTTCATGTTGGTCCCAGTGTAATGTTTAGTTTCATGTTGGTCCCTCATGTAATGTTTAGTTTCATGTTGGTCCCAGTGTAATGTTTAGTTTCATGTTGGTCCCTCATGTAATGTTTAGTTTCATGTTGGTCCCAGTGTAATGTTTAGTTTCCTGTTGGTCCCTCATGTAATGTTTAGTTTCATGTTGGTCCCCGTGTAATGTTTAGTTTCATGTTGGTCCCAGTGTAATGTTTAGTTTCATGTTGGTGCCAGTGTAATGTTTAGTTTCATGTTTGGTCCCCGTGTAATGTTTAGTTTCATGTTGGTCCCCGTGTAATGTTTAGTTTCATGTTGGTCCCTGTGTAATGTTTAGTTTCATGTTGGTCCCAGTGTAATGTTTAGTTTCATGTCGGCCCCATTGTACTGTTAAGTTTCATGTTGGTCCCAGTGTAATGTTTAGTTTCATGTCGGTCCCTCATGTGATGTTTAGTTTCATGTTGGTCCCAGTGTAATGTTCAGTTTCATGTTGGTCCCAGTGTAATGTTTAGTTTCATGTCGGTCCCTCATGTAATGTTTAGTTTCATGTTGGTCCCAGTGTAATGTTTAGTTTCATGTCGGTCCCTCATGTAATGTTTATTTTCATGTTGGTCCCAGTGTACTGTTTAGTTTCATGTTGGTCCCAGTGTAATGTTTAATTTCATGTTGGTCCCCGTGTAATGTTTAGTTTCATGTTGGTCCCAGTGTAATGTTTAGTTTCATGTCGGTCCCTCATGTAATGTTTAGTTTCATGCTAGTCCAAGGATAATGTTTAGTTTCATGTTGGTCCCAGTGTAATGTTTAGTTTCATGTTAGTCCCAGTGTACTTTTTAGTTTTTATGTCGGTCCCAGTGTAATGTTTAGTTTCATGTCGGTCCCTCATGTAATGTTTAGTTTCATGTCGGTCCCAGTGTAATGTTTAGTTTCATGTCGGTCCCTCATGTAATGTTTAATTTCATGTCGGTCCCTCATGTAATGTTTAGTTTCATGTTGGTCCCATTGTAATGTTTAGTTTCATGTTGGTCCCCGTGTAATGTTTAGTTTCATGTTGGTCTCAATGTAATTTTTAGTTTCATGTCGGTCCATCATGTAATGTTTAGTTTCATGTTAGTCCCAGTGTAATGTTTAGTTTCATGTTAGTCCCCTTGTAATGTTTAGTTTCATGTTAGTCCCAGTGTAATGTTTAGTTTCATGTCAGTCCCTCATGTAATGTTTAGTTTCATGTTGGTCCCAATTTAATGTTTAGTTTCATGTTGGTCCCACATGTAATGTTTAGTTTCATGTCGGTCCCAGTGTAATGTTCAGTTTCATGTCGGTCCCTCATGTAATGTTTAGTTTCTTGTCGGTCCCAGTGTAATGTATAGTTTCTTGTCGGTCCCAGTGTAATGTTTAGTTTCATGTTGGTCCCCGTGTTATGTTTAGTTTCATGTTGGTTCCCGTGTAATGTTTAGCTTCATGTTGGTCCCAGTGAAGTGTTTAGTTTCATGTCGGTCCCAGTGTAATGTTTAGTTTCATGTCGGTCCCTCATGTAATGTTTAGTTTCATGTCGGTCCCTCATGTAATGTTTAGTTTCTTGTCGGTCCCAGTGTAATTTTTAGTTTCATGTCGGTCCATCATGTAATGTTTAGTTTCATGTTAGTCCCAGTGTAATGTTTAGTTTCATGTTAGTCCCCTTGTAATGTTTAGTTTCATGTTAGTCCCAGTGTAATGTTTAGTTTCATGTCGGTCCCTCATGTAATGTTTAGTTTCATGTTGGTCCTAGTGTAATGTTTAGTTTCATGTTGGTCCCACATGTAATGTTTAGTTTCATGTCGGTCCCAGTGTAATGTTTAGTTTCATGTCGGTCCCTCATGTAATGTTTAGTTTCTTGTCGGTCCCAGTGTAATGTTTAGTTTCTTGTCGGTACCAGTGTAATGTTTAGTTTCATGTTGGTCCCCGTGTTATGTTTAGTTTCATGTTGGTTCCCGCGTAATGTTTAGCTTCATGTTGGTCCCAGTGAAGTGTTTAGTTTCATGTCGGTCCCAGTGTAATTTTTAGTTTCATGTCGGTCCCTCATGTAATGTTTAGTTTCATGTCGGTCCCTCATGTAATGTTTAGTTTCTTGTCGGTCCCAGTGTAATGTTTAGTTTCATGTCGGTTCCTCATGTAATGTTTAGTTTCATGTCGGTCCCTCATGTAATGTTTAATTTCTTGTCGGTCCCAGTGTAATGTTTAGTTTCATGTTGGTCCCCGTGTAATGTTTAGTTTCATGTCGGTCCCAGTGTAATGTTTAGTTTCATGTTGGTCCCAGTGTAATGTTTAGTTTGATGTTGGCCCCAGTGTAATGTTTAGTTTCATATTGGTCCCAGTGTAATGTTTAGTTTCATGTTAATCCCTCATGTAATGTTTAGTTTCATGTTGGTCCCAGTGTACTGTTTAGTTTCATGTTGGTCCCAGTGTAATGTTTAGATTCATGTTGGTCCCCGTGTAATGTTTAGTTTCATGTTGGTCCCAGTGTAGTGTTTAGTTTCATGTTGGTCCCAGTGTAATGTTTAGTTTCATGTTGGTCCCAGTGTAATGTTTAGTTTCATGTTTGGGCCCCCGTGTAATGTTTAGTTTCATGTTGGTCCCAGTGTAATGTTTAGTTTCATATTGTTCCCAGTGTAATGTTTAGTTTCATGTTGGGCCCCGTGTAATGTTTAGTTTCATGTTGGTCCCAGTGTAATGTTTAGTTTCATGTTAGTCCCAGTGTAATGTTTAGTTTCATATTGGTCCCAGTGTAATGTTTAGTTTCATGTTGTGCCCCGTTTAATGTTTAGTTTCATGTTGGTCCCAGTGTAATGTTTAGTTTCATGTTGGTCCCAGTGTAATGTTTAGTTTCATGTCGGTATCTCATGTAATGTTTAGTTATTGTCGGTCCCTCATGTAATGTTTAGTTTCTTGTCGGTCCCAGTGTAATGTTTAGTTTCATGTCGGTCCCTCGTGTAATGTTTAGTTTCATGTCGGTCCCTCATGTAATGTTTAATTTCTTGTCGGTCCCAGTGTAATGTTTAGTTTCATGTTGGTCCCCGTGTAATGTTTAGTTTCATGTCGGTCCCAGTGTAATGTTTAGTTTCATGTTGGTCCCAGTGTAATGTTTAGTTTCATGTTGGTCCCAGTGTGATGTTTAGTTTCATATTGGTCCCTCATGTAATGTTTAGTTTCATGTTGGTCCCAGTGTAATGTTTAGTTTCATGTTGGTCCCAGTGTAATGTTTAGTTTCATGTTGGTCCCAGTGTAATGTTTAGTTTCATGTTGGTCCCAGTGTAATGTTTAGTTTCCTGTTGGTCCTGTTGAGTTCAATCACACCAAGTGCCCATATAGTTAAGTTTAATTCTCACCCAGTGTCGGCTTCAAGGGTTGGGTTCAACTGTCGGGTGAACACAATCATGCAGATTGATTGAGTGACTAGCACAATCATGCAGGTCACCACCATATATAAGAAACAATCATACATATTGATTGAGTGACTAGAACAATCATGTAGCTAACCACCATAGATAAGACACAATCATGCAGATTGATTGAGTGACTAGCACAATCATGCAGGTCACCACCATAGATAAGACACAATCATACAGATTGATTGAGTGACTAGTAGAACCATGTGGTCACTGTTATAGAAATACAGCTTGCACATATTCATTGATTATGTCACACATGCAATATTCATTCACCATATCATGAATTCTTTCATTCCTACCACGCCAAAATCAGGGACTTAACTGTGGATAATTGTACCGTTTAATTTATCTTACGCTCTGGCACATACCCTTAATTCATCCATTATCCACAATGCAGTTATCCACTTCTAAATTGACAACCAAAGTTAACGCTACGAAGACAAAAACGTTTGCAACATTTGAGGCAGACAATTTGAGCTGTTTGCCATTTCAAGTTTGTAACAATTTGAACTGTTTGCCATTTCAAGTTTGTAACAATTGGAACTGTTTGCCATTTCAAGGTTTGTAACAATTGGAACTGTTTGCCATTTCAAGTTTGTAACATTTTGAACTGTTTGCCATTTCAAGTTTGTAACAATTTGAACTGTTTGCCATTTCAAGGTTGTAACAATTTGAACTGTTTGCCATTTCAAGTTTGTAACAATTTGAACTGTTTGCCATTTCAAGTTTGTAACAATTTGAACTGTTTGCCATTTCAAGTTTGTAACAATTTGAACTGTTTGCCATTTCAAGTTTGTAACAATTTGAACTGTTTGCCATTTCAAGTTTGTAACAATTTGAACTGTTTGCCATTTCAAGTTTGTAACAATTTGAACTGTTTGCCATTTCAAGTTTGTAACAATTTGAACTGTTTGCCATTTCAAGTTTGTAACAACTTGAACTGTTTGCCATTTCAAGTTTGTAACAATTTGAACTGTTTGCCATTTCAAGTTTGTAACAATTTGAACTGTTTGCCATTTCAAGTTTGTAACAATTTGAACTGTTTGCCATTTCAAGTTTGTAACAATTTGAACTGTTTGCCATTTCAAGTTTGTAACAATTTGAACTGTTTGCCATTTCAAGTTTGTAACAATTTGAACTGTTTGCCATTTCAAGTTTGTAACAATTTGAACTGTTTGCCATTTCAAGTTTGTAACAATTTGAACTGTTTGCCATTTCAAGTTTGTAACAATTTGAACTGTTTGCCATTTCAAGTTTGTAACAATTTGAACTGTTTGCCATTTCAAGTTTGTAACAATTTGAACTGTTTGCCATTTCAAGTTTGTAACAATTTGAACTGTTTGCCATTTCAAGTTTGTAACAATTTGGAACTGTTTGCCATTTCAAGTTTGTAACAATTTGAACTGTTTGCCATTTCAAGTTTGTAACAATTTGAACTGTTTGCCATTTCAAGTTTGTAACAATTTGAACTGTTTGCCATTTCAAGTTTGTAACAATTTGGAACTGTTTGCCATTTCAAGTTTGTAACAATTTGAACTGTTTGCCATTTCAAGTTTGTAACAATTTGAACTGTTTGCCATTTCAAGTTTGTAACAATTTGAACTGTTTGCCATTTCAAGTTTGTAACAATTTGAACTGTTTGCCATTTCAAGTTTGTAACAATTTGAACTGTTTGCCATTTCAAGTTTGTAACAATTTGAACTGTTTGCCATTTCAAGTTTGTAACAATTTGAACTGTTTGCCATTTCAAGTTTGTAACAATTTGAACTGTTTGCCATTTCAAGTTTGTAACAATTTGAACTGTTTGCCATTTCAAGTTTGTAACAATTTGAACTGTTTGCCATTTCAAGTTTGTAACAATTTGAACTGTTTGCCATTTCAAGTTTGTAACAATTTGAACTGTTTGCCATTTCAAGTTTGTAACAATTTGAACTGTTTGCCATTTCAAGTTTGTAACAATTTGAACTGTTTGCCATTTCAAGTTTGTAACAATTTGAACTGTTTGCCATTTCAAGTTTGTAACAATTTGAACTGTTTGCCATTTCAAGTTTGTAACAATTGGAACTGTTTGCCATTTCAAGTTTGTAACAATTGGAACTGTTTGCCATTTCAAGTTTGTAACAATTGGAACTGTTTGCCATTTCAAGTTTGTAACAATTTGAACTGTTTGCCATTTCAAGTTTGTAACAATTGGAACTGTTTGCCATTTCAAGTTTGTAACAATTTGAACTGTTTGCCATTTCAAGTTTGTAACAATTTGAACTGTTTGCCATTTCAAGTTTGTAACAATTTGAACTGTTTGCCATTTCAAGTTTGTAACAATTGGAACTGTTTGCCATTTCAAGTTTGTAACAATTTGAACTGTTTGCCATTTCAAGTTTGTAACAATTTGAACTGTTTGCCATTTCAAGTTTGTAACAATTGGAACTGTTTGCCATTTCAAGTTTGTAACAATTTGAACTGTTTGCCATTTCAAGTTTGTAACAATTTGAACTGTTTGCCATTTCAAGTTTGTAACAATTTGAACTGTTTGCCATTTCAAGTTTGTAACAATTTGAACTGTTTGCCATTTCAAGTTTGTAACAATTTGAACTGTTTGCCATTTCAAGTTTGTAACAATTTGAACTGTTTGCCATTTCAAGTTTGTAACAATTTGAACTGTTTGCCATTTCAAGTTTGTAACAATTTGAACTGTTTGCCATTTCAAGTTTGTAACAATTTGAACTGTTTGCCATTTCAAGTTTGTAACAATTTGAACTGTTTGCCATTTCAAGTTTGTAACAATTTGAACTGTTTGCCATTTCAAGTTTGTAACAATTTGAACTGTTTGCCATTTCAAGTTTGTAACAATTTGAACTGTTTGCCATTTCAAGTTTGTAACAATTTGAACTGTTTGCCATTTCAAGTTTGTAACAATTTGAACTGTTTGCCATTTCAAGTTTGTAACAATTTGAACTGTTTGCCATTTCAAGTTTGTAACAATTTGAACTGTTTGCCATTTCAAGTTTGTAACAATTTGAACTGTTTGCCATTTCAAGTTTGTAACAATTTGAACTGTTTGCCATTTCAAGTTTGTAACAATTTGAACTGTTTGCCATTTCAAGTTTGTAACAATTTGAACTGTTTGCCATTTCAAGTTTGTAACAATTTGAACTGTTTGCCATTTCAAGTTTGTAACAATTTGAACTGTTTGCCATTTCAAGTTTGTAACAATTTGAACTGTTTGCCATTTCAAGTTTGTAACAATTTGAACTGTTTGCCATTTCAAGTTTGTAACAATTTGAACTGTTTGCCATTTCAAGTTTGTAACAATTTGAACTGTTTGCCATTTCAAGTTTGTAACAATTTGAACTGTTTGCCATTTCAAGTTTGTAACAATTTGAACTGTTTGCCATTTCAAGTTTGTAACAATTTGAACTGTTTGCCATTTCAAGTTTGTAACAATTTGAACTGTTTGCCATTTCAAGTTTGTAACAATTTGAACTGTTTGCCATTTCAAGTTTGTAACAATTTGAACTGTTTGCCATTTCAAGTTTGTAACAATTTGAACTGTTTGCCATTTCAAGTTTGTAACAATTTGAACTGTTTGCCATTTCAAGTTTGTAACAATTTGAACTGTTTGCCATTTCAAGTTTGTAACAATTTGAACTGTTTGCCATTTCAAGTTTGTAACAATTTGAACTGTTTGCCATTTCAAGTTTGTAACAATTTGAACTGTTTGCCATTTCAAGTTTGTAACAATTTGAACTGTTTGCCATTTCAAGTTTGTAACAATTTGAACTGTTTGCCATTTCAAGTTTGTAACAATTTGAACTGTTTGCCATTTCAAGTTTGTAACAATTTGAACTGTTTGCCATTTCAAGTTTGTAACAATTTGAACTGTTTGCCATTTCAAGTTTGTAACAATTTGAACTGTTTGCCATTTCAAGTTTGTAACAATTTGAACTGTTTGCCATTTCAAGTTTGTAACAATTTGAACTGTTTGCCATTTCAAGTTTGTAACAATTTGAACTGTTTGCCATTTCAAGTTTGTAACAATTTGAACTGTTTGCCATTTCAAGTTTGTAACAATTTGAACTGTTTGCCATTTCAAGTTTGTAACAATTTGAACTGTTTGCCATTTCAAGTTTGTAACAATTTGAACTGTTTGCCATTTCAAGTTTGTAACAATTTGAACTGTTTGCCATTTCAAGTTTGTAACAATTTGAACTGTTTGCCATTTCAAGTTTGTAACAATTTGAACTGTTTGCCATTTCAAGTTTGTAACAATTTGAACTGTTTGCCATTTCAAGTTTGTAACAATTTGAACTGTTTGCCATTTCAAGTTTGTAACAATTTGAACTGTTTGCCATTTCAAGTTTGTAACAATTTGAACTGTTTGCCATTTCAAGTTTGTAACAATTTGAACTGTTTGCCATTTCAAGTTTGTAACAATTTGAACTGTTTGCCATTTCAAGTTTGTAACAATTTGAACTGTTTGCCATTTCAAGTTTGTAACAATTTGAACTGTTTGCCATTTCAAGTTTGTAACAATTTGAACTGTTTGCCATTTCAAGTTTGTAACAATTTGAACTGTTTGCCATTTCAAGTTTGTAACAATTTGAACTGTTTGCCATTTCAAGTTTGTAACAATTTGAACTGTTTGCCATTTCAAGTTTGTAACAATTTGAACTGTTTGCCATTTCAAGTTTGTAACAATTTGAACTGTTTGCCATTTCAAGTTTGTAACAATTTGAACTGTTTGCCATTTCAAGTTTGTAACAATTTGAACTGTTTGCCATTTCAAGTTTGTAACAATTTGAACTGTTTGCCATTTCAAGTTTGTAACAATTTGAACTGTTTGCCATTTCAAGTTTTGTAACAATTTGAACTGTTTGCCATTTCAAGTTTGTAACAATTTGAACTGTTTGCCATTTCAAGTTTGTAACAATTTGAACTGTTTGCCATTTCAAGTTTGTAACAATTTGAACTGTTTGCCATTTCAAGTTTGTAACAATTTGAACTGTTTGCCATTTCAAGTTTGTAACAATTTGAACTGTTTGCCATTTCAAGTTTGTAACAATTTGAACTGTTTGCCATTTCAAGTTTGTAACAATTTGAACTGTTTGCCATTTCAAGTTTGTAACAATTTGAACTGTTTGCCATTTCAAGTTTGTAACAATTTGAACTGTTTGCCATTTCAAGTTTGTAACAATTTGAACTGTTTGCCATTTCAAGTTTGTAACAATTTGAACTGTTTGCCATTTCAAGTTTGTAACAATTTGAACTGTTTGCCATTTCAAGTTTGTAACAATTTGAACTGTTTGCCATTTCAAGTTTGTAACAATTTGAACTGTTTGCCATTTCAAGTTTGTAACAATTTGAACTGTTTGCCATTTCAAGTTTGTAACAATTTGAACTGTTTGCCATTTCAAGTTTGTAACAATTTGAACTGTTTGCCATTTCAAGTTTGTAACAATTTGAACTGTTTGCCATTTCAAGTTTGTAACAATTTGAACTGTTTGCCATTTCAAGTTTGTAACAATTTGAACTGTTTGCCATTTCAAGTTTGTAACAATTTGAACTGTTTGCCATTTCAAGTTTGTAACAATTTGAACTGTTTGCCATTTCAAGTTTGTAACAATTTGAACTGTTTGCCATTTCAAGTTTGTAACAATTTGAACTGTTTGCCATTTCAAGTTTATAACAATTTGAACTGTTTGCCATTTCAAGTTTGTAACAATTTGAACTGTTTGCCATTTCAAGTTTGTAACAATTTGAACTGTTTGCCATTTCAAGTTTGTAACAATTTGAACTGTTTGCCATTTCAAGTTTGTAACAATTTGAACTGTTTGCCATTTCAAGTTTGTAACAATTTGAACTGTTTGCCATTTCAAGTTTGTAACAATTTGAACTGTTTGCCATTTCAAGTTTGTAACAATTTGAACTGTTTGCCATTTCAAGTTTGAAATAATTTGCATTTTTTAAAATTTGAATCTTATCTTATCTGTTTACAGACGCTCCTTCTATACAGAAGATTAGTGGTCCTACGCTTATCTATGGTTTGTGTTTTGTCCTGCATTCTTATTAGAGATTTAAATGTTGATAAAGTTTTGGTTTTCCAGGTTTCTTCAGACAACCTATTTCAAGCCTTAATTCCGGACGGGAAGAACGAAATTTGTATGCGTTTGTCCTTGCATACGGAATAAGAAAGGTGTTTTTATCCTTATGTCTATCTGAGGGTTGTATTAAGTTATCTTTGTGTTGTATTTCTAAATTAGAATTAATGGCTTTATTTATGATTACTACTTTGCTCTTGGTTCTTCTATCCTCTAGTTTTGAACATATAATGAATCTGGCAGATCTTTTAAATTTGTTCTAGTTTATAAATGTTTTCTTTGGTGGATGGGTCCCATACAGAAGATGCATAGTCTAGTACAGGTCTCACCAAAGTGAGGTAGCATTTTAGTTTCATATCTCTATTGCATTTATCCTACGCAGAACGCAGCTAAACACCACAATTTTGTTCTCTCTATCCCAGGTGACTTCTATCACTAGGTCAAATTGACGTCTATTTGTTCTTTCATATTACAGTCCCCCCTTGGCCTATCTATGCATTTCATCAAAAATCTATACTCGTCGGTGGAGAGTTAAAATATTTTTCGACAACCTTTAAGTTTTAGATGGGCCGTTAATTCAAACTCGGGACCTCCTCCCCCCGCCCTCGCCATGTCCTCGCTACCCACGAGATGCAGCCACGAGACGCTGCTAATGGTCTGAGTGATGACTTTAGCACCCAATCACCGCGCGCGTGCGTTTCGGCGCGAATACTCATCAGTCCGGAAATGACGGCGTTATGAAACAAATTGTTCCTCGTCAGACTGAAGAGCTCCCACTTCCGGGTGCTGCTCTCCGCTGGTAATGATCCTCTGATGGGGTGCTTGGTCCCCCATCATTCCCAGGGGACTGTAGATGGGGTGCTTGATCCCCCATCATTCCCAGGGGACTGTAGATGGGGTGCTTGGTCCCTTATGATTCCCAGGAGATTGTAGATGGGGTGCTTGGTCCCCCATCATTCCCAGGAGACTGTAGATGGAGGTGCTTGGTCCACCATCATTTCATGGCAGATATTTAGATGGGGTGCTTGGTCCCCCATCATTCCCAGGAGACTGTAGATGGGGTGCTTGGTCCCCCATCATTACCAGGAGATGGATGATGCAGGTGCTTGGTCTACCATCATTCCCTGTCGACTGTAGATGGGGTGCTTGGTCCACCATCATTCCCTGTCGACTGTAGATGGGGTTCTTGGTCCACCATCATTCCCTGTCGACTGTAGATGGGGTTCTTGATCCACCATCATTCCCTGTCGACTGTAGATGGGGTGCTTGGTCCACCATCATTCCCTGTCGACTGTAGATGGGGTTCTTGATCCACCATCATTCCCTGTCGACTGTAGATGTGTCGATGATCCTTTGATGCGGTAATCCGTGCATCACATGATATCACTGGATGACACCTAACAATATCCAGGCCTGCCATCCACCTATCCCATGATATCAAACAATGGATGATACAATATCCAGGCCTCCCATCCACTTATCCGATGCTATCAAACAATGGATGATACAATATCCAGGCCTGCAATCCACCTATCCCATGACATCAAACAATGGATGATACAATATCCAGGCCTGCCATCCACCTATCCGATGCTATCAAACAATGGATGATACAATATCCAGGCCTGCCATCCACCTATCCCATGATATCAAACAATGGATGATACAACATCCAGGCCTGCCATACACCTATCCCATGATATCAAACAATGGATGATACAATATCCAGGCCTGCCATACACCTATCCATATCTATCTGCCCATTGACAGTATCATCCCTCCCTCCTCAGCCAACCAGTTTTAACACCACCCCCAAACCCACCGCGCCCTCATCAAACCTCCTCTCCCCGCCCTCATAAGCTTGTGACGCCATCTTATAATGGAACTACAAATTGATCCACCGTCCCTCCTCCCCCTGTTACGACGGGACTACTTTTTTGTCCTTCCATCGTAACCATGATTGCGGATTGTGATAGAGGTGAGTGGCCCCCAATTCCGCGGTTATTGGCATTTTTCGCTAGAATAGAGAAATTAATTTGCGTCTGATGACAGCGGAATATTGAATAATATCCCTTTAAGAGCCGGTGCGTGGCGGGGGGGGGGTAGGGCGGTGGGGCTGTTACGGCCCGCCGGCGATGGGCAGCAGTTCGAGTCTGATCAAAGTAATCGATTAGTGAATTTTTATTATGGTGATAATTTACATTTAATTATTTCCCTAAGGATTTATTTTTAAAAAAAATATATTTGAAAATGAGGACAGCATCATTGTTTAGAATATCGTGGGGAATTGTTTTTTTTTGTTTGTTTGTTTGTGAAACTCTATTTATTATGTGTGGTGAGTAGAGAATGTCTCACCAGAGTCTGTTGTAAAATTCTAACTCTTCTGTGCTTTGAGTATAGAATGTCTCACCAGAGTCTGTTGTAAAAATCTAACTCTTCTGTGCGTTGAGTATAGAATGTCTCACCAGAGTCTGTTGTAAAAGTCTAACTCTTCTGTGCGTTGAGTATAGAATGTCTCACCAGAGTCTGTTGTAAAAGTCTAACTCTTCTGTGCGTTGAGTATAGAATGTCTCACCAGAGTCTGTTGTAAAAGTCTAACTCTTCTGTGCTGTGAGTATAGAATGTCTCACCAGAGTCTGTTGTAAAAGTCTAACTCTTCTGTGCACTTAGTATAGAATGTCTTACTAAAGTCTATTTTCAGTTGAACTCACTTAAATTTTGCAAAAGAATGTTGAAGCACGGATATTTTTTAGTGTCGCCCAGTATCTTGGGATGTTTTTTTTTATTGTAACCCCGTGTATTGTAACGTTGATTTAGTGTAGCCCCGTGTATTGTAACGTTGATTTAGTGTAGCCCCGTGTATTGTAACGTTGATTTAGTGTAGCCTGGTGTATTGTAACGTTGATTTAGTGTAGCCCCGTGTATTGTAATGTTGATTTAGTGTAGCCCCGTGTATTGTTATGATCATTAATAATTAATAGACACTAAAAAAAAATTTTTTTTTAAATTTTCCAATCAGAGAAACCATTTAAAAGTGTTTATTTGTTACCATGACAACGGGCACATTGCTTCAGTCATTTATATTTCCCGATGAATAACAATAAACGCAAATTTAAGATTGTTGAGGAGACGCAGGAAAACAGATTATTGTTAAGTGCATTACCAGATTACGGAGATTACCAGATTAAAGAGATTACCAGATTAAAGAGATTACCAGATTAAAGATATTACCAGATTAAAGAGATTTTTTAAATCTAGTGTTAGGGTTAAGGTTATGATTAGGATTAAAATGATGTGTTCTCGTATCCTCGTGTGTTACATAATATATCAACAATGCCGTAGGTACCACAACAGGCAGGGGGGGGCGGGGTTTTGGGCAGCTGACTCGAGAGTTTGAGACCCCGGATGTACAACAAATGGAGGGGGAAAAAAACTCATCGGGGGCTTCCTCTCAGAGTGACATTTGAAGAGAGAGTGGTTTCTTTTATTTACATTCCACGCCCCTGCACAGACCACCACTTGGCTACACAATCCATGGATTAGGATGGGCATTGTACCCGGCTCCCAGGAGACGTCATCCATTAGGGATAAATCCCGCATGAATATTCGGCACGCGTTAACGGTGTCAACAAGCAAACGCCTCAATTCTCGCACCAGTTAGCGTCACACGAGATTTGTTACCGCCTTAATTCTCGTCCCAGTTCGCGTCACACGAGATTTGGTACCGATCCATCGTCAGAGGCCGAGCACTGGTGACGTCTGCTCAAGTTTGTCACTCAGGTTTAGCATCATTGTCTCCCTTGACGCATGGGGCATCACTCGCCATTTGTTTCGGTCTTGCAGTTATGGAAGTGCATTGCAGTCGTGTAAGAGCTTGTCTCAGCTTGAGGTCAAAGTTCAAGTGATAGCTTTCCTAGCCCAAAATAATGTGAAGTTTTCATTCAACTTCCGTTTAATACATCCAGCAGCTTTATGGGCTCAATGCTGGTCTATTTTGATGGTCGCTTTCTTGATCTAGTTTTAGAATATTCTCTCGGTCTTTTTTCTAGACCCGAACTTCAGTCAAGTTTTTAGTACAAAGTTCACTTTCACTTTCAGTCAGACGTGAGACGTGTGTTATAAATTAGTCTTCATGACTATTGGAAATAAATTTGTTGGTTTGTTTTACTGGGTGAGTTTGTCTGTATGTCTGTGTCCCTGTGTGTATCTGCTGTGTACCTGTGTGGTATGTATTATGTACCTGTGTGTCAGTGCTATGTGTGTGTGTGTGTGTGCTCCCCTTCAGTCGTCCCCCCTCCCCATCAACCATAGACACAGATTACAGTTACCCATAATTAATCTCCGCCAACACATGGCTTCCGGTCTGAGCTGTGAGGTCATCACATCCGGTTGACAATGGAGGAATGAGAAAATGGTAACAGACCAGCTGACTAGGTCCGGGCTGGACTAATTTTACCACACGGCTTCTGGTTAGTATCTGGATTCTAAAACTTCACTTACTGACTGGCTTCTGACGTCAGATACATACACTTTTTTCCTTTAATTTTTTCCCTCGTATTTCCCTGGTGGTGGCCAATAAACAATGGAAACAAGTTTTTGTAGGAAACTTGGCCTGAGTTACATGTAACTTTGGCTTATGTCTTGGCCTGAGTTACATGTAACTTTGGCTTATGTCTTGGCCTGAGTTACATGTAACTTTGGCTTATGTCTTGGCCTGAGTTACATGTAACTTTGGCTTATGTCTTGGCCTGAGTTACATGTAACTTTGGCTTATGTCTTGGCCTGAGTTACATGTAACTTTGGCTTATGTCTTGGCCTGAGTTACATGTAACTTTGGCTTATGTCTTGGCCTGACTTACATGTAACTTTGGCTTATGTCTTGGCCTGAGTTACATGTAACTTTGGCTTATGTCTTGGCCTGAGTTACATGTAACTTTGGCTTATGTCTTGGCCTGAGTTACATGTAACTTTGGCTTATGTCTTGGCCTGAGTTACATCTAACTTTGGCTTATGTCTTGGCCTGAGTTACATGTAACTTTGGCTTATGTCTTGGCCTGAGTTACATGTAACTTTGGCTTATGTCTTGGCCTGAGTTACATGTAACTTTGGCTTATGTCTTGGCCTGAGTTACATGTAACTTTGGCTTATGTCTTGGCCTGAGTTACATGTAACTTTGGCTTATGTCTTGGCCTGAGTTACATGTAACTTTGGCTTATGTCTTGGCCTGAGTTACATGTAACTTTGGCTTATGTCTTGGCCTGAGTTACATGTAACTTTGGCTTATGTCTTGGCCTGAGTTACATGTAACTTTGGCTTATGTCTTGGCCTGAGTTACATGTAACTTTGGCTTATGTCTTGGCCTGAGTTACATGTAACTTTGGCTTATGTCTTGGCCTGAGTTACATGTAACTTTGGCTTATGTCTTGGCCTGAGTTACATGTAACTTTGGCTTATGTCTTGGCCAGAGTTACATGTAACTTTGGCTTCTGTCTTGGCCTGAGTTACATGTAACTTTGGCTTATGTCTTGGCCTGAGTTACATGTAACTTTGGCTTATGTCTTGGCGAAGGTTGTGCCACTGTCTCATTATTTCAATTTGCCACTGTCTCACTATTTCAATTTGCAACTGTCTCACTATTTCAATTTGCCACTGTCTCACTATTTCAATTTGCCACTGTCTCACTATTTCAATTTGCCACTGTCTCACTATTTCAATTGCCTCTGTCTCACTATTTCAATTTGCCACTGTCTCACTATTTCAATTTGCCACTGTCTCACTATTTCAATTTGCCTCTGTCTCACTATTTCAATTTGCCACTGTCTCACTATTTCAATTTGCCACTGTCTCACTATTTCAATTTGTCACTGTCTCACTATTCCAATTTGCCACTGTCTCACTATTTCAATTTGCCATTGTCGCACTATTTCAATTTCCCCCTGTCTCACTATTTCAAATTTCCCTTGTCTCACTATTTCAATTTTACCCTGTCTCACTATTTCAATTTGCCAATGTCTCAATATTTCAATTTGCCACTGTCTCACTATTTCATTTTCCCCCTGTCTCACTATTTCAATTTGCAACTGTCTCAATAATTCAATTTTCCCCTGTCTCACTATTTCAATTTCCCACTGTCTCACTATTTCAATTTGCAACTGTCTCACTATTTCAATTTGCAACTGCCTCACTATTTCAATTTGCCACTGTCTCACTATTTCAATTTGCCACTGTCTCACTATTTCAATTTGCCACTGTCTCACTATTTCAATTTGCCTCTGTCTCACTATTTCAATTTGCCACTGTCTCACTATTTCAATTTGCCACTGTCTCACTATTTCAATTTGCCACTGTCTCACTATTCCAATTTGCCACTGTCTCACTATTTCAATTTGCCATTGTCGCACTATTTCAATTTCCCCCTGTCTCACTATTTCAATTTTCCCTTGTCTCACTATTTCAATTTTCCCCTGTCTCACTATTTCAATTTGCCAATGTCTCAATATTTCAATTTGCCACTGTCTCACTATTTCAATTTGCAACTGTCTCACTATTTCAATTTGCAACTGCCTCAATATTTCAATTTGCCACTGTCTCACTATTTCAATTTGCCACTGTCTCACTATTTCAATTTGCCACTGTCTCACTATTTCAATTTGCCACTGTCTCACTATTTCAATTTGCCACTGTCTCACTATTTCAATTTGCCACTGTCTCACTATTTCAATTTGCCACTGTCTCACTATTTCAATTTGCCTCTGTCTCACTATTTCAATTTGCCACTGTCTCACTATTTCAATTTGCCACTGTCTCACTATTTCAATTTGCCACTGTCTCACTATTTCAATTTGCCACTGTATCACTATTTCAATTTGCCACTGTCTCACTATTTCAATTTGCCTCTGTCTCACTATTTCAATTTGCCACTGTCTCACTATTTCAATTTGCCACTGTCTCACTATTTCAATTTGCCTCTGTCTCACTATTTCAATTTGCCACTGTCTCACTATTTCAATTTGCTACTGTCTCACTATTTCAATTTGCCACTGTCTCACTATTCCAATTTGCCACTGTCTCACTATTTCAATTTGCCACTGTCGCACTATTTCAATTTCCCCCTGTCTCACTATTTCAATTTTCCCTTGTCTCACTATTTCAATTTTCCCCTGTCTCACTATTTCAATTTGCCAATGTCTCAATATTTCAATTTGCCACTGTCTCACTATTTCATTTTCCCCCTGTCTCACTATTTCAATTTGCAACTCTCTCAATAATTCAATTTTCCCCTGTCTCACTATTTCAATTTGCCACTGTCTCACTATTTCAATTTGCAACTGTCTCACTATTTCAATTTGCAACTGCCTCACTATTTCAATTTGCCACTGTCTCACTATTTCAATTTGCCACTGTCTCACTATTTCAATTTGCCACTGTCTCACTATTTCAATTTGCCACTGTCTCACTATTTCAATTTGCCTCTGTCTCACTATTTCAATTTGCCACTGTCTCACTATTTCAATTTGCCACTGTCTCACTATTTCAATTTGCCACTGTCTCACTATTTCAATTTGCCTCTGTCTCACTATTTCAATTTGCCACTGTCTCACTATTTCAATTTGCCACTGTCTCACTATTTCAATTTGTCACTGTCTAACTATTTCAATTTGTCACTGTCTCACTATTTCAATTTGCCACTGTCTCACTATTTCAATTTGCCACTGTCTCACTATTTCAATTTGCCACTGTCTCACTATTTCAATTTGCCACTGTCTCACTATTTCAATTTGCCACTGTCTCACTATTTCAATTTGCCTCTGTCTCACTATTTCAATTTGCCACTGTCTCACTATTTCAATTTGCCACTGTCTCACTATTTCAATTTGCCACTGTCTCACTATTTAAATTTGCCACTGTCTCACTATTTCAATTTGCCACTGTCTCACTATTTCAATTTGCCACTGTCTCACTATTTCAATTTGCCACTGTCTCACTATTTCAATTTGCCACTGTCTCACTATTTCAATTTGCCACTGTCTCACTATTTCAATTTGCCAATTTCTCACTATTTCAATTTCCTACTTCTCCCCAGATGTACCTACTCCTCCCCAGATGTACCTACTCCTCCCCAGATGTACCTACGTCTTCCCAGGTGTAGTGCTCCTCCCCAGGTTTAGTGCTCCTCCCCAGGTGTAGTGCTCCTCCCCAGGTTTAGTGCTCCTCCCCAGGTGTAGTGCTCCTCCCCAGGTGTAGTGCTCCTCCCCAGGTGTAGTGCTCCTCCCCAGGTGTAGTGCTCCTCCCCAGGTGTAGTGCTCCTCCCCAGGTGTACTTACGTCTCCCCAGGTGTATCTACTCTATATCCGGGTAATTCATTCGTCGTTCACATCTCTTGTTATCAAAGACAACATCAAGTATTTTAAAACATCCACCATTGCGCGTCTCAATCTTTGCCCAGATTTCGACCCACAAGGGGCGCCACTCGAATCTCTTCTCCCCCTCCCCCACCCCCATCATTATCTCGACATTCTCCTGTCCATCGAGTGTTTGGAAAGTTCCAGAGAATTATTTCAGTGCTGGGGTTTGCCAGGCAATTTGCGAGTGGCGGCCCTTGGATGAAGCTATTAGTGACGATGTGTGGGACTGACAATAGGGGACCACGAGTGAGGTCAGGTGGTGAAATGTCTAGCAAACGAGAATAAAGCGAGGGGCTAAACTCGGACGGTTTATGTAAATGTAATACCCGGTTGGAACTGTCGGCTATGTTGGATATTTGAATGACTTTATTTCTTTATATTTTTTTAATAGCTGTCTTCTTAACTAGATCCGAGTTTTTCATGGGTCTCTCTCTCTCTCTCTCTCTCTCTCTCTCTCTCTCTCTCTCTCTCTCTCTCTCTCTCTCTCTCCATCTGAACCTCTCATCTCTCTGTCTCCATCTGAACCTCTCATCTCTCTGTCTCCATCTGAACCTCTCTTCTCTCTGTTTCTATCTAAACCTCTCTTCTCTCTGTCTCTATCTAAACCTCTCTTCTCTCTGTTTCTATCTAAACCTCTCTTCTCTATGTTTGTATCTATTCTTATTTATTTCTGCTCCACATGCTATCACATGTTCGACTACCATTTTTTGTTGTACTTAATACTGTCACCACTTACTTCCCCTTGTGCTCCGTTTTTCGTTTTATGGTTAATTTTCATACTTTTAAAATCTAATTATTATTATTTTGTTAAGATAATATTCATTTTCCAAAGCAAAACCTAACACAACATCCACTGCTATAGTTCAACAACCTATCACATCTGTTTCTCCTACAAATACACGTTCGTCAAAACTTCTCATCCCCGAGGTGGCGCTGTCTGTCGACTGACCGGATGTGCTCGCGTCTATTTCCGGG
The DNA here is from genome assembly GCA_944989445.1 of Ampullaceana balthica. Lineage (NCBI taxonomy): Eukaryota > Metazoa > Mollusca > Gastropoda > Lymnaeidae > Ampullaceana > Ampullaceana balthica. The sequence goes on from CALYLW010000347.1 coordinate 553,405, forward strand.
TCACTTCATTAATTATATAGAAATGTCAAGGGCGGAGTCCGGAAACCTGGCGTGGACAGTTTCTTCTTACGTCCAGATCTGCCTGTCAGTCACGTGACAGCTAGGGACGACACTGAGACGGCACGAAACGTCGCAGAGACAGCACGAGACGTCACGCGCTCCCATAAGCGCGCAGATGAAATAGAATATGGTAGCAATGCGCAGCAGACGAGCGTGCCTGGGGGGATCAGATATGACACGTCTGCGTCTTTGCAGATCTCAAGGGTAGCGTGAAGAGAAGATTCGTTAGAGAGTAGTGGGGGATTGTTATTTATAGTCACTACTAGCAACAAGTTGATGGTTTCATGGAGTCATTGTCGTTGTTTTAAAATAATAATTATAAATACAAGATTATCTTGGCTTAAAGTCTTTTTAAAAATAAAAAAACTATATACGCAGAGGCATCACAAGTGTTTGTGTCACCCCGTGCAGTAGCTCATGGTGTCACCCCGTGCGGTAGCTCATGGTGTAACCCCGTGCGATAGCTCATGGTGTCACCCCGTGCGGTAGCTCATGGTGTAACCCCGTGCGGTAGCTCATGGTGTCACCCCGTGCGGTAGCTCATGGTGTCACCCAGTGCGGTAGCTCATGGTGTAACCCCGTGCGATAGCTCATGGTGTCACCCCGTGCGGTAGCTGATGGTGTCACCCCGTGCAGTAGCTGATGGTGTCACCCAGTGCGGTAGCTCATAGTTTCACCCCGTGCGGTAGCTGATGGTGTCACCCCGTGCAGTAGCTGATGGTGTCACCCCGTGCAGTAGCAGATGGTGTCACCCAGTTCGGTAGCTCATGGTGTCACCCGTGCAGTAGCTGATGGTGTCACCCCGTGCAGTAGATGATGGTATAACCCCGTGAAGTAGCTCATGGTGTCACCCAGTGCGGTAGCTCATGGTGTCACCCGTGCAGTAGCTCATGGTGTCACCAAGTGCGGTAGCTCATGGTGTCATCTCGTGCGGTAGCTCATGGTGTCACCCCGTGCAGTAGCTGATGGTGTCATCCCGTGCGGTAGCTCATGGTGTCACCCAGTGCGGCAGCTGATGGTGGCACCCCGTGCAGTAGCTTATGGTGTCACCCCGTGTTGTAGCTGATGGTGTCACCCCCTCACGACTTACCACACAGACCTCCGAGTCTGCCAGTGCAGAATAACAGGAATATACAAAGTTTAACATTTTGGTGTCACCCCTCGCGATGGTGTTACCCGATGAAATCCTCAACCCACTAGTGAAGCCTCGGTATATGCTTGATTTATTCAATAATGAGAAAAACAACCATCTTATAATGATATGAGAAAAACAACCACCTTATAATGATATGAGAAAAACAACCATCTTATAATGATATGAGAAAAACAACCACCTTATAATGATATGAGAAAAACAACCATCTTATAATGATATGAGAAAAACAACCATCTTATAATGATATGAGAAAAACAACCATCTTATAATGATATGAGAAAAACAACCATCTTATAATGATATGAGAAAAACAACCATCTTATAATGATATGAGAAAAACAACCATCTTATAATGATATGAGAAAATCAACCACCTTATAATGATATGAGAAAAACAACCACCTTATAATGATATGAGAAAAACAACCACCTTATAATGATATGAGAAAAACAACCATCTTATAATGATGTTGTGTAGCAATAGACGGCACGATTATCTATTTTATACCTTGACAGTTCAAACGCTCTGAAAATTGCTTGCTGATAAAATACTAATTCAATTGTAGGCATATAAAATTGATTTTCGGATGTTGAGACTTTGCAATACAAGATGGCGTGTTGTACATTAGATCGTCCGTTCATACCTAGGTAACGCCGGGTTCAAACTTCTAGTATAATATAATTTTTATATGCACAACGTCCACTAATGTATATTGAACCTGTAAATTATGTTATAATAATATGATAAAATGTATTCTTAGTACAGTGTTTTAGGGACAAACATTGGAGATTTAGAACCGTTGTATCAGAGCTGTAGAGTTTGTCGTCCAATTATGAGTAATTAAATTCTTTTCAGCTGAATTCTGTGTGCAGGTCTCTCGTCTGATACTCATCTAGCAGATAATTGGTCGCTGTTAGCGCGCCTTCATCAACATGACGTCATTACGAGGCTAGATCAATAATCTCCAACCTGAAGCACCTTCTGGCTCTATGGCCGGATCCACGTCACTAATCTCGCGATAACGACCAGGATTTTACCCGCGAACTCATCACGCTAATCAAAGGGAGATAAACCCTTACCAGTATGATGTAGTCTACTCATCATGCTAATCAAAGGGAGACAAACACCCATGACTGTGACGTAGTCTACTGCTGACGGCTCCAGTTAACGTATTTAGTTTACGTGGAGGGTAATTAGACAGCCTTATTTCGTTAACTTACGAGATTGTTGTCAGCGTCACAGTAACTACTGCCACGTCATCAAGGCGTCATCTCCCTGTCTGTCATCATGACGTCATCACCGTGTCTGTCATCAAGATGTCCTCTCTCTGTATGTCATCAAGACGTCATCTCCCTGTCTGTCATCAAGACGTCATCTCCGTGTCTGTCATCCAACGGACATGCAATCCAACCTCTCCCCTCAAAAGTCCAACCTATTTTCCCTTCTCAAAATTCCGCTCCTCTAGCCCCGCCCACTGCAGCCATTTTCTCACGTTATAACGTCAATCATGAATACGTTTTTCCCCCATTGTTTTATGATCAACATTTGGAACGAATCTGTCAAATGGAGACATCGCTCCTTCCACATTTTACGATTTCCTTTCCCGGCAGGAATTGAATCAAATTTGTTTTTGTGTTTTTAGGGAAACAAAAAAAAATGTCGTCTCGTCTCGCCACGACAAGGATTTCAGGATTTCAATTACAACAAAAAAAAACATCAACAAAAACATCAATAAAAACATTAATAAAAACATCAATAAAACATCAATAAAAACATCAATAAAACATCAATAAAACATCAATAAAACATCAATAAAACATCAATAAAAACATCAATAAAACATCAATAAAAACAGTAACAAAAACATCAATAAAAACATCAATAAAACATCAATAAAAACATCAATAAAACATCAATAAAAACACCAACAAAAACATCAACAAAAACATTAACAAAAACATCAATAAAAACACCAACAAAAACATCAATACACACATCAATAAAAACATCAATAAAACATCAATAAAAACATGAACAAAAGTTGTAAAAACCTCAATAGGCCACATGTAAAAATGTCTATAATAGTTGTTCATTTAGTTTGGTTTGACGGTGAGTATAGATAAATGCTTTACCGTCACTTCTCCGGGTGCGCCTTTTTTAGTAAGAATTGTTTGTGCGCAACGGATTCTGCGATGTCAATGTATTACAGACTTTGAATAAGTTCTCGATGTCCTATTAGTTCTAGGTCTGTCTGAGATGTCAATGTATTACAGACTTTGAATAAGTTATCGATATCCAATTAGTTCTAGGTCTGTCTGAGATGTCAATGTATTACAGACTTTGAATAAGTTCTCGATATCCAATTAGTTCTAGGTCTGTCTGAGATGTCAATGTATTACAGACTTTGAATAAGTTCTCGATATCCAATTAGTTCTAGGTCTGTCTGAGATGTCAATTTATTACAGACTTTGAATAAGTTCTCGATATCCAATTAGTTCTAGGTCTGGAGTGGAAGAAGAGCATTAAAAAAATTCTGACAGCACATTTAATTTTGAATGACCGAGAAATTGTTGGTGAGCTATGCAATGAATGCAGCATGTAAGAAATACAGAGTATATGTATATATGTATGTATGTGTTGCAGAGCGAGCATCGACTGGTAACTTGATTCGTTGTGCTCACCTAGCCACTCAAGACAGAAGGTCGTTAACCCACCCCCAGCCCCCACCCCATACACACACATCATCATCACTCACCTGTATTAATGGCTGTCCGGAAGTGACGGAGATCACTCACACAGCACCAATATTTTGGGAGGTCTCAGCTGCCCCCCCCCAACAGTGTACCCTGCCCCCCACCACACATCTAAAATCTCACCGCCCCCCCCCCTTTTCTTCCAGACATGATCTGGTCATTGCTGACCATTTCCCTTGGCCGTCCAAACCAGCCACTCAATCCTGGGACCGGTGGTCTGAGATCGTTGCTCTGGTACCGTCCATCTTTTCCAATCGTGCAGTGGCGTGCGGCGTTACCTCCCCTTTATCCCCATGTGCGGCGTTACCTCCCCTTTATCCCCATATGTGGCATTATCTCCCCTGTATCCCATCATTCCCCCGCCTTCTGGGCGTTTAATAGAAGGGGGAGAAGAACATTTCAAACATATAAAGGGAGGTAAGAGGAAGACCATAGAAACTTGGGATTAAAAAGGGGGCACCACTCTCAGTAGATTATCGGGTCATTTGTTAGCCAAAAAGACTCGAGTTGCTCTGTGTGTGTGTCTGTGTTTGAGATCGGCTGTTCATGACGGGGTCTTTAGCTAATAAATGACCTTGACCGAATTCAAGGTGACTTTGGAGAAACGTTTGTTGTAAGTTTTTTTCTGGGTTTTTTTCTGGACAGACTCACAAATATGTGGTCTATTTGTGTCCTGTCGTTGTTGGGGATGGAGGTAATGTTCGTCATATGACAGTTTTGTGGTACAAGCATGCTGTTGTACAAGTGTGCTGTTGTACAAGTGTGCTGTGGTACAAGTGTGCTGTTGTACAAGTGTGCTGTGGTTCAAGTGTGCTGTGGTACAAGTGTGCTGTGGTACAAGTGTGCTGTGGTACAAGTGTGCTGTGGTACAAGTGTGCTGTGGTACAAGTGTGCTGTGGTACAAGTGTGCTGTGGTACAAGTGTGCTGTGGTACAAGTGTGCTGTGGTACAAGTGTGCTGTGGTACAAGTGTGTTGTGGTACAAGTGTGCTGTGGTACAAGTGTGCTGTGGTACAAGTGTGCTGTGGTACAAGTGTGCTGTGGTACAAGTGTGCTGTTGTACAAGTGTGATGTGTTACAAGTGTGCTGTTGTACAAGTGTGCTGTGGTACAAGTGTGCTGTGGTACAAGTGTGCTGTGGTACAAGTGTACTGTTGTTAAAGTTTGGGTATGTACCAGTGTGCTTTTGCACAAGTGTGCTGTTGTAAAAGTGTGCTGTGGTACAATTGTAGCTTTGTAGAAGTGTGCTGTTGTACAAGTATGATGTGTTACAAGTGTGCTGTTGTAAAAGTGTGCTGTGGAACAAGTGTAGCTTTGTACAAGTGTGCTGTTGTACAAGTGTAATGTGTTACAAGTGTGCTGTTGTTAAAGTATGGGTTTTTACAAGTGTGCTGTTGTACAATTGTGGTGTGGTACAAGTATGCTGTTGTACAAGTGGGCTGTGGTACAAGTGTGCTGTGGTACAAGTGTGATGTGGTACAAGTGTGCTGTGGTACAAGTGTGCTGTGTTACAAGTGTGCTGTGGTACAAGTGTGCTGTTGTTAAAGTATGGGTTTTTACAAGTGTGCTGTTGTACAATTGTGGTGTGGTACAAGTATGCTGTTGTACAAGTGGGCTGTGGTACAAGTGTGCTGTGGTACAAGTGTGCTGTTGTAAAAGTGTGCTGTGGAACAAGTGTAGCTTTGTACAAGTGTGCTGTTGTACAAGTGTGATGTGTTACAAGTGTGCTGTTGTTAAAGTATGGGTTTTTACAAGTGTGCTGTTGTTCAATTGTGGTGTGGTACAAGTATGCTGTTGTACAAGTGGGCTGTGGTACAAGTGTGCTGTGGTACAAGTGTGCTGTGGTACAAGTGTGCTGTGGTACAAGTGTGCTGTGGTACAAGTGTGATGTGTTACAAGTGTGCTGTGGTACAAGTGTGCTGTTGTTAAAGTATGGGTTTTTACAAGTGTGCTGTTGTACAATTGTGGTGTGGTACAAATCTGCTGTTGTACAAGTGGGCTGTGGTACAAGTGTGCTGTTGTACAAGTGTGCTGTGGTACAAGTGGGCTATGGTACAAGCGTTCTATGGAAAGATTTGAAATAGGCAGGTTTCTTGTATAAATGTTTATGTTAGAATTTTTTTTCGTAAAAAAAGGAACAGCATTGTGTGTTGATCTCCAGTTGACATATTACCATTGGTCATACACACTTGTATTATATCATAGGTATCACATATGGCACTGTTAAGAATGTTGAGTATGTTAGGAAGTGTTTACACAAACGTGTCAATTGGTAAACTGAGAATTTGTTCAAAATGCATCCTGGGATGAAAGGAATTAACGAAATTATTATTTTTAAAATTTATTATTTCAAAAATGCGATCTGGTGATACAATCATCCTGCTTGAGAATCACTGGACTCCGTTTTGGTGGATTCTATCAGACCAGGAGCCAGTGATAAATCTGGCCACTTTGGCTACATGGGAGACTAGTGGCCAGATTGGGGTAACGAGAAGGCAGGGGTCAAGGGTTGTCCGATTAAATTGTCCGTCTTCGTGGTGGGACCGACTGGTGCCATCCAGAGAGATACACTGTAATCTTCGACAAAGGAGAGTTCTATTAAACAAGGGACACCACTGATCTAGAGGTCAGACGATACTGTACATTTTATCAATTACTTTTTTTTCCTTTCCATTATCTCATTTCATGGGGGGATGGGGGATTGGGGAATGATTGTGAGTAAACCTGAAATTCTAATTATCAACAAAGGTTCTCAAGTTTTTAAATATTTCCTTTAAGAAACTAAATTCAACGAATTTTTACACTCACTTCCTAAAATTTATTTAAAATTTGTAAATTGTAAAATAAAAGTAATATTTTTTCATATTTCATCTAAAATAGAGTTTAGATTGTCAATTTCCTCTCATACTATTTTACTGCTCTTGCTCTCGGTTTTTAAAAAATAATTTGTTGTTTTTTTTTGTGTGTGTGTCCCATAACATTTTCGAGGTCGTAGGGGGTTCTAATGTTTCCATTAAAACATTCTCGGGCTTAGTGGACCTTGGCGGCGCCCACCCCTCTCCAAGTCAGCGGATGGCTTTCTTAGTGTTAGTCATTCATCAACACTTTATAGTGGCTTTAACGTGTGCTGGATCCCACGCCCCTCAGCTTGTAAGGTGAGCGCACTATTGACCAGGTATATTAGTGCCATTAACGCCGAATTAAGGACACCTAGTTTCCCAGTACTGATCCGAAGGGAGGCAATCTGCTTAGAGAAGGAAGAAAAACAACTCATCGAGAAAGGTGGTTAGGTGAAACATTTAAAGGGAAAAAAAATGATCTCTTTATTTAATTTTTAAAATCAAATTCAAGACATCCCCAATAATTATTTATACAATGATCAGCCCCTTTAACGCCTGGAGTCTCCACATCGAAACACTTTGATGTCATATCATCAATATACATAATTTGCTATGTGATGTATGTTCGTCCCGTCCGTTCGTCACGCTACTAATTTTAGAAAGCAGCGCACCAAATTACTGCACAAAAAATAACTCTTTTCGAACGTCCGCATAAAATTGTTAAATTTGGAAATAAAAATAAACAAAAGCTCTGTATTATATTATTTTTTACTCTAATGTGTATTTTTTCAAAATTACTAGATTTCAGCTGAAATATATTTATTTTGAAAACTTCCGTCATTTTTAACGGGTGATACACTAGTTTTTCTATAAATATTGGTAGGAAATGTTCTTATAAACCTATTACGGACTCAGTGGGCCATACATGAGCCACATAAACAATTCGTGGCCCACCAACCTTGATCCATCCTGAGCTATTTAAAGAAATAATTACCATTTTTAGTTTTTTTATTTACTTTAATTACGTATTTACTTTTTTTTTCAAAAATAAAAAGACTCATTTCAGCAAATAATACTTATACTTTAATTCGACTACATTAATTAAAAAAATTAACAATAGTTAATGTTTACTACTTCATTAAAAAAAAACACTTTAAAAAAAATTCTTTCATGATTCTGCTCAAGTTTTATGGTTAAGAGGTATTAACAATGAAATAATTTTTTTTTAAAGTTAAAGACCACAACAGTTAATTTTCCTGATTTTTAAATATTTTTTTTATAATATCAAGGGTCCTAACAGATGGAGTCTTGAGATATTTTAATTTTACAGATTAACTTTATTTCGCTTACACTTAAAAACGAAAGTAATCTTTAACTAAACAAATGTAGAATCAAGAAGTGTAACCGATGTCGCCTTAAAATTCGTAACATTTTGAGTGACCACTCATGAAATTGAAAGGAACTCCTTTAGTTAAAAAGAATACAAAATACACAAACAAATTGTGCAATGAAAACAATAAATGTAAGCTTTTTTTTTAATTTAAAAGCATGATCGCAGTCTTATTCTGTATGATAGTTTTGAAAACAACATTTCTATAAGGAAGTATCTTGTATTGAAAGAAAATAAAATTTCCAAACTCAACGTGCCTACATTACAATTACATTTTGCGGCCAAAATAAAAATAGCGGTGTGCTCGTCTGTTTTAGTTTTAATTGTTTACATGTTACATTGTTGATTGTTTTGTTGTTGTTATGGCAGAGCGAGGCGTACTTCCAGGATTTAATTTTGTATTTATACGACCATAATTTATATAAATGAATATTGTATTTACGAAGTGTCTACTACTGCGACTAATGGTAGTAATACTAGCCAGTAAACTACTGCCAACTGCTACGACTAGTCCTAGCAGTAGCAGAAGTTTACGTTTACTGGCTACTGTTACGACTAGATAATCTTAGTTTATTCTTAGATTATATGACTATGTGATATGTGCTGCTAAATCAGATTGTATGTTCCCAAATGAGATAAATAGCAATTAATTCTGCGTTCCCTTCCTACTTCCTTTGTTGTTAAGGTTTAGTTTTAGAATTTTTATTTGTTAATTTAGGGTTGGGATTAGGCCTAGGCCTAGGCATTAGGTTTAGTTATAGAAATAGAATATTTAATTGTGAATTTAGGGTTAGGTTTAGTTTTAGAATTTTCAATAGTTGAATTTTCCAATTTTCGTGTCACTTGGCATAGCAACAAAGAAATAAATATATTTAAATAAATTTAAATTTTAGAATTACCGTATTTTCACACTCACACATATTCCCCGCGGGTTATACCAGATTTTACAAACCCCGCACCACCCCCCTGCGGGGTATCTCAGTGGGCGGGTATCTGAATTTTTTTTTACTGAATAATGCATCAATGGCACTATTACTTGGAAAACACGATTATAAAATTATATTCTGTGTAACTTCTGGTATTATACGTGTCTCCCCGGTTAACCTCGGAATCGAATAGTCCAGTTTAAACCGGTTTGGAAGCAATTCTCGTTCATGTCGTAAATCGAATGTTTTGTATAACGACTGCAGTTGTCTGATGGTACGGTGTACCGGAAAAAATAGTGCACACTTGTTTACGTTTAGCCAATCGAATAAAATATCAAAATTATAATTTTATAATTATTTATAATATTTTTATTAAAATAAACAATTACTTTTTAAGTAATAAGAGATATTTTTGTATGCATGGTATTGATAGAGTTGTGAAAATATAGTACGGTAAGTACATCTCCTAGAGTGGTTCACCGTGATATGATTGTGCGGAGTATAAGCCTGGGCGGGTTATACCACAATTTTTTTACAGGATCTAAAAATTCTGCTGGGTATATGCGTGGGCGGGTTATCTGCGTGTGCGGGGAATATGCGTGAAAATACGGTAATTCACACACTCCTACCTGTAAATATGTATTTTTGGTATAGTCGTAACGAAACCAAATAATTTTATTGTTATGACTAGTCGTAACAATTACAACAGTAATAGTATAGGCAATGTGCTTACTGTTACGACTAAAGTTGTATCTAATAATTTATTCACACAGTTTTTGGCTTTTCAACGCATGTTATTTAAAAGCGTTATTTGGCCTAGGTACACCGCTGCTAAAATAATGAGCCGATATCACTATATTTAGACTACAATGTGTAATTCCTATGGCAATACTAATCATTAGTACTGAGTATACTGAGATAATCAATTTTAATTTAAAAACTGAATTTTTAAGTTAGTACTCGTGCCGTCCAAAAAAATTAATAAATAAATAATACATTAATTAATATTTATCATTTTTTAAAATGTAATCCCTATATAGTTGTCTATTTTTTCTTCTTCTTCTTCTTTTTTTATCTTTATAAATATTTTTTTTAACCTTAATTAGAGTGTTGGCAAACCTGGTAATTGTAATTTTTGTACTGCTTATTCTAAAAAGCGGATACGTTAATTAAATATATTTAAATTTTAGAATTACAGTCGAACCCACTTAACTCGAGCTCGGTTAACTCGCCCACCCTATTATGTCGACGTTTTTTAGTGGAACAGCCAAATTCTCTCTTTGTCTTAGCATTTTTTCGTCGTTTAATTTGATTTTTTTAAGTCGCCGAAACCTCATAACACGAGCACAAAAAAGGGTCAAATTTGCCACTTAATGTTGGTTATCTCGATCCCCATGACCAATCGCCAGCTTTTGAAAATGTTAGATGTGATTTTATAACCAAGTGAAGGCATAAAATTTCTGCCTCGCTGGTGACGTCACAGCCCGGCTTGCTCACAGCGCTGTGTTACTAACTTAAATCACCAGCTTTTGAAAATGTTCTTATCGATAGGGCTGAACCGATCTGTTCGGCTACTTGGCATCGACCAATTTTTGTATACTCTGAGATACTCGGCAATCGGCCACGTAAGTGATGCCGAGTATTACGTAATTGCTCCAATAGCAAATATGCGCGCAGAATCGCATGTCTAAAACATTTCGTTGCGTATGGAATAACAAAATGTACCATGTGCAGACTTGTTGTCATTGGCAACCATTCATCCTTCAACCTCCTTTTGACTCTATTACTATTACTACTTCTTTGTTCTAATTGTTTCATTCATAAGAAGTGGCCGTGTGCAAAAGCCATTTAACTATTGGTTAGAATTAATTAAAATGTATCAAAGTTGAAGGTTCAAAAGGAGTTCCTAATTTATTTTTGTACACTTTTATAGAGAAGAGTTTGCTTTGTTATGAGTCATATATAGGTCATGATAAACAAATAACGGCAACGCCTTTGTGTAAAAAAACAACTCGAAAATCATGTGCATGTACATTCTCATTTATTAACGCTAGTGATGGGACGAAAAATCATAGGGTGCTTACTGTAAGCAAGGCTCCCCAGATTTTAAAATATATAGTATAACAGACTACAGACAGTTTACCCACCATCACTCTCAATCTCCCACACCATTGTTGTTGGTTAGTCTGATTAGCATCAAGTTACCGAAGGAAATCTAAGTCCATTGTAAGCTGAGGGGACGGACCCAAAGAAGATTATTAGAAAGAGAATGGTTCGGGGACAATGAGGGGATGTGTAGGTTACTTATTTGTGTAGCTTGTAAGGAAAGTCCAAGGAACAGTATCGCTCAATCTGGGAATCACCGCAAGACGACGCGCGCGCTGCGGCGTGGCGGGCAGGAGTATATGACTTCATTATAGTTATGTACTAGGAAAAAAAAACGCTAACGCAACAAAGGGTTATATTTTAACTTAAACGGTCCTTAAAAACGAACGGTCTTAACAACCTTAGGAAAGAGTGAAGAAATAGGGTCCCGATATTCCGATATGATTCTGATTAATCGTCCCATCACTAATTAATGCACAACACGTACATAAAGAAATTTCAAGCGCATGTTAATATTTTGCCGCCATATTGGTTTTCGTTTTAACTCGATCATCGGTTATCTCGATGCCACTTTTCATACCCCAACGCCGTCGACTTAACTGGTTTCGACTGTAATACAGACATAAATAAGCCCAGATCTATTAATATTAAAAAAACGGCCCCGACAAAATGGCCCTGACATAACGGCCCTGGTCAAAACGGCCCCAGACGAGTTGTTAACATTTTTAACAAAAACTTAATGCATTTTAAGTTTTTCTCAAACTTTTCACCCTTAAAAGAAGTGGTAAAATTGTAAAATTATTTCTAGTGATGTTATTATATTGTTTCTTGTCATAAAACAACCGTGACTTGGTACCATTTCGCTTAAAGGCTATTAAATTCATTCTTGTGATGTCATTATTATTTTTTATTGTGAGCTAAACCTGACACTGAATAGGTGAGTAAAAATACGAATACAATATTTGATAGTACATTTTACTATTAGTCCATCTTTTAGTCCAGGGTCGTTTTGTCGAGGCCGTTATGCCGGAGCCCATTTGTTGGGGCTGTTTTGTCCGGGGCCGTTTTGTCGGTGAAGCTATATATGCGTATAAAATATTATGAAGAGTTTGTTAAGATATTATAAATTTTAAGGACTTAGTTTTTTCAAAGTGTCTACTGCTAAGACTCGTGGTAACACTATTTATCCAAGAATGACATAGGGCTGATGGTGATACAGCAAGGTACTTGGATGTGAGGCTATTTTTGACTCACTCAGCGCCATAGTTAACTTTTTTTGCTAAAGAATCAGACGATTCCGTTATTAGATCCAAGGTTTTATTCACCACTTTCCTAATGGTAGGAAATTTTGCTCTAGAAAATTCTGATCGCTTTGATGCCAGAGTAAAGGAGATGATCCGTTATAATTTTTATAACTTATGTTGGCTGATAACCGTATGGCTACTATGACTACTATGGCTACTATGGCTACTATGACTACTATGACTACTATGACTACTATGACTACTATGACTACTATGGCTACTATGGCTACTATGACTACTATGACTACTATGACTACTATGACTACTATGACTACTATGACTACTATGGCTACTATGACTACTATGACTACTATGACTACTATGACTACTATGACTACTATGACTACTATGGCTACTATGGCTACTATGACTACTATGACTACTATGACTACTATGACTACTATGACTACTATGACTACTATGACTACTATGACTGACTATGACAGAACATGGCATTGCCTCTACTGAACATTGTGGTTACTATGTTTATTTGGCAAGAGTGCTGTTGTAAAGTATTGATAATAAATTTTATGCCAATGTGTACAAAATGGAAAAGTGAAATGAATCTGGGGAAGGGCCAGCCTCCCCAAAACTTTTAAAACTTAAGGAAAATTAGGGGTGGGGTTTGGGGAGGGTCTCTATTTGTTGTTGTTGATAGACAGATGAAATCAGCCAGTGATTGACAGATAAATCAGCCAGTAATTGACAGATGAAATTAGCCAGTTATTGACAGATGAAATCAGCCAGTGATGGACATATTAAATCAGCCAGTAATTTACAGATGAAATCAGCCAGTTATTGACAGATGAAATCAGCCAGTGATTGACAGATGAAATCAGCCAGTGATTGACAGATGAAATCAGCCAGTAATTGACAGATGAAATCAGCCAGGTTTTGACAGATGAAATCAGCCAGTGATGGACAGTTGAAATCAGCCAGTTATTGAAGGATGAAATCAGCCAGTTATTGAAGGATGAAATCAGCCAGTGATGGACAGATGAAATCAGCCAGTTATTGACAGATGAAATCAGCCAGTTATTGACAGATGAAATCAGCCAGTGATTGACAGATGAAATCAGCCAGTAATTGACAGATGAAATCAGCCAGTTATTGACAGATGAAATCAGCCAGTGATGGACAGTTGAAATCAGCCAGTTATTGAAGGATGAAATCAGCCAGTTATTGAAGGATGAAATCAGCCAGTGATGGACAGATGAAATCAGCCAGTTATTGACAGATGAAATCAGCCAGTGATTGACAGATGAAATCAGCCAGTGATTGACAGATGAAATCAGCCAGTAATTGACAGATGAAATCAGCCAGTTATTGACAGATGAAATCAGCCAGTGATGGAAAGTTGAAATCAGCCAGTTATTGAAGGATGAAATCAGCCAGTTATTGAAGGATGAAATCAGCCAGTGATGGACAGATGAAATCAGCCAGTGATTGACCGATGAAATCAGCCAGTTATTGACAGATGAAATCAGCCAGTTATTGACAGATGAAATCAGCCAATGATGGACAGTTGAAATCAGCCAGTTATTAACAGATGAAATCAGCCAGTGATGGACAGATGAAATCAGCCAGTTATTGACAGATGAAATCAGCCACTGATTGACAGATGAAATCAGCCAGTGATGGACAGATGAAATCAGCCAGTGATTGACCGATGAAATCAGCCAGTTATTGACAGATGAAATCAGCCAGTAATTGACAGATGAAATCAGCCAGTTATTGACAGATGAAATCAGCCAGTGATGGACAGTTGAAATCAGCCAGTTATTGAAGGATGAAATCAGCCAGTTATTGAAGGATGAAATCAGCCAGTGATGGACAGATGAAATCAGCCAGTTATTGACAGATGAAATCAGCCAGTGATTGACAGATGAAATCAGCCAGTGATTGACAGATGAAATCAGCCAGTAATTGACAGATGAAATCAGCCAGTTATTGACAGATGAAATCAGCCAGTCATGGAAAGTTGAAATCAGCCAGTTATTGAAGGATGAAATCAGCCAGTTATTGAAGGATGAAATCAGCCAGTGATGGACAGATGAAATCAGCCAGTTATTGAAAGATGAAATCAGCCAGTTATTGACAGATGAAATCAGCCAGTTATTGACAGATGAAATCAGCCAGTTATTGAAGGATGAAATCAGCCAGTGATGGACAGATGAAATCAGCCAGTTATTGAAAGATGAAATCAGCCAGTTATTGACAGATGAAATCAGCCAGTGATGGACAGATGAAATCAGCCAGTGATTGACCGATGAAATCAGCCAGTTATTGACAGATGAAATCAGCCAGTGATTGACAGATGAAATCAGCCAGTTATTGACAGATGAAATCAGCCAGTGATTGACAGATGAAATCAGCCAGTGATTGACAGATGAAATCAGCCAGTTATTAACAGATGAAATCAGCCAGTTATTGACAGATGAAATCAGCCAGTGATTGACAGATGAAATCAGCCAGTGATTGACAGATGAAATCAGCCAGTGATTGACAGATGAAATCAGCCAGTGATGGACAGATGAAATCAGCCAGTGATGGACAGATGAAATCAGCCAGTTATTGACATATGAATTCAGCCAGTGATTGACAGATGAAATCAGCCAGTGATTGACAGATGAAATCAGCCAGTGATTGACAGATGAAAACAGCCAGTGATTGACAGATGAAATCAGCCAGTGGTTGACAGATGAAATCAGCCAGCTATTGACAGATGAAATCAGCCAGTGATTGACAGATGAAATCAGCCAGTATTGACAAGCCTTCAGCACTCTCCTGGTTGTCTCCAGTTTTCTAACTTTGTTGTATATTTTGATATCATTTGGGTTACATCATTTTACAGTTAGGATATTCATGTTTCATACTGACCTGTAAATAATCACAGATCTTTTGTCCTAACATTTTAGACAAATCCAAAATCTGCCTGTAAATTCAGCTCTCATTTAGCAAGAATTTATACAGAAGTCTGGTATTAGATCTCAATAAAAAAAATTATTAAAAAAAACATTTTTTTAATAATACACATATTCTAATTTTTAAATATTAATTCACTAATATTCCTAATTTTTAAATATTAAGTCACTAATATTCCTAATTTTTAAATATTAATTCACTAATATTCCTAATTTTTAAATATTAAGTCACTAATATTCCTAATTTTTAAATATTAAGTCACTAATATTCCTAATTTTTAAATTTTTGGGCATTATTTTAATAAATTTTAATATTACAGCATATACATGGGATAGAAACAGCACCAACCCCTGTCACAACTTACATGAGATGTCACGGCACCAACCCCTGTCATAACTTACATGAGATGTCACAGCACCAACCTTTGTCACAACTTACATGAGATGTCACAGCACCAACCTCTGTCACACCTTACTTGAGATGTCACAGCACCAACCTCTGTCACAACTTACATGAGATGTCACAGCACCAACCTCTGTCACACCTTACATGAGATGTCACAGCACCAACCTCTGTCACAACTAACATGAGATGTCACAGCACCAACCTCTGTCACAACTTACATGAGATGTCACAGCACCAACCTCTGTCACAACTTATATGAGATGTCACAGCACCAACCTCTGTCACAACTTACATGAGATGTCACAGCACCAACCTCTGTAACAACTTACATGGATGGCAGCACCAACCTCTGTCACAACTTACATGAGATGTCACATCACCAACCCCTGTCACAACTTACATGAGATGTCACATCACCAACCTCTGTCACAACTTACATGAGATGTCACAGCACCAACCCTAACCCTAACCCTAACCTGTCACAACTTACATAGATGACAGCACCAACCTCTGTCACAACTTACATGAGATGTCACAGCACCAATCTGTCACAACTTACATAGATCACATCACCAACCTTTGTCACAACTTCCATGAGATGTCACAGCACCAACCTCTGTCACAACTTACATGAGATGTCACAGCACCAACCTCTGTCACAACTTACATGAGATGTCACAGCACCAACCTCTGTAACAACTTACATGGATGGCAGCACCAACCTCTGTCACAACTTACATGAGATGTCACATCACCAACCCCTGTCACAACTTACATGAGATGTCACAGCACCAACCTGTCACAACTTACATAGATGACAGCACCAACCTCTGTCACAACTTACATGAGATGTCACAGCACCAACCTGTCACAACTTACATAGATCACAGCACCAACCTTTGTCACAACTTCCATGAGATGTCACAGCACCAACCTCTGTCACAACTTACATGAGATGTCACAGCACCAACCTGTCACAACTTACATAGATGACAGCACCAACCTCTGTCACAACTTACATGAGATGTCACAGCACCAACCTGTCACAACTTATATAGATCACAGCACCAACCTTTGTCACAACTTACATGAGATGTCACATCACAGATGTAAGCTGAAACTAAAGTTGACCCCACCTGTAAGTTAATGAAACAACTGATTCAATTTTTTTAAAATTTCCATTTGGAAAAACTTGGGTTCCTATGGGGCCGTCCATAAAGTACGTCATGCTCCAGAGGGGGGGGTGTAAGAAAGTGTGGCAGTTTGTGACAGGGGGATGGGGGTAGTCCGGCCATGTGTGACGTCACGCTGTTTAATATTAAATTTTGATTATTTTGTTAATAAAAAACAACATTTTTATTCAAAAGTGTGTTGTACTTTAGGGGGGGGGGTCTGAGATGTGTGACAGGGGGGAGGGGGGGGGAGTTAAAAATGGTAAAAAATAGCGTGACATACTTTATGGACGGCCCCTATACTCTCTGCCTTGATGCTTATTATCCTACCCTACATGTGGAAGACAATCAGCAGCCCCGAGCCTAGTGCTCTTCATGGGTCTTCTCAGCTATCTGGCCCCCTCCCCAAAGGGAGCTGAGAACCCCCCCCCCTGACCGGTCGCTTCTGAAGCGGCCACCTGGGCATCCAGGACACAAAGTCGAAAATGCCTCCCACTAAATTGACCTCACAAGGACGCGTGGAATTTCCCTTCTAATTATTAAATATTTCAGTGGATTTTAAATAAATAAAGATGGGGGAAACCCCAATAACCTCTAATATTGTCCTCAACAGATGGAATTTATTTTTTAGTTGACGTAGGGTCATCTCTCTCTTGGTCATTTCTCTCTGAGTCGTTTCTTACTGCAGTCCAAGAAGAGTCACTTCCCTTGAAATAGCAGCATGTTTTTATTTATGTCTAAAATTTGATTAAAATTGAATTGACTGTATTTAATAAGTGTATTTGTATTGCCAAGCAGCCTTATACCTTTCACATTACAGTGGGACCCGGTTCAGTCGACGGCGTTGCGGTATGAAAAATGGCGTCGAGGTAACTGATCATCGAGTTAAACAAAAACCAATATGGCAGCAAAATATTAACATGCGCTTGAAATTTCTTTATGTACAGGATGTGCATTAATTAGTGATGGGACGATTAATCGGAATCGTATCGGAATATCAGGACCTTAATATTTCTTCACTCTTTCCTAAGGTTAAGACCGTTCGTTTTTAAGGACCGTTTAAATATAACCACTCAGTTGGGAATTCTTAAAATAATTTTCCCGGTCTTGAAAGTCGCGAAATAGTCGGGAAAAGTTATGACTAGTTGGGAATTTTTATATATATATATTTTCTTTTTGCCGAAGTTAATGACTTTGATTATGTCTCTGTGGTCATGTTTCGATTCCATTTAATAAGAAAAAAAGTTACCAGTTTATAATTGTCTGCGCATGCGTTAAAACTAAGGTCAAATTTTTCGCCTCGCCTCGTCCCATGGCGCGTGTGGCAATGCCCGTCGAATTGGCGAATTACATATCAATATGGTAATTTTAAGTTTAATGCTTTTGACGTGCAGGATATGTGTCACTATGAGACCGCACTCAAATTTCCTCAGTCAATCAAATGATATGTGTAACTTGTAATATAAATAGTAACAAATGCGGCCTTGACCGTTGATCACATCAAAGGCGCACTGTGTGTTAGACCTAAGCGAATTTTTAAAAAATCATTCCTTATCAGAATTCGACCTACAACAGTGATGACGTGTATATTATATATATACTGGAATATTAAGAAAATGATTTGATTTCACCGTCACGCGCGTGTTAGTCACAGTCACGTATCTTAATGGTAACAAAGCAACAACAAACTTTTAAAAGAATAATAATTTTTTATTTAATTATATAAAAACCACCGTCGATTCTCGATACAAACCTTTATTTTCTTTTCTAAAGATATTTGTTTATCTTAAAAAATAAAATGATTAATGCATCAGAAAATGAATTAAGTTTAATAAAATATAACATGCACTGCGAAATAATGACGGATTAAAGACCACTAACTAACGCGATTTTCTAGTACCTCTGGTGAATACATACTCTAACTAATTCACACACGGAATCAAATTGAAAGTAAAAACATCCGGTAATTTTTATTGCAATCTCGTAGAACCACACAACAGCCGGAAGTCTCGAAGAAAGCAAGATGTCAACACTGTTTAGAACTAAAAATGCCAAACTGCATTGCTAGGCGAACAGATGGGGATCGAGCTAACCAAAGTTAAGTTGCAAATTTGGCACTCTTTTGTGCTCGCAATATTAGGGCTCAGCGACGTAAAAAAATCGAATTAACCGATGAAAAAATGCAAAGACAAAGAGAGAATTTGGCGGTTCCAATAAAAAACTTCGACTTAATAGAGCTGACGAGTTAACGGGGCTCCAGTTAAGTGGGTTCGACTGTATAACACAATATGCCTACCTACATGTACAGTTAATTTTTTTGTCTTGTGTGTCATTTTTAATGGGTTTTTTTACAGATAATGGGAATCAATGTTTTGTAGAAAATAGAGTCAAGTATTGTGACAACAAATTAAAGCTCCCCATGATAAGGTTTACATTTTAATTCTGGTGGAGATATTTGTCAAAAATAAATTGAAAAAATAGGAAACATCATATTTAAAAAAACAAAAACAATTCTTAACAAATGTTAGATTATAGTTGTGTGTAACAAATGTTACATCATAGTTGTGTGTAATAAATGTTACATTATAGGTGCGTGTAACAAATGTTACATTATAGTTGTGTGTAACAAATGTTACATCATAGTTGTGTGTAACAAATGTTACATTATAGTTGTGTTGTGATAATTTAAAATTAAATCACAATAAAAAACATGCAAATATCTGGCCAAAATACAAAATATGAAAACAATAAATTTGAGCTTTGTTTTTAAACAGTAAACGTTTCGGCTAATGCCTTCATCAGTACAATAAACATAAAATACGTACTTACATAAGTGATAAAATTATGTTTAAATTCTTAAAACATGCTTTTAGTTTAAAAATAAAGCTAAAATTTATTGTTTCCATTACACAATTTGTTTGTATATTTTGTATTTTATTTAAAAGCTTTATCGCAGTCCCATTCTATATGATATAAATATCTGGCCAATGATTGATGTAAAGTTTAGATTCATTTCATTCAATACAAATGTGAATGATTTAATTTCACAGGCAGCTGATAGAGCAAAGAACATTGTCTCAGATGAGGATGAAAGACAGGATACAATGTCAGGATACAATGCCAGGATACAATGTCAGGATACAATGTCAGGATACAATGCCAGGAGAAGATGTCAGATTAAAAATGATTGGTGTTGAGGAGAAAGTAAAAATTTGTTAATTTATTTAAATTTTGTATTGGCTGACTAATGGATGTACAACACATCATCTTGGCTGACTAATGGATGTACAACACATCATCTTGGATGACAAATGGATGTACAACACATCATCTTGGATGACAAATGGATGTACAACACATCATCTTGGCTGACAAATGGATGTACAACACATCATCTTGGCTGACAAATGGATGTACAACACATCATCTTGGCTGACAAATGGATGTACAACACATCATCTTGGCTGACAAATGGATGTACAACACATTATCTTGGCTGACAAATGGATGTACAACACATCTTGGCTGACAAATCGATGTACAACACATTATCCTGGCTGACTAATTAATGTCTCGACCCAAGTAAATAGAAGTTTTACCAAAGTATTTAACAAATTAATTTATAAACTCACTACTAAACCTTTTAGACTTGTTACTCATCATCTTCATTTGTTTCAATCACTCAAACGTTAACCTGTGTTATGTGAAGAAGTTTTCACAAAGTTTCTACATGACTACTGCGCCTGCGCATTTAGAGAAACTTATTATTTGTATAACTGTTATTAACTTTATTAATGTTGGCTATATTAAAAATGTTGAAACAACAAAACTAAGGCATTAATCCAGCTGCTGAATTCTTTCTAACAAAATATCAGATGTGATATCATTAGATAAGTGATTGAAACACATCATTGTGACACACCATTAGATAAGTGTTTGAAACACATCATTGTGACACACCATTAGATAAGTGGTTGAAACACATCATTGTGACACACCATTAGATAAGTGATTTTAAACACATCATTGTGACACACCATTAGATAAGTGGTTGAAACACATCTTTGTTACACACCATTAGATAAGAGGTTGAAACACATCATTGTGACACACCATTAGATAAGAAATTAACATACAGATCACTAGTGAGATACCACAAAACAAAGGACTAAAACACACCATTGGACTAACGAACGAATCACTAGTGGCACACCACTTAACAATGGGCTAACAATCTGAGAGTATACTAGGTGTAACATTTTATAATTATTTGAATAGAATAAAAACAAAATGTTTGTTTGATTTTGGCATCTTTATTTACCTTTACATATTTAAAGTCGTCTCTTGGAAAATGATATAAAAAATTATTTCTTGTAGAAGAATGTCATGGCTTTAGCATTAGATACATTACATTAATCATTACATTATATACATTACATGAACCCTTCTCATGTAAGGAATGGAATAGCTCACTAGTATACAATCACATTAAATCTATTTATGTCTAGGAAGTTATTACTCTTTAGTTAATATTAACACGTCACTACAAAATACCTTCACTGACTGCTGAATGTATGAGATATTTAATGCCTTGACCCGAGTCAATAAAATTTCTAAGAAATTATGAAATAAATCTTTCATAAGATTCATCTTTGTAGACTTCTTCAATTTTTTAATTAACCTTTATTCAAATTTTCTCAAAAAAATTTTTTCACTTATTTTTTAATAACATTAACATTAAGCTAAAGACTGACAAATGAAATGAATGACCTTGACCTGTTATTGCTCAAAGGCTGAGCCAGGAATTTAGTTACCTTAACTCTGTCAGTTCATTTCAGATCAGTATTTTGTTGTATTCTGAGTTGAATTGTTGGTGTCCTCTAGTTGACTTGTTGATGTCCTCTAGTTGACTTGATGTCCTCTAGTTGACTTGTTGATTTTCTAGTTGATGTCCTCTAGTTGACTTGTTGGTGTCCTCTAGTTGACTTGTTGGTGTCCTCTAGTTGACTTGTTGGTGTCCTCTAGTTGACTTGTTGGTGTCCTCTAGTTGACTTGTTGGTGTCCTCTAGTTGACTTGTTGGTGTCCTCTAGTTGACTTGTTGGTGTCCTCTAGTTGACTTGTTGGTGTCCTCTAGTTGACTTGTTGGTGTCCTCTAGTTGACTTGTTGGTGTCCTCTAGTTGACTTGTTGGTGTCCTCTGGTTGACTTGTTGGTGTCCTCTAGTTGACTTGTTGATGTCCTCTAGTTGACTTGTTGGTGTCCTCTAGTTGACTTGTTGGTTTCCTCTAGTTGACTTGTTGGTGTCCTCTAGTTGACTTGTTGGTGTCCTCTAGTTGACTTGTTGGTGTCCTTTAGTTGACTTGTTGGTGTCCTCTAGTTGACTTGTTGGTGTCCTCTAGTTGACTTGTTGGTGTCCTCTGGTTGACTTGTTGGTGTCCTCTAGTTGACTTGTTGGTGTCCTCTAGTTGACTTGTTGGTGTCCTCTAGTTGACTTGTTGGTGTCCTCTAGTTGACTTGTTGGTGTCCTCTAGTTGACTTGTTGGTGTCCTCTAGTTGACTTGTTGGTGTCCTCTGGTTGACTTGTTGGTGTCCTCTGGTTGACTTGTTGGTGTCCTCTGGTTGACTTGTTGGTGTCCTCTGGTTGACTTGTTGGTGTCCTCTAGTTGACTTGTTGATGTCCTCTAGTTGACTTGTTGGTGTCCTCTAGTTGACTTGTTGATGTCCTCTAGTTGACTTTTTGGTGTCCTCTAGTTGACTTGTTGGTGTCCTCTAGTTGACTTGTTGATGTTCTCTAGTTGACTTGTTGATGTCCTCTAGTTGACTTGTTGATGTCCTCTAGTTGACTTGTTGGTGTCCTCTAGTTGACTTGTTGGTGTCCTCTAGTTGACTTGTTGGTGTCCTCTAGTTGACTTGTTGGTGTCCTCTAGTTGACTTTTGATGTCCTCTAGTTGACTTGTTGATGTCCTCTAGTTGACTTGTTGGTGTCCTCTAGTTGACTTGTTGATGTCCTCTAGTTGACTTGTTGATGTCCTCTAGTTGACTTGTTGATGTCCTCTAGTTGACTTGTTGATGTCCTCTAGTTGACTTGTTGATGTCCTCTAGTTGACTTGTTGGTGTCCTCTAGTTGACTTGTTGATGTCCTCTAGTTGACTTGTTGATGTCCTCTAGTTGACTTGTTGATGTCCTCTAGTTGACTTGTTGATGTCCTCTAGTTGACTTGGTGTCCTCTAGTTGACTTGTTGGTGTCCTCTAGTTGACTTGTTGGTGTCCTCTAGTTGACTTGTTGATGTCCTCTAGTTGACTTGTTGATGTCCTCTAGTTGACTTGTTGATGTCCTCTAGTTGACTTGTTGATGTCCTCTAGTTGACTTGTTGATGTCCTCTAGTTGACTTGTTGATGTCCTCTAGTTGACTTGTTGATGTCCTCTAGTTGACTTGTTGATGTCCTCTAGTTGACTTGTTGGTGTCCTCTAGTTGACTTGTTGATGTCCTCTAGTTGACTTGTTGATGTCCTCTAGTTGACTTGTTGATGTCCTCTAGTTGACTTGTTGATGTCCTCTAGTTGACTTGTTGGTGTCCTCTAGTTGACTTGTTGATGTCCTCTAGTTGACTTGTTGATGTCCTCTAGTTGACTTGTTGATGTCCTCTAGTTGACTTGTTGATGTCCTCTAGTTGACTTGGTGTCCTCTAGTTGACTTGTTGGTGTCCTCTAGTTGACTTGTTGGTGTCCTCTAGTTGACTTGTTGATGTCCTCTAGTTGACTTGTTGATGTCCTCTAGTTGACTTGTTGATGTCCTCTAGTTGACTTGTTGATGTCCTCTAGTTGACTTGTTGATGTCCTCTAGTTGACTTGTTGATGTCCTCTAGTTGACTTGTTGATGTCCTCTAGTTGACTTGTTGATGTCCTCTAGTTGACTTGTTGATGTCCTCTAGTTAAGTCTAAAGCTTGATTCATTGAGTTACCAACTTCAGTATGTTTAACATAGAGACATTGACAATGCTACAGTCTATTAAACAAATCTCTTATGGTGTAGCACAGAACAAGACTCGCAAATGGAAAGTATAGCGCAATAAATTCTTGGCAAACTTATTTAAAATGTCTTAACCAACTCACATCATGATGTCCAGTTTGTTTTTACAAGATTTGAACAATTTTAGCAAAACTAGGCAGCATATGAAAACCAATGCAATTAATTTAAAGTAAATCCTTGAATTAAAACATCTAACAACTTCTATCAATTTACCCTTGTGATCTACTTTTTTATGTGGAATCAAAGAATATCTACAGCCACAGAAATAAGTACAAAAGACTCAGTTTAGGATTTTTTTAAACGATGGGTTAAATTTACATTTTTTATATGATTAATAAATTCATGTCATCAAATAACTTGATCAAAATTAAATTTAAAGAAGCTGTGGTATGTCTATTCCAAGCAAACAAAATAAGAAATAAGAAAATCAAAATTCAACACAATGAAAAATAGGTTGAGCATTAGCATTAATTGGCACAAAATATTAAAGATGAAAACTGTTATAAAATCAAAGATAATATCATCAGCATAACATAAACGATGATATCGTGACAAATTTTCATAGAGCTAAGAGCAATTTTTCTCCATTTGAAAAAAATGTCTTACGACTGTCATTTAAGCACAAGTACATACTAACTAAATTATCTCCTTGACACTTTTAGTCAAAGATTTTAATTGAGTGAAATGATCGTCCCTGTTTGTTTTTTAAAAAAGGGCTTTGATGAAAGTGTTAATTTGAAGTTTTTTTTAAGCTGGCTTCCAATTTCAATAATAGTTGCTATGAATCACAATAAAAATCTAGTCATTATGATATACTTCACATTTAAATGGCACATGATCTGGGTCATATGTAGGAGCCAACAGAGTAAAAATAATAATTTAGTTTATTTTGTTTATATTTCAGAACATTAAAGATAATTCCTTAATAATACATATTATGAAGAAAATATAATTTTACATGTTGGTTTTAATTTTTTGATGTTCCTATGTTTAAGGAACATTAAGAAATTCTTTTAAAAATGAATTTTTTCGTTTTATGGTCAAAGGTATATAACTGTTGAAAATCAAACTGGTTTTTAAGACTCCATTGTTAATGTCCCTTTATTTTTATTATTTTAAATTTACACATATCAAGCGCATTAACTCATGTTTCCTTGCTGAATGGAGAATTTATTAGAGTAATCTTTCTTTGAAAGGAAAAATCTCTTTAGTTAAAAGTTAAAATAATACACCTTGATTATATTTTTATAGGAAGTAGAATATTTTAATGTTTACATTTTTAATTTTAACATGAAGTTTTATTTTACTAAGATTTTCTTAAGTGTGATTATAATTGGTTTTATGTTTTAATAATTTTGTATACATTATACTATTACTGTGAGTACCAAGAGCTAAGAATAAACTAAGTGTTAGGCCTGCTAAGACTATGTTACATTGAGTGAATGTAATATTAATAATTAAGTCTAACTCTAAGACTAAGATTTAGAAGTAACTGTGTACTGTGTTTGTGTAACCGTACTTTTACCGTACTAACTTTAACACTACTAATATGGCACTGTTGACTATTGGGAAATAACTTTAACTAAGAAAGCAATGGCAATGACTCAATGAATAATGAATGTAACATGATGTAACTGATTAAATTTTTAAAATCATAATTCTCAGATGATACAGATTTTACATGAATTATTGTCAAAGTACAATTACAAAGACAAAGTAAATGCAAAGTTGTCACCCACCATGCCATGACCATTCTATACATCTAAGCTATACATTCTATAGTCTACTCTATAGCCCACTGCAACTACCTGTGCATAGGAAAGTTTGAAGACCTTATTTGAAAATGGTAATTGAATAACTTAAATTTTTTTTGTAGTTGTTGACAAGTTTTGCCCACATAATTCATAATTTCTACTTTCTACACATTCACATAGTAAAATAAATTATCTTTTTCTTATATCAGAGACTATTCATAAAGTGTTGTCAATATTGAAGCTACATCCAGACCTTTTTGTATTAATGATAGAGAATTCCTTCAGCAACTTCCACAGATAAGATGACCCTGTACTGAAAAGTTAAAAAAAATGATGGAGGTAAATAATCCAACAAATTGACAAGTGCTGATGCTGAAGAATTTGTGTTTGACATAATTCAGGTTATGCCACAGGTCATTTAATCAATTAACAATATTAGTAATAGTAATAGTAATACAGTATTAGTAATGTC